>VBSK01000119.1:0-59137 GCA_006112555.1 Tuber indicum
TGGTGCAAAGATTAGGAAATGCGGGAGAAATGGAGGAAGAAGTAGAGTACTCCTCCTTATTATTATTATACTTCATTACGCTTATGGAGCCAGAGGCTATGAAGCGGCAACTAACATACAAAATGCCACGCCACCCGTGCCTGGTCCCTGATATCCGTCTCCTAAATGTTAGTAGCAACTTTTGATTGGACCCCCTGTCATAACGCTAACGACCCCTTTTACAAATGAAATCCTCCCACCCGCCTTAAGCCTAACAAATAAAACAATGAAATACAAGTAAGAGGAAACCTAATTAGCCTTTGTCCGCCTCTCAGCAGCCACTTGGTTTGCCGCCAGGTATGTTGCACACTCCTTGGAAGTTGCCATGTGAGGTTCGTTGCAGTTCTTGCACTTGATGGTGGTATGGATGCAGGCTTTGCCTTTGGTGGGACAATCAGACCTGCCGCAAGTGTGAAGGTAGGTAGGGTGCTCATGGGTGCAGATTGCACAGTAGGTAGTGCCCGTACACTGGGTAGGGTGGTGACCAAATGCAAGGCATCTGGAACACTGGGTGTCTGGGCCAAAGGTGAGGTAGCGTTGGACCTTAAACCTTTTACCAAAGAGTGAGAGGCCTCTGTTGAGGGCTTTATCTGTGCTGTCTTTGCCGGCAATAGTGATGACCATGGTAGATGCTGCTTTGCCTGTGCGTTGGGTGTCTGTGGTGAGCCACCTGGGTGGGCGGGGAAGGTGAATGCCAGTGTTGAACTCCTCAATCTCTGACTTGACAGTGTGGAACCCCTCAGGAGTAGAGGGGACTGAGGTGGGGATGCCGTGGATGATGACCTCATGCCAAACTTCATCTTCTCTGAGGCCAGTGGCGGCAGGTATGGTGGATCTTGCTGTTTCCTCAATTGCTGTTCTGTGTTGCTTGAGGACTTGGGCAGCCGTGATGTTGTCCTTAGTGAGAAGAAGGACATGGTGGTTTGGGGTAAACTCAATGGTTGCAATAAGAGGTCTCTTAATTGCAGTGTTGAAAGCGTTCCTTATGGTGAGGGTGTGGATGTCGTCAGGGAGTGCTGTGCCATCTCTGTCAATGACAATCGTACGGTCGCGTTTGGTCAAAACTGGAGTATGGCAGTTTTGTTTGGTGAGTGTGCTGGGGGCTTGCTAGGTGGGTCCTGGCCGCTTTCTGGGCCCAGGTTTGCTGTGGTGGGTGGGTGGGAGGAGGTTGGGTGTTCGCGAAGGTGGTGTTGCTATGCTGTGGTTGAGCAACAAGGTGTGCGACTTGAGAGGTAAGGGCTGCCACTTTGGCTTGGAGGTCTTTGGTGTCTGTAATGTGTCGTTCCTGCACTACTAGCATGTGTGCTTCCATGGCTTTGAGGGTATCTTTGAGTTCGCAGTAGCAGGTCTTCATGGTTTGTAGTTCCTCTTGTAGATAGGTGACGTGTTCATTGACTGCCTTTTCCCAGGCATCTTCTGAATCTGGTGGGGGTGCGACTGTCAGGACAGGGGAAGGGGTGTCCTCTTCCATCTGGGTGTCGTCAGGCGAGGTGGGGAGGATTGATGTTCCTCTGGTCTGGTGGGATTCTGGTAGGTGAAAGGGGCTGGCAAGAGGGTTCTTGCCACCCCTACCCTTGCCCAAGGGTCTGCGCGACATCAAGGGGGTTGTATGGGGGACTCAGTTGATAGGGGTGATGGAATAACAAATAAAGTGGGATGATTTGTCTGTAAAAGTGAGAATAGGAGGGGTGAAGCGGTGATAATTGGTGGTTGACCAATGAGGTGAGGGCTCGGCGAAAAATTTGGTGTGGTTTTTTCTTTCGCTGTGGTTGTAACGGCAACGGAGTCTAGAGTACTCCTCCTGTGTCCTCTAACTCTGGTCACACTGAGAGGAGCAGCAGGCGGCTGTCTACCAGGGGGAGTACTGGGTACAATGGGGGATGATGAATACAAAGTATTGGCATCATTCAAGGGCACCTGAGAGGAAACTCCTGAAAGTAGTGGATGAACAGGCATAAAGGGTGAAAAAAGCGAAAATTGCTAAGTAAATTGGTTGCTGGTGGGTACAGATAAGATATATGGTGTTGGCAAGGCAACCAAATATGCAACTCAGGGGTGAAAAAGGAAATATCAAAATGTAAACAAAGAAGGCAGGCAATGAAATAAACCACAGCAGAAATTGTAAAAGAAGAGCAACTTAGCTGAAAACCTATCAGATAAACCAGAGCAGACTGAGGGAGAGTCTGTGAAAGTTAGAGAGCAAGAGCTCAAAAACTGTAAGTATAGTGGCCTGAAGTCCTATTTTCAGGGATAGAAATAGGGGTAAAATCAAGAAATTGTGCCAAGATAGGGGTAAAAGTGGGAATTAAGGTCTGAAAATTTGTAAAAGGGTTCTAAGTGGTTTATTAAACAGGATTCTCTGTGGAGGAAAATGGAGGAGAGCTGGTTGTTGAGAAATTTTTTGGGGGGGTCTTGGAGACTGTGGTTGTTTTTAGCTATGAGGCAACTACCCAGTGTTCCAGATGCCTTGCCTTTGGACACCACCCCACACAGTGTACCAGTACTACCTACTGTGCTATTTGCACCCTGGAGCACCCTACCTACCTCCACACTTGCGGCAGATCAGATTGTCCCACCAAAGGCAAACTATGTCTCCATACCATCATCAAATGCAAGAACTGCGGCGAACCCCACATGGCAACCTCCAAGGAGTGTCCAACTTACCTTGCTGCAAACCAGGTGGCTGCTGAGAGGCGGACAAAGGCAACCTAGGTTTTCTCTCACACGTATTTCTTTTGTTATTTATGAGTTAGGCGGTTGGCAAGGTGGAGGATTTCCTTTTGTTCATTATGGCGGATGGCCGTTGAACCACTCAAAAGCTGCAAGCAACATTTAGGAGACGGATGCAGTTGACGGGGATGGTTTCCTGTACAGTAGTTGCCGCTTCATAGCCGTAGGCTCCATAAGCGTAATGAGATATAATAAATAATAACAGCTGATAATTAGGAATATAGTAGGATCCAAGCCATTTCAAACCTGAGGACGTAGGAAGCAAGAGATTTCAAATCTTGTAGCTTACAGTTGGTGACCAAACTACTAACATGTTACTGGACCAGGAAGAACCTTTCTAACACCAGAGAGAAATGTGGACCAATTACCTACATAATATCCAGGAGATAATTCTATGTAACATTTGTAATGCAATCTGGAAGAAGAGTATTAGGTTAATAGGATAAAACAGGAGAGCTGCAAAGGATATGACAATAATTGGGAGGCAGTACAGGAACTTGAACAACTAGCTATTTAGAAATCAAGCGTGGTAACAGTAAGGCCTGAGGTTTAACGAAACAATACTGGAACTAGGTCATTGGAGTAATATTAGGTTTGGTCAAGTAAGTCATAGAAAACAGACACCTCATTCAACGTAAGTCAGACATTTGCTCACATGACTACTGGGGGTTCCAGATTCAGATAACTCAATTTTAGATTATCGTGGACTGTGCAGTTTACAATAGATACCTCAACGGCTGCTTAGCCCTTCTTTATTTGATTGCTCCTCACTAGGCCATAAAGAGTCACAAGATGTCTAAGTACTACAAGCAGAAATTGATTATACTCAGCCAGACATTCAGTAGCAGGAGCCCAATACAAGTCATTACACGAGGGATCTAAGGTGATTGCTGTCATGTCAAAGGTAATAATAATAAATTCATGGAGCAGAATAGAGTTGTGAGATGGCAAGTAAGAAAGCACAATAGCGATCTCCCCACAGTATCAGTATCAATATAACTAGTATTATGGTATTACATTTGTAGAGAAATTGGACAGATATAGTCCTTAGGCAGAAAGAGCATCAGCAAACATTCTAAATCGCGTCCTGTGTATCATGTGCGTCTAATGCACAGGACGTCCAGAACAAAAATCATTAACTAGGATGTGCAAGGACGTGACAACCAAGGTCAGGATGCAACGGGACACAACTGCACAACTCAGGACGTAACAGGATGTACCTGCCAAACTCTGGACACAACAGAACATAAACCCAAAACTCTGAACACAAATGGACACAGTAACCAATGTCAGAATAATTTTCTTAAAATTCTGAATTTACAGGACGTAGTAAGAGACGTCAGAATACTATTCTTTAAATGCAGCATCCACTGGATACAGCCAATAAAAAGCATAGCTTATGCCTAAATTATTACAAAAAAGGACTTTATTATCTTACTTCTAGATTTGTCTTGATGGCTACAGTGACAGACTAGGTTACAAAACTTAAGTAAGGATATGGAAGCAATTCAAAGTCCAATAAGTGTAATAGATGATGTCTCCACCAATATTAATGCTGAGTAGACATCCTGTATACCGTTGGAAAGCTGGTTATTATTATTATTATTATAATTCATTACGCTTATGGAGCCAGAGGCTATGAAGCGGCAACTAACATACAAAATGGCGCGCCACCAGCGCCTGGTCCCTGATATCCGTCTCCTAAATGTTAGTAGCAACTTTTGATTGGACCCCCTGTCATAACGCTAACGACCCCTTTTACAAATGAAATCCTCCTACCCGCCTTAAGCCTAACAAATAAAACAAACGAAATACAAGTAAGAGGAAACCTAATTAGCCATTGTCCGCCTCTCAGCAGCCACTTGGTTTGCCGCCAGGTATGTTGCACACTCCTTGGAGGTTGCCATGTGGGGTTCGCCGCAGTTCTTGCATTTGATGATGGTATGGAAACATGGTTTGCCTTTGGTGGGACAATCTGATCTGCCGCAAGTGTGGAGGTAGGTAGGGTGCTCCAAGGTGCAAATAGCACAGTAGGTAGTACCGGTACACTGGGTGGGGTGGTGTCCAAAGGCAAGGCATCTGGAACACTGGGTGTCAGGGCCAAAGGAAAGGTAGCTTTGAACCTTAAACCTCTTGCCAAAGAGAGAGAGGCCTCTATTGTGGGCTTTATCCGTGTTGTCCTTACCAGCAATAGTGATAACCATTGTGGAGGCCGCTTTGCCGGTACGTTGGGATTCAGTGGTGAGCCACCTGGGGGGGCGGGGAAGGTGAATGCCAGTGTTGAACTCCTCAATCTCTGACTTGACAGTGTTGAATCCTTCAGGAGTAGAGGGGACAGTGGTGGGGATGCCGTGAATGATGACCTTATGCCAGACTTCATCCTGTCTGAGGCCAGTAGCGGCAGGTATGGTGGATCTTGCTGTTTCCTCAATTGCTGTTCTGTGTTGTTTGAGGACTTGGGCAGCCGTGATGTTGTCCTTGGTAAGGAGGAGGACATGGTGGTTTGGGGTGAACTCAATGGTTGCAATAAGAGGCTTCTTAATTGCAGTGTTGAAAGCGTTTCTGATGGTGAGGGTGTTGATGTCATCTGGGAGTGCTGTGCCATCTCTCTCAATGACAATCGTACGGTCGCGTTTGGTCAAAACTGGAGAAGTGGCAGTTTTGTTTGGTGAGTGTGCTGGGGGCTTGCTCGGGAGGGTTCTGGCCGCTTTCTGGGCCCAGGTTTGCTGTGGTGGCTGGGTGGGAGGGGGTTGGGTGTTCGCGAAGGTGGTGTTGCTATGATGTGGTTGAGCAACAAGGTGCGCGACTTGAGAGGTAAGGGCTGCCACTTTGGCTTGGAGGTCTTTTGTGTCTGTAATGTGTTGTTCCTGCACTACTAGCATGTGTGCTTCCATGGCTTTGAGGGTATCTTTGAGTTCGCAGTAGCAGGTCTTCATGGTTTGTAGTTCCTCTTGTAGATAGGTGACGTGTTCATTGACTGCCTTTTCCCAGGCATCTTCTGAATCTGGTGGGGGTGCGACTGTCTGGACAGGGGAAGGGGTATCCTCTTCCATCTGGGTGTCGTCAGGCGAGGTGGGGAGGATTGATGTTCCTCTGGTCTGGTGGGATTCTGGTAGGTGAAAGGGGCTGGCAAGAGGGTTCTTGCCACCCCTACCCTTGCCCAAGGGTCTGCGCGACATCAAGGGGGTTGTATGAGGGACTCAGTTGATAGGGGTGATGGAATAACAAATAAAGTGGGATGATTTGTCTGTAAAAGTGGGGAAGAAGGATGGGTGAAGCGGTGATAATTGGTGGTTGACCAATGAGGTGAGGGCTCGGCGAAAAATTTGGTGTGGTTTTTTCTTTTGCTGTGGTTGTAACGGCAACGGAGTCGTTGGAAAGCTGGTGTCAAGTACATCTAGGACATCAAACGTCAGCTTGGGCGTCAGACTATTGAGGACAGAATCAGGCATCAAAATCAGCACTTCATCTGTGTACAAAATAGGCTATAGCTCCACCGATATTAGTGCCAGGAAGACGTCCTTTACACCATTAGAAAGCTGGCATCGAGTACATCTGGGACACCAAAGGTTTGCTAGAGCATCTAGGTATTAAGGACAGAATCTAGCATCAAAATCTGGAGTACACTAGGACACAAATAGGCTGTAGCTTCATGGATAATAGAGTTGGGAAGCCGCCCTTTACACTGTCAGAAAGCTCGCATCAAGCAGAACGTGGATGTAAAGTATAAAGTACTGTGCCTAAAGGATGGCTGAGGGATCTGGCATCAGATTGAGAACATCGCGAAGGTAAATATTACAGGCATAATAGTCTGAATCTCCACAAATATTGATGCCAAGTAGACATACTTTATACCACTGTGAATCCTGCATTGGGTAGAATATTGCTGTAAAGTATGAAGTACTGTACTCAAAGGATGATAGAGGAATCTCGTGTCATGATCACCACTTTAGCAGGGTAAATAATACCTCCATAGTAGACTGTATCTCCACCTATAGTGATGCCGGATAGACGTTCTATAAACCGTTCGAAAACTGGTACATTGTAGAACTTTGCTGTATAGTATCGAGTAACGCGCCAAAGGGATGGCTGAGGAATCCGGTGTCAAAGTTAGCACTTCGCAAGCAAACAAAATACGCTGTAGCTCCACGGATAATAGTCCCAGGAGGACGTCCTTTACACCGTTGAAAAGCTGGCGTTGAGTACCTCTAGGACACCAACTGTTAATCTAGGCGTCAGAGTACTGAGAACGGAATCTGGTATCAAATTCCGCAATTCGCCAGGATACAAAACAGGCCATAACCGCAGATAATAATGCCTGGAGGACGTCCTTTAGACCATTGGAAAGCCAGCATAGCACAGAATGTTACCCTATATTATTAGCTTTAATAGTATAGGGACGGAGAAACAATAGTCGTTGACAGAACTGTTGTTTAATGTTGTAACTGCGATGTTATAACCATGATGTTGTATGGATGTCTAAACACGCTACAGTCTTAGAAAAACTTAACATAACACCTAAGTTAACACCTACTCCTACAATCACAACTATCACACACTTTTAGATTCTACAGGTTGTCCATTTTGGCTCACAGATCATTCAAGAGAGTAAAATAGAATTGGGCACAAGTGATCTCCTATTTGTGTAGATATTTTTAGATTTAGTCATAGTGTCAGGTAGATATATGGATGGCAGGTATGCCAGTATGGCTTACTACTAGTATTATGATTGAGACACTCTGCTGTCTTGTGTCAGAATATCAGCAAGTATCAAGGTTGACCTAGCCAAAGTGGAAGTGGAAAATTAGCACATCCTCTCTTAGGATTAACTCAGGGTCAGTTGGATACTACCGGACACTCAGGATATCCAGGACGAATGGGACACTGGCAACTGTACATTAGTACGTCCAAGATGCATGGAACACCAGCAACTGTTCCTTTGCGTCTGGACATACAGCGGACCCATCTGATGCAGGCTCTTTTTTTTGCTCATGAACGGGAAGTCATAGTAGGGATCAAGACAACTATAGTATAATAAATAAAATATCGGGAGCAATATACATAGTACAGTCGTGTCCGGAAAGTCCTCATATCCTCGCATGGCAACGGCGATACCACCACCCCCAACCATAAGAAATTCAAAAAAAATGTAAAAAACTCAATTGAAAGAATCATGATAGTATAGCTAATAGATAATAAAAAAACATTTTTACCATTTTGTATGACCTCCATCTGCATCCAGTACAGCTTGCATTCTCTCTGGCATCCTATCCACCCATCCATCCAACTTCTCTTGGGGAATTAAATCCCACTCCTCCTTTGCTGCTTCAAACAGTTCAGCAGCACTGTGAGGCCTTCTTTCCAGTCTGGAGAATCTCTTGGTAAGGGCTCTTTTGAGTAGTGCCCAAGTATTCTCAATTGGATTGAGATCTGGTGAGTTGGGTGGCCAAGGGAGTTTTTTGTAACCACACTCTGCCTCCAATTTTCGATTTTCCTCACCAGCATGCCAGGAGGCATTGTCTGCAGCTAGGTAGATGTTTTCAGAGGGTCTATCCAGACCTTCTATAAAAGGGATGAGGTGTGGCTGGTGGATTTCAGTTGCATATTGGTGGGAATTGAGGCCAAGTCTGTCTCTTTTGCTGGTCCTTTCCTCCTCCCCCCTCTTTCTCACAAGAATTAACTCAGTCCTGCCACCCTTCATGATTGCAGCATAGACCCCAATACTAGTCCTCCCAGACTTAAAGCTAGGCTTCAAGTTGTTTTCTTCCAACTCTTCACCAAGTCTAACTCTGACCTTTCTACCAATTGGATTTAGATCAATAACAATAGCTGCTTCATCCACAAAAACAACCCAATTCCATGCCCCTTTCCAGTTGCGCCTTTTCCTAGCAAACTCCTTTCTCTTCTCCTTTTATCCTTTTCTCCAAAAAGGTTTCTTTCTGGGTATCAGAAGTTTAAAACCAGCCTCTGAGATGATCTTATCCACAGTGGGCTTTCCAAGACCAATATTCGCTTTTTTGGTGATGTCGCATAACACGAAATGAGGCTCGGCATCGATAATAGACTCCACTATCTTCCTATTTGTGTCGGTAATCTTGGTTGGTCTGCCAGTTCTTTTTGCATCATGGGTGTTTCCACCCCTGGATTTGGCTCTTTTGACCACAGACTGAACAGTTTGCTTGGAGATGCCCAAAGTCTTAGAAATTTTATAATACCCCATATCAGTATGTTTATACAGGGTATAGATTTCTTTATTGAGGTCTTCTCTAGCTCTGAGGGTATGTGGTGGGGTCATGGTGAGGGGGGTTGTTGAGGTGAGGGGGTGGTGATGCGTTGCTATGCAAGGGTATGAAGACTTTCCGGACACGACTGTACACGAAGGTGTCCAAATGGTGTCTAAATACCGGAGAGCAAAATTAGGATGTCATGATACACATTCAGTGAAGCCAGGATAGATTAGTCAAATATCCAGATATGGCCTGCAGTACTTGTATGGCTCAGGATGTAAAAGTTCGGCTTCACCAGATGTCGGAATAAGACATAAAATCAACCAGGTATCCTGATGAGAATGGACAATGGTTGTTATGATCTCAATATGAAGAAACATGCATAAGGGTCTTAGGATAGAGTTGTCAAGGCCTAGTCATTGTCTAGACATCCGAGTGGAGGATCAAATGTTGACAGAAAGTCAGTGTAAATAAGTAAATGTCCTCATTCAGCAAAAAGAATACCTCCATCTGACGTGTCGTTGCCGCATCCGGATGTCTCACCATTCCTCATTAAGCCCTGTGCGTCCTGTGCGTCATGTACTTCTTGCTGTTTCTCCACCTCGTCCTGTACGTCAGACAACTTTCAACAACGTCTGGGCCACGCCCCGTGTGCTTCCGACCACCGGACTTGCTTCTGACACGTCAGTCTACGCCTTACGTCTGTCCTATGTCCTTACGTTTGGCGCATGTTCCATCCCGTCTGGGAGGTGTCTGACGCCAATGTCAGTGACTTTGCGTCCTAGCCCGAATGCTCACATTTGTTACTTCCAAGTCCATTATATGGATAGTATCCCGCCTGTCCCTGATGCCATCTGCTATGCTTCGAACGCTATTCATGTTGCCAGCCGGACATCCTGCTCCATCCTATAATTATTGTTGATCTCACGGGTTTGCCAGACGAAGTCATCACTTTCCTTTTTTTTAATATTCTATTTCTACTAGTAACATGTTTTCTATAAGCTCTCAATTCTCAGACTGTGTTGCCGTCGCATTTATCTTTACCTCAGCTCCTTTTTGAAATTGTTCGCCATCTTGCACCGGCCCCGTTGTACTATAATCAAAAATGAGGAGATTTGGTCCAGCTCCATTGCTCGAAATCGGAGCAGTAGCTGTAGGCCAAATCTCCATTTTTTTCTTTGGACACGTGAAACATCTCCGTCGCTTCGAGACGGCCTTTCACATTGTAGAGAACGTTGAGGGGGCATCACTTGATGTGAGGTCGGGTCAATATATCTCATTGAATGATCTTAAATTGATCCGACTGTTAACCAGCTACCGCCCGTTGACCTCCGCGACATGGTGGGCAATCCCTATAATAGTGGCAATATCCACGATTGTAAACTTTCTGTTATCCCGCCTCCCAGACCGCTTGACCATGACGAGACCATGTAACTCTGATGGACGTCCAGAGTTATGTACACTCAAGATCTCTACACTTGCCAGTCGGTACAATCTATCTTGGTAATGGCAGTCTCGGAGCTTAAATAGGGTAACAAGTTTCCCAGGAAGATGGTCCGGCAGCGCACCATACATCTCGTCCATACCATTTTGTACCCAAACCTAATCGTTGCGACTTGCATGTTTTCAGAATAGCTCAGGACCCGTACATCTTGCCCGGTGGATGTCGTAAATGTCTGTTTCCTGGAACACTAGAACCGGAATCTCAAACTGCATTAGATATTCAACAGCAAGGCGTCAAAGTATTCCATAATCGTCAGGAAGGCGGGACTGAATCATTAAGCTCCGCCAGCTATATCGAACCAATTCGAAATACATAGCCTCCCCTGAGATGGAGAAAAAATTGCATAAACTCTCAAGGTTGGCAACCTCATACCGACCTCCCTTTAGGACCCTACGACATGTGGGCGCAGGTGAATCTGGATTCGTTTTGTTACAAAGATCCAAGATATCAGGTATGAGATCCGCTCCACGATGTCACAAGGAAGCCAGGTTCAGAAGTCTAATCCGGATCACGTGGTGTCGCCCGTAGTTGTGAAGGATCTGCCATGCAGTGATATTTTTGTTTGAATGTCGCCATCCATCGTTGATTTATTTCTTGTAGGCTAGCTCGCTGAACTCAGTAGAATACTGGGGACTGTTACCAAACCGGTACAAATGACTCCGTTGCCATTACAACCACAGCGAAAGATAAAACCACACCAAATTTTTCCGGCAGCCGTCACCTCATTGGTCAACCACCAATTATCACCGCATCACCCATCCCTCTTCCCCACTTTTACAGACAAATCATCCCACTTTATTTGTTATTCCATCAACCCTATCAACTGAGTCCCTCATACAACGCGCTTGATGTCACGCAGACCCTTGGGCAAGGGCAGGGGTGGCAAGAACCCTCTTGCCAGCCCTTTTCACCTACCAGAATCCCACCAAACCAGAGGAACATCAATCCTCCCCGCCTCGCCTGACGACACCCAGATGGAAGAGGACGTCCCTTCTCCTGTCCAGAAAGTCGCACCCCCACCAGATTCAGAAGGTGCCTGGGAAATGGCAGTCAATGAACACGTCACCTATCTGTAAGAGGAACTACAAACCATGAAGACCTGCTACTGCGAAAGCAAGGATACCCTCAAAGCCATGGAAGCACACATGCTGGTAGTGCAGGAACGACACATTACAGACACCAAAGACCTCCAAGCCAAAGTGGCAGCCCTTACCTCTCAAGTCGCGCACCTTGTTGCTCAACCACAGCATAGCAACACCAGCTTCGCGAACACCCAACCCCCCCCCCACCCAGCCACTACAGCAAACCAGGGCCCAGAAAGCGGCCAGAACCCTCCCTAGCCCCTAACAAGCCCCCAGCATACTCACCAAACAAAGCTGCCACTGCTCCAGTTTTAACCAAAGGCGACCGTACGATTGTCATTGAGAGAGAAGGCACAGCACTCCCTGACGACATCAACACCCTCACTATAAGAAACGCTTTCAACACTGCAATTAAGAAACCTCATATTGCAACCATTGAGTTCACCCCCAACCACCAAGTCCACCTCCTCACTAAGGACACCATCACGACTGCCCAAGTCCTTAAGCAACACAGAACAGCAATTGAGGAAACAGCAAGATCCACCATACCTGCTGCCACTGGCCTCAGACAGGATGAAGTCTGGTATAAGGTCATCAAACACGGCATCCCCACCACTGTTCTCTCCACTCCTGAGGGATTCAACACTGTCAAGTCAGAGATTGTGGAGTTCAACAATGGCATTCACCTTCCCCGCCCCCCCCCAGACTCCGTTGCCGTTACAACCACAGCGAAAGAAAAAACCACAACAAATTTTGCGCCGAGCCCTCACCTCATTGGTCAGCCACCAATTATCACCGCTTCACCCATCCTTCTTCCACACCTTTACAGACAAATCATCCCACTGTATTTGTTATTCCATCACCCCTATCTGCTGAGTCCCTCATACAACCTCCTTGATGTCACGCAGACCCTTGGGCAAGGGTAGGGGTGGCAAGAACCCTCTTGCCAGCCCCTTTCACCTACCAGAATCCCACCAGACCAGAGGAACATCAATCCTCCCCACCTCGCCTGATGACACCCAGATGGAAGCGGACACCCCTGCCCCTGTCCAGACAGTCGCACCCGCACCAGATTTAGAAGATGCCTGGGAAAAGGCAGTCAATGAACACGTCACCTATCAACAAGAGGAACTACAAACCATGAAGACCTACTACTGCGAACTCAAAGATACCCTCAAAGCCATGGAAGCACACATGCTAGTAGTGCAGGAACGACACATTACAGACACCAAAGACCTCCAAGCCAAAGTGGCAGCCCTTACCTCTCAAGTCGCGCACCTTGTTGCTCAACCACAGCATAGCAACACCACCTTCGCGAACACCCAACCCCCTCCCACCCAGCCACCACAGCAAAACTGGGCCCAGAAAGCAGCCAGGACCCTCCCTGGCAAGCCCCCAGCACACTCACCAAACAAAACTGCCACTACTCCTGTTTTGACCAAACGCGATCGTACGATTGTCATTGAGAGAGATGGCACAGCACTCCCTGACGACATCAACACCCTCACCATAAGGAACGCTTTCAACACTGCAATTAAGAAACCTCTTATTGCAACCATTGACTTCACCCTCAACCACCATGTCCTCCTCCCTACCAAGGACACCATCACGGCTGCCCAAGTCCTCAAGCAACACAGAACAGCAATTGAGGAAACGGCAAGATCCACCATACCTGCTGCCACTGGCCTCAGACAGGATGAAGTCTGGCATAAGGTCATCATACACGGTATCCCCACCACTGTTCCCTCCACTCCTGAGGGATTCAACACTGTCAAGTCAGAGATTGAGGAGTTCAACATTGGCATTCACCTTCCCCGCCCCCCCAGGTGGCTCACCACTGAAATCCAACGTACCGGCAAAGCGGCTTCCACAATGGTTATCACTATTGTTGGTAAGGACAACACCGTTAAAGCCCTCAAGAGAGGCCTCTCTCTCTTTGGCAAGAGGTTTAAGGTTCAACGCTACCTTTCCTTTGGCCCTGACACCCAGTGTTCCAGATGCCTTGCCTTTGGACACCACCCCACACAGTGTACCGGTACTACCTACTGTGCTATTTGCACCTTGGATCACCCTACCTACCTCCACACTTGCGGCAGCTCAGATTGTCCCACCAAAGGCAAACCATGTCTCCATACCATCATCAAATGCAAGAACTGCGGCGAACCCCACATGGCAACCTCCCAGGAGTGTCCAACCTACCTTGCTGCAAACCAGGTGGCTGCTGAGAGGCGGACAAAGGCAACCTAGGTTTTCTCTTAGATGTATTTCTTTTGTTATTTATGAGTAAGGCTGTTGGCAAGGTGGAGGATTTCCTTTTGTTCATTATGGCGGATGGCCGTTGGCCCACTTAAAAGCTGCAAGCAATATTTAGGAGACTGATGCAGTTGACGGGGATGGTTTCCTGTAAAGTAGTTGCCGCTTCATAGCCGTAGGCTCCATAAGCGTAATGCGATATAATAATATATAATAATCCCCGCCCCCCCAGGTGGCTCACCACTGAAGCCCAACGTACCGACAAAGCAGCATCCACAATCGTCATCACTATTGCTGGTAAGGACAACACTGATGAAGCCCTCAATAGAGGCCTCTCTGTCTTTGGCAAGAGGTTTAAGGTTTAGCGCTACCTTTCCTTTGGCCCTGACACCCATTGTTCCAGATGCCTTGCCTTTGGACCCCACCCCACCCAGTGTACCGGTACTACCTACTGTGCTATTTGCACCTTCCAGCACCCTACCTACCTCCACACCTGCTGCAGATCAGATTGTCCCACTAAAGGCAAACCATGTCTCCATACCATCATCAAATGCAAGAACTGCGGCGAACCCCACATGGCAACCTCCTAGCAGTGTCCAACCTACCTTGCTGAAAACCAGGTGGCTGCTGAGAGGCGGACAAAGGCAACTTAGGTTTTCTCTTACATGTATTTCTTTTGTTATTTATGAGTTAGGCGGTTGGCAAGGTGGAGGATTTCCTTTTGTTCATTATGGCGGATGGCCGTTGGCCCACTCAAAAGCTGCAAACAATATTTAGGAGACGGACACGGTTGACGGGGATGGTTTTCTGTAAGGTAGTTATTATTATTATTATAATTATAATTCATTACGCTTATGGAGCCAGAGGCTATGAAGCGGCAACTAACATACAAAATGGCACGCCACCCGCGCCTGGTCCCTGATATCCGTCTCCTAAATGTTAGTAGCAACTTTTGATTGGACCCCCTGTCATAACGCTAACGACCCCGTTTACAAATGAAATCCTCCCACCCGCCTTAAGCCTAACAAATAAAACAAATGAAATACAAGTAAGAGGAAACCTAATTAGCCTTTGTCCGCCTCTCAGCAGCCACTTGGTTTGCCGCCAGGTATGTTGCACACTCCTTGGAAGTTGCCATGTGAGGTTCGTTGCAGTTCTTGCACTTGATGGTGGTATGGATGCAGGCTTTGCCTTTGGTGGGACAATCAGACCTGCCGCAAGTGTGAAGGTAGGTAGGGTGCTCATGGGTGCAGATTGCACAGTAGGTAGTGCCCGTACACTGGGTAGGGTGGTGACCAAATGCAAGGCATCTGGAACACTGGGTGTCTGGGCCAAAGGCGAGGTAGCGTTGGACCTTAAACCTTTTACCAAAGAGTGAGAGGCCTCTGTTGAGGGCTTTATCTGTGCTGTCTTTGCCGGCAATAGTGATGACCATGGTAGATGCTGCTTTGCCTGTACGTTGGGTGTCTGTGGTGAGCCACCTGGGTGGGCGGGGAAGGTGAATGCCAGTGTTGAACTCCTCAATCTCTGACTTGACAGTGTGGAACCCCTCAGGAGTAGAGGGGACTGAGGTGGGGATGCCGTGGATGATGACCTTATGCCAAACTTCATCTTGTCTGAGGCCAGTGGCGGCAGGTATGGTGGATCTTGCTGTTTCCTCAATTGCTGTTCTGTGTTGCTTGAGGACTTGGGCAGCCGTGATGTTGTCCTTAGTGAGAAGAAGGACATGGTGGTTTGGGGTGAACTCAATGGTTGCAATAAGAGGTCTCTTAATTGCAGTGTTGAAAGCGTTCCTTATGGTGAAGGTGTGGATGTCGTCAGGGAGTGCTGTGCCATCTCTCTCAATGACAATCGTACGGTCGCGTTTGGTCAAAACTGGAGTAGTGGCAGTTTTGTTTGGTGAGTGTGCTGGGGGCTTGCTAGGGAGGGTCCTGGCCGCTTTCTGGGCCCAGGTTTGCTGTGGTGGGTGGGTGGGAGGGGGTTGGGTGTTCGCGAAGGTGGTGTTGCTATGCTGTGGTTGAGCAACAAGGTGCGCGACTTGAGAGGTAAGGGCTGCCACTTTGGCTTGGAGGTCTTTGGTGTCTGTAATGTGTCGTTCCTGCACTACTAGCATGTGTGCTTCCATGGCTTTGAGGGTATCTTTGAGTTCGCAGTAGCAGGTCTTCATGGTTTGTAGTTCCTCTTGTAGATAGGTGACGTGTTCATTGACTGCCTTTTCCCAGGCATCTTCTGAATCTGGTGGGGGTGCGACTGTTTGGACAGGGGAAGGGATATCCTCTTCCATCTGGGTGTCGTCAGGCGAGGTGGGGAGGATTGATGTTCCTCTGGTCTGGTGGGATTTTGGTAGGTGAAAGGGGCTAGCAAGAGGGTTCTTGCCACCCCTACCCTTGCCCAAGGGTCTGCGCGACATCAAGGGGGTTGTATGAGGGACTCAGTTGATAGGGGTGATGAAATAACAAATAAAGTGGGATGATTTGTCTGTAAAAGTGGGGAAAAAGGATGGGTGAAGCGGTGATAATTGGTGGTTGACCAATGAGGTGAGGGCTCGGCGAAAAATTTGGTGTGGTTTTTTCTTTCGCTGTGGTTGTAACGGCAACGGAGTCCCTGTAAGGTAGTTGCCGCTTCATAGCCGTAGGCTCCATAAGCGTAATGAGACATAATAATAATAATAATAATAAACCGGTACACATGATTACGGAACTGACCGAGTAGATGGAGCTTGATAAAGTTAAAATGAGATTTGGCATATATCAATTGCATACGCTAGTCATCCTCTTCCGCTTGTTGGTGCTCATGCACCCGGCGCTGTGTGGATTGGACGACAGATTGGTTGAGGGACCTCTTTCGCATTCGTAGCTAGATGCACTGCTTCTGAATTTTCATCTGGGTGTATTTAGACATTCTAAACTCCAAGAAGATATCCTTCGCCGAGTGAAACTAATTGAGATATTGATCCATATAATCTAGGGTCTCACATGTATGGCTTCGGTATTGCGCTATCAGACTCAAATCGACTAACCGCTGGAGGCGGGCCAGCGCACGCTTGAAAGGTTGACTTTGGGTACTCTCGGGTCCTGTCAACGCGACAGCAAGGACACATAAAAGACAACGTACCAAGTTCCTCATCTCCTTCCCTTGCCAGTGCGTAACCTCGCGGTAGGCTTTCTTTGGCACAAAGAATCCGGGGTACGGTGGTAAAGCTTTCCACGCGTCATCAATTGCTTCCAGCCGTCCATGCTTCTTAAGAAACCCTTGAACCCAATCCATCATATGCTTGAACAGTCCAAGATAGACATTATGGAGTAAATCAGGTTGGTGCAGATCAGCAGCGAAAACACGGGGAAGTTGATAAGAAATGATTCGTCCAATCTTGATACCAACAGCGTCAAATGTGCTGTGGACGTTGCCGGGAGTAGACTCCTCTGAGCCATCTAAAATTTCTTACTCGAGCGGCTCGTACCTCATATAATCTCTAGCAGGATCCCTCTCCCGATTGTTGGACCCTAATATAGGCGGAGGTATCTCACATTTAGGACAGGTATTCGATTTTACTCCATGTAGCACAACCTTTTCCATTTGGTAACTAATCCACACCGCCAAGATCGCGAAGCATCTCCGAACATTCCCATTTGCACAATCAATTGGGACACCATTGAGTGCGGCGTCATGTAAGGGGTCGAATAGGAGCTCGAATACACCTTGTAGTGTGTTGGCGTTGATTTGCCTCTGGTGTTTGTTCGAGGAAGAGGACGATTGGAGCTTGGGCGAGACCGGTAAGAAGGCATGAAGGAGCACCGCCATAGTTCCAGGTCTGTTACGCTTGGCCGACAGAAGATTTCCAATTGTTATATATACTGGCCACGCCTTTATGTCTCCGGAGAAGTTGCTGAGATGTGTCTGATCCAACATTCCAATGATAGGAATCACCGTCGCGCCAGATGGGAGTGTTTCCTGCAGTCAATTAGCTTGTACCTTTGGGAGAGTGGGATGCATAAGCTGTGGCACAGTACTTGAACCTCCCACCACCAGTCTCCCGTACGCATTTCCGTATATACTCTCTGTCTATTCGGATCGTGTTCCGGCGGCGGGGCATAAACCCACTCATCTTGGTAAGCTATTTCCCGAAGAAGATATCGGACACAGTCTAGAACCTTAGGGTAGAAGAAAGGTAAAGTCCTCACATCGTCTTCGACTTGAGCTTCGAACCATTGTAGATATGGGCTGTACGGATCCAATGAGTGGAGATGGTTCTCAAGTGAATGCATCGAGCTGTAGGCAATATCGGCTTAATTGCCAAGGCCATTTGAAAAATATTCATTTACCCGCACCTTAGATACCTTACTTTGTATGAAACAAGAAGCAAGTTTGAAATCGCGTACGCTAGCAAATGGTGCCCATGGGTCCTCACACAGATTTTGGTGTTCCTCCACGAATCCCTTCACATATCCAATAGATGTCCCTGCACAAGGATAATACTCCAGTTCGACAGGTGTGGGAGACTCGTCGACTATAAGTTGCCGTTCCATGTTGGAGACATATCCAGCCCCGTTGCTATTTGTATCAGGAGGGCTGTTACCGAGAGCGACATCTGGTTCGTAGTCGGAATCCAGCCGATGATTCTCGTCAGTCGGGGCCTCGTGCGGCAATCTGTACCTTTCTGTGTCCATGATACCCTGCGTGGTCGGAGCATACTGTACGTCCAACATGAGAGGATCGATGAGATGCACATGTTCTTTTTGGAGCTGTTTCCGAAAGGGACCGGCACTGGCGTATTTGCGCCGACAAAATAAACATTTCATAGGCATTGCGCAACTTAGTTCTGTGACTTTCAGGAGTCTTCAAGTTGATGTATTATGAAATGCTGCAAGAAGGGGAATGCTTACCATTGTGTACATGGTCTGGGATGGCAGCCGGAGCTAAGTTCTGTCAATCTGAGACGCAGCTAAGGGTCAATTCGTTTTAGCACATGGTATGAGGACTCGGATATCAATTGACTCGGATTCAAGTTCTACGTTTTTCAACAGGCAATGCAGAAAGGCCTTACATACCTTGAATGTCTGAAACAGAATTTCTAAATCACCTGGAAACTTTTTCTTAATGCCCAGAACGTCGGGGGGTGTGATATTTAATGTCAATTAATCACAGCTGAAAGGTCATACCAAGGAGAATATTCACAACACTGGCATACACAATATTCGCAAGTTCAGCAGCCCTGATAACACTCCGAACAATCCCAAAGATATGGCCCAAGACAATGACCACAGGCAGTACATCCACATGCCTACTATTCCAAAGGAACAGATAGCTCCACCGGGGCACGTCTACCGGCTTCAAGCTATTGCTATCCCTGGAGTGATTACCACTGCGAGGACCGGTCATCAATGGATCAGCCTGTATAAGACGCCGCTTACCTTTTATCAGGACCGTGATGGAAAAGAGCTCTACACGGCGTGACGCAATACCGTCAAAGCCCAGATGTTAGCAAGGAACTTTAAGACTAGCGCCACATTACCAGACGCTGAATTCAGCACGATTTTCCAGGGGATGAGGAGATTACGTCCCGCTTGCGATTGTCTTGTGAGGGCAGAGGGCAATAACGTGTTCCTGAGAGGACAGATCGAAAAAGCCATGATCGCACTCATTAAGGACTGTGGCAAGAAGTTAACAGAAACTCTTGCGAAAAAGTCAGTACCCAAGTTGGTACTGGGTGTACCAGGAATCATCCCAGCGGAAGTCCTTGTTGACCATATATTGCTACCAGTAGGGACTCCGGCTCAATGGGGCGCAGATCCACAACAAGCTCCTTTTATACTACAAGCTCACGCCCCGGTGGACGGGGATGGGACAGCCGGAGGTGACCAAGAACCGACTATGCCTAAAACACGTCGCGAAGAAGCCCCGGTGGAAGGTGACCAACTGGAAGATGACGGGGATCTCTATGATCCACCCACAACGAAGGGACATCGACAGGCAGCCCCAATTGAAGGTATCGAGTTGGCCGGAGGTGACCACCATCTGGATATGCCCAAAAGCCGTCGTCAAGATGTCCCAGTAGAAGGTGACCAACTTGAAGATAACAGGGATCTCTATGATCCACCTACAACGAAAGGACGTCGACACGCAGCAGCAATAGAAGGTGTCCAGGTGGCCGGAGGTGACCACCATACGGATACGCGCAAACGACGTCCTCAAAATACCCTGGTGGAAGGAGTCAGGGTTGCTGCAGGTGACCAAGATACCGGTGACCCTCGTGATCCGACCCAGGTAGCAGCCAGGAATTTTCAAACTGGTTAGTTCTTTTTCCTACAAACGATTAGATTTGAGTTTCCACTTACTGACTGAAAATATAGAATGGAACGCTTTACTCGGGCGCTCCCGTGCGGTGAGTATTGTTACAGCGATGAAGGCGATACGAGGGCGCAAACACCACTGCTGAGCGGGCTCCCGCATATCGGAGAAGACCAAGTTCGTCAAATTGGCGGCGAACCAGATCCCAGCGCACGTCAATTGCATACCAGGACAATTGCGCCTCATGTGGAGACTCAGGATGGTCAGAACACCGACTCTGTCCTATAATTTAGATCAATTCCGTTAGCTAATCACTTGAGCAATGCAATGTGAAAATGGAGCCAAACCATCTTTCCGTATTCTCCTCAGATGTATCCGAGTCCATGATTCTTTTGCATGTTGCTTACAAACATATCCCTCTGATGTTCAATTTTTACGTGGAATCAATGCCAGATTGTGAGTACAGTAAAGAGCGATCGCTAGAGTCAGGGCTAGGTAAAACATTTTAAGCCGCGCACCAGCCGTGACGCCAAGAGACGTACCCTAATTCTCTTTTGGAGTCGCTAGGACACGTCTCTTGGCGCCCGATCTAGAATGCGGCTTAAAACTTTATTTCACGTGTGTTAACACAAAAACAATTTGAGCCCATATGGATATCACGATATGTTCATAATTATACTATCTCTACCTGTACGCTAAAAATCTAGTGGTCTGAGGACATTTCTCAATGTGTAACATGCTGTCTCTATAAACTCACCAATCTCTGGTTAGATGTGCGACAACATCTGGCGTTCCTGGCTTGTAAACCCCTAGGGCTTTTTGATTGTACGCCCCAGCTAGAGTATAAGGCACTCAACCTGCTGACCTCATCATTTCCCACCCTCTCTCGTCAACATCGTTCCCATCCTTCTCCACACCGGTACAAGATCAGCCGAATCAACGTCCCTGACGAGGAAGTACTCACCCCCCCGTATCACTGACATCACTACTCATCTCTCCCTCATCCTCCACCTCCTATTTGTATCTCTTTTGCCACCATTTTTTTCCATTTGCGTGCAGCATGGGCGCAAATAAACCACCCCTCCCCCAATCAGGACATCTGGTGCCTCCCAATTGTTTCCCCTGCACAACTAGTGTCTCCCAATTTGTTTTTCCTATCCCACTTTGTTTCCCCTGTTTCCACCCACCCCCCCCCCACCTAAAAAAGACACCTGAAATGTCTCGAAGATGGCAGATGCAAATATCATGGTATGGCCCATGGAAACTTTAATAACCAAGCATATTAACGTGTCCTCGTTACACAGATTGCCTGCTGTTCGACCTGAAGACAGCGAGGTGAGGAGAGGCAGGCGACCCACTCTCCCGCGCCGAGACTCTACCGCCGAACCTGATGAAAGCGAGGTCAGGAGAAGCAAAGGTCCCATTGTCCCGCACCGAGACTCCACCGCCCAACCTGATGCAAGCCAGGTCAGGAGAAGCAGACGTCCTGCGGTCCCACGCCAAGCCTGCGATGCCCGACCTAAAGAAAGGGAGGTTGGGAGACGCAAGTGTGCCACCGCTCCGCCCCACGAGTCTGACCTACATCGCAAACGCCGTGCCATTCCCTGGAGTCCTCCCCCAGAAAGCTCCTCGGATGAAGAGTAAAAAATTATCCCTAATCAGCATTCTGGCTCCTAGAGGTCGAGCTAACCGTTTATATCAACAGAATTCCGAGTGCGAGTACACCGGAGAACCCCCCCTTCGAGCCAGTGGTGGAGGACTCCTTGTAAGTGAAACCCAGGAGCTATACTCTGTAATCAGACTTTGATATACTAACATGTGTACTTCTACCAGGGGGCGCTATGGCGATATCGCCTACGCCAAAAGTTGGTGTGTATTCCAGAACCCTTGTACCAGCACTGCTCTATACAGAGAGTGGCGTGAGGGGATCAGGGCCCACCTGACTGAGCGCTGCATGGACCAATAATACAATTAGACACCCTCACATCAGCTTCTCACATTCCTAGCTAGTTCGACCTCTCTTACGCAGAATATACTGTACTAGTATACAGTACTCAAGTAGTTGTGTTGACAGTACGCCCCTTACTGTGCATTAGCCCCTTTTGTTTTTATGGATTCACTGGGTGTCACATTCCCCATCCCTAGCTGGCCCGATGTCGGCCAGCCATGTCACTCAATTGGCTAGCTGGCAACACTTGAACACATCTCATAGATGAGCTCTTCGGGGTCGCGGGACACGACCACATTCCTAGTCCTTTTTAGGTGTGAGGCGTGTCTCGTGAGAAATAGTGTCGCTAGTCGGCACCGCTTGTAGTTAGATCGAACTAAGTCTTCGCTCCTTGCCGCAGCTTAATTTCCTTCATTCTTGAGACCCGGAGTCTTGAGCGACCCGACACTCAAACGCAAAGAGGTATGTTTTTCAAAATGAACATACTGTTCAAGTTATCAAGAAGCACGACACCTCATATTCTTAAGTTTCTACGAGCTTTTCACTCCTGTAACATGTTCATTTGGTCTAGTTCCCTTATGCTGGAACTTTGGCCTGATATTAATCGCAAGAATACACATCGGGGGTTTAATATTAAGCACCGAAACCCGCTGCAAGACTTTGCGCATGAAATGACTTTTTTGTACGATACTGAGTGATAGTCTGTGATCCTACAGACACTAACTCCAGCCACACTAGTAAGTCCTAGCATATAAGACCCGACGCGTTTTATTTAACACCAGAGAACTATACAAACTCCTCATCTACAGCACTCGTGAGACTCATTCTGTAGCCCTACATCATGAATCCGAACCTGACATTGACTGACTCATTGCAGGATAAATAACCAACATCGGCCTGATACATCCAGCCAGTCAACTAACCCTGTAGGCAATATGTATGGCCAGTGTAAATTCGACTTGGGATCAGGCACTATAGACGCGAGAAATCCAATATCGTCATCACTACAAAACACACATGCTAGCTCTCAGAGCACAATACCAACGCAGCAGCCGTTGCGTCCAAATTCCTCTCCTCCCCCAATTGCTAGCTCACAACTAGGAAGGCCCCCAAAGCACCTCTGGAAGAACACCATGCAGACTACGGCATATACCGAACCGGGACCTGAAAGGCAGGAGGATATGGAAGCTGTCCATGTTAGCGACGACAGTAGCGATGAGTGCCAAAACTCACCAGGATCGGGGGAAACGGAATCAGAGACCGAGCCTGATCTGGAGGACATCAATATTGCCAATAGGCCCACACCACGACTGACCAATGACTCTTAAGCAGCGGCGTGACAGCGGGCCCCTTCTTGAGACCACAGTTAGGATTTCAACCGGCTCCAGGTCACAGCTGGCTGATCCAATGGTGCGAACGCCTGTGGATCGTGGGCGACTAACTCACCACCAGCCCTATAGTCTACCCGTATTCCTGTCATCCAGCATACAGTGATTTTCATCGCCTCATGAGAGCCTCGGTGCTTCAGCATCAGGTATTAGGAGCTCCAGCCCTGCTGGCAGCCCAAGTATGCCACTCCCAGACCACTCATTAGTGAGTAAGTCCCGACGGAACCTAGCAATAGGTGCAGAGGGGGCCATTATAGAGTTGGCAAAGTCACTCATTACGCGGTATACTCCGTTCGAAGATCCGCTCCCAAACCTTGTTATATTGACTGGCCTGGTGCTCAAAGTGTGGGATGCCGCGATAGAGTGGACAGCCGATACTGAATCCATCAGACTGTCCGAGCAGTCCATATCTTTAGTAAGTTGATTCTGCCTGGTGTGACACCACGCAATCAACTCTACTAACAACGGATGATTCGCCAAAAACACTCGCAAGTGCGATCACAATTCGTGTACCATGTGAAGAATAACATTACACAGTTATTCGATCTATCGGATGATCAGATGGCTAGGGCGCGTTGGGTGGACTATCTGCTCGAAGGCGACAGGTTTCTCTGCGACCCAAAAGGGTATGAGGTCTGTTCCTTTACACTGAGAGCTACCGCATAGTGAGTACTACTGATTGCGATACTCGACGCAGAACTGGAGGTACCGCTTCCTTGCCCTACAGAATCCGGAAGCAGTTTATGGAAAGTATTGCGCGGGAAAGAAAATGAGGGGCATAGCCGATGACGAGTTTCTGGAGCAGATCAACGGCACAATGATCTGCTTGACATGTACCATTATCTGCCATACACTGCGTGCATGGCAATCGGGAATATACCAGGATCCAAGGGACTTTAAACCTGAGGAGGTGGGAAGTAAGAGTTTTCAAATCTTGTAGCATACTGTTGGCCAAACCGCTAACATGTTACCGGACACGGAAGATCTTTTCCAACTGCAGAAAGAAACATGGGCCAAGTGACCACACTCGGTCCAGGACATGATTCTTCGCAACATCCGCGATACAATCTGGACGAAGGTAGAACAAGTCCATGGGATACAGCAGGAGCGCTGCGAAGGATATGAGGACGATTGAGAGGCAGTACGGGAAGAACTAGCTGGTCGGGAATCAAGCGTGACGTCAGCAAGGCCTATGGTTCGACGAACCGATGCTGGCACTAGGCCGTTGGAGCAACATTGGGATGGGCTGAGTGAGTCACAGGAAACAGACACATCATTAGACGTGAGCCAGATGTTGCTCGCATGGGCGCTGGGGGTTCTAGATTCAGATCAAGCAAGTTTGAATCATCACAGACCGTACAGTGTACGACCGATACAGGGCCTACTGCTCAGTCCTTCTCTATCTGATAGCCTCTCTCTTAGCCTTGAAGAGTCACAGGATGCGCAGGTACCCCAGACGGGGATTGGTGATCGTCAGCCAGACATTGAGTTGTGGGAACCCAACGGGAGTACTACCCATTTTCAAAAATATTCGGATGCCTTGGCGCCAAGACAGGTAGTATAAGTGCCAAGGCGTCCGGATACTTTTGAAAACCGGTAGTACTGGCGCGGGGGATCAAAGGCGATTGCGGACGGGTCAAAGATAATAATAGATTAATTGGATGGAACGGAGTTATGAGTGAGCAAAAAAGCACGACGGCAAACGGCTAACAGTATCAGTATCAGTATTAGTAGTGCGGTAGTGCGTTTGTGGAGGAATTGCATAGATATAGACCTTGTGGGGAAAGAAGAAGAAGTCATAGGGGGTCAGGATGACTATAGTGTAATAAATGAAAGATCCAGAACAATACGCGTGCACGATGGCGTCCGAATGATGTCCAGACGTCAGAGAGTAAACTCAGGATGTGACGATACATGTAAGGTGAAGCCAGGATAGAGCAGGCAAATATCCAGATATGGTGTGCTGTACTAGTATGTCTCAAGACGTAACAGTTTGGCATCACAAGATGTCCGAACAAGATGCGTAGTCGACTTGGTATCCTGATGAGACGGGGCAAAAGTTGTGACCATCGGGACATGAGGAACCAGGCGCAAGGATCTCAGGATGAGGCAGCGGACAGTTAGAAAGCGTCCAGACGTCCGGGTAAAAGATCTGATGTCGACTGGACGTGGGTGTAGAAAAGTAGATGTCGTCTAGAAGTCCGCGTGGATAATTAGACGGCGTTGGGGTGTCATGGCAAAGAATCGAACGCTGTCAGGACGCACGGGATGTAGGGGTCCATGTCTGGATGCCATTGTGACGTGGGACAACGTACAATGGAAATCAGGACGCGACATCCGATCGGACATCCTGTCCTGGCTAGCGATTTACGTTTAGGACGTCCCGTGCGTCTGATGCACAGGACGCACAGGACGCAAGTAATTATTTTTGCTGATGTCTAAACGTCAAAGTTGATGATCAGATAGTGTTGAGGCACAACTGTAGAGAATCCAATGCTTCCAGGATGCAGAGGATAGAGAGGTCCACATCTGGATGCCATGGTGATACAGGCCAATGTACAATAAAAAGCAAGACGCAATGTTAGATCAAACATCACATTCCTGTTATCAATTTACCTATAGGATGTCACATACATCTAATACACAATAAACTCAGGACACAAGTAATTACTTTTGCTGACATAAGCTGGTGTTCACACCTTTGAAGTAGTGAGTTTAATTACAAATAATTCTACAATAATTAATCCTTTAGTAACCTATTCTGACTTTAACCTCGAAGACTATAGTTTAACTCTGCAAAAGTTATTAGTAATCCAATATGCTCTCACCTGTTTCGCCTTTCAGGAAGAATATCTTGTAGGCAATACTGTCCTATGCTGTACATTTACTTTTCTGTCACAATTAGAATATCAACTATATCTTCTAGTACATACTTGTAGTCATTTAAGAGATAACCTCAATATCATAACTATAAATTAACTGAATTTGAAGAGCTGAATTCATGTAAGATGATAGCAAACAGATTTCATAATCATTGTTCAGTATGAATTCAGATTACTTCCAAAAAACATATCTGCTATTCATGATTAATATTCAGTGGTCCTAAGACCATGCAAGGTTCATAATAAGTTGATCATGATATACTTTCTCCTAGAACAGTCCTCAGATGCATAAATGATATTACTCCTACCTTATGATATAATAATATTCAAAGACAAAAGAGCTCTCAAACCTTTGGTCTAACAAAATATACCATACCAAAAACCAAATGTCAAGTTTTTAGCTTCCAAAATTGACCCTTTTTATCGAAAACAAATCTAATTAATATTAATCTTATAATAATAATTATTATAACTTTTTCTTCTTCTTTCTGCCAATATATTAATACTTATTATTTATTTCTTACCAATAGTTTCATATATCAACTATTGCCTTCATCATGTTACTATTCTTTAATATTTCTTGAAATCTGAGAAAGGAAATAAATTTGAAGATTAAAAAAAATACAATATATACAATTAATTTGTATATATTCTATTGTATTTTAATTGTACATTAACTTTGTAGAGGTTGATTACCTGATACCCTATTTGTGTCTGATAAAATTCTCAATTTAAAAAAATTAATATACAATTTTAAAAAATCGCAATTTTTCCACTTTGATGTGATTTTTTCTGTGATCTAGATATATTTAAATTGGGGCAAGCTCAGCTTGCAACAAAAATTGTAATTTTGTAAAATTGTATCTCAATTTTTTTAAATCGAGAATTTTATTAGACACAAATAGGATATGTGGTAATTAACCTCTACAAAGTTAATGTACAATTGAAATACAACATAATATATTCAATTTAATTTCATATATTGTATTTCAAGTTTTCAAATTTATCTCCTCTCGCAGATTTCAAGAAATAATAATGAATAATAAGTTGATAACAATAGTTTTGATATGAAATTATTGGTAAGAAATAAACGATAAGTATTAATACTATAGGAGAAAGAAGAAGAAAAAGTTATGATAATTATTATTATGATCTTATTATATTATCATATAATACTAAGACAGTTTTAAATCTATTAGGTCAAAACACTTTATAACATAACTATTGGAAAATATAGTAAAAGGAGAATATAAAAAAATTATAATTGTTACCAAGCACTAATTTTTTTATTTTAGGATATCTCCTGTTTTCAATTTTATCATGATTTATTTAAATTGTTACAAGCTGAGCAGGGCCTTAAATATATCTAGATCACAGAAAAAATTACCTTAAAGTAGATAAATTGTGATTTTTGTAGCAAGCTGAGCAGGGCCTTAGAGCTATCTTTTCATCTTTTTATACTAGTAGTTTTCCTGCATACAGATACTATAGTTATGAATTTTATTCTATTTTATACTATCTATCTTATTTTATCTTATTCTATCTTATTTTATCTTAATTTATCTTACATTTTATTTTTCTTTTCCTATTAGCTACTTTTTCTTTTTCCATTTCTCTATCCCAGTCGCTCAGCACATTTTTTTGTTTCTCTCTGCCACCTCCTACTCCTCTCCCCTGCTACTCCTCTGGTACCACAAAGCCCACCACAGCCTAGTGCTGTATTCCTGTACATTTTACTTAGACATTATTCCACATACTAGTGTAGCCAATATAGATAGTAATTCAAGATTTTACCTAATACTACGATAATACTAGTATCTCCTTAATCTATACTCGAGTTGTATATAGTTAGTATTAAAAGTAATATTAAAGTTAATACTGCTGCAGTTGTTACTTAACTTATCATATTAGAAGGAAAGTACTTGAACTGTAAACTTTAATGTTATGTAGAATCTAATCATAATATTACAAAAGATTCAGACATTCTTCACAAATGAAATCTTATTTTGAGATTAGATCCAGATGTTCTCCACAGATTAGATCTTATTTTGACATAAACTGTGGAGTAACATATAGATTTAAAAATATATTTTCTATTGCTAAATAGAGTAATTAACCAGGTATATTTAACATATAAGATATCTCATTTCAAAAAAATCTATTGAACCCAGTATCATTATTTCTATATTAATATTTCATTCTTTCTATATAAAATCAATCCTTTACATAATAATTATTAACTTGAAGGTGTAGTAATTAAAACCTGACTCTGAGGTCTAAACTATAAAATATCTTTTTCTTGTACTCCATCCCTTAACTAGAGAGGTAGAGTATATATCTTTAGCTTAACAAAAGGGTTTGAAAGTTTGAAAGTGTGATGACCTCTCTAGTATCCTCTATATGCAAAAAAGCCAAAATTTCAAAAAAATCAACTTTTTAGTATATATAAAAACTCTAGCTTCTTGCATATAATTACAGTAAAAATAATGGCTGATTTTGAAGTAGTTGTAAAGATACCTGATATTAAAGTTGGCTAATTTATTGACTATTACTGGTTGCACTAAACTAAAAATGGCCGTTTCTCAAAACTGTTGGAAATAGTGGATCTTGCTCAATATGCTCGAGGCTTTTTTTTTCTCTTACCTACCGCCATATCTATTAGCCAGCATATCCAGCCGTCTGTACCTCTATCCACTAGTCTACTCCACTACCCATCTGCCAGTACCACTACCTGTCTGCCATCACTACTACCCATCTATCCACTCACCATCAGTTCTTTTATCACCCATTTGTTTACCCATTTGCATATTCAATACGTATTCCCAGTACTGCCCATTAGTCCTTTCCCACCTGCTGGTTCTCCTCCAGCCACTTGATTTGTTGTAGTGGACATTATTGCTATGTGCTTCTGAAATGCACTCCTGGCAGAAAAGGATAGGGATTTCAAGCGGGTTCTAGACTGTTGGGAGTATTTGTCCCTGTATTCCTTTTGTTAGAATGGGATTGTGGAAGACAGTAGGAGTGCGAAAGTCAATTGCAGCTTGGAAGGCATTGAGGGTACAGAAGGAAAAATATTGGAGCATCTTTAGGGAATCTGCTGTTTGTCTTTCTTTCAATAGCATCAGGAGCAGATGGACGAGATAAGGGAGGTACGTGAGAGAAGTTAGAGACTTTGATGTGAAAGTGATAACAGGAAAGATAAGATTGGTGATTGTTGTTGTTTATTTACACTCCTGTCTTTTCCTGTTAGTTAAGATTTGAGAAGTCATGGATCAGCAGAGTTGTGGAGCAAGAAATCAAGTTGTTGAATAGAGTAAGTTTCAAGGTAATTTAGGAACCTTTCCCAACCTCAGTTGTGCAGAGTATTTACGTCGCATTTAGTCCTTACCAGGTTGATCTATTATCATTGTACAGGATAGCTCTAACTCTGGTAAGCTGGTGGATTTATAATAAAGGCACCTTTTTTGAGTCTCAATAGTTGCAAAGCAATCTCCTACTCTCAGTCAAAATATTTAAGATTCAAGTTTTAATTACTACAAGCTCATAATATTTATATTCTTACTCCTTACATTTATGTTTTTATTATTGACTATTGTTCTGTAGTCTCAATTAATTTTCTACCTACTGGGAACTAATATAGTATGAGCTTTTATCTTATTTTTTTTCATTTATTATTCAATTAAGCAATGTTTCCCTTTTTATATTATTTTATCTTTTATATACCTTCTGCTGTTTGTATTATATTTTGTTAAAAATGTATTAGATTTACACCTACTATACTTTTTATTAATTATTCTTGTTATTGTAAAGACCAATTTATTATTTCTTTATTTATATATTTTATCAGTATAATATTATATAATAAATTAGTACTTAATCTATTAGCTATTAATTTACCTAGTATAAATTTCTACGAATTATATTCTTCAAGTTTCTTATCAAAATAGTTTTTCTGTTTTTGTAGTACTCATTGATTGTTTCAGTAATGTACACAAATCTTTGTAGATTCTGAAATTGATTCCTTTAATATCATATGTATTGTCCTGAATTCCTTTGATGTACAGAATAGATTTCACAGATTTTGGTTGTTTAGAATACTGAGGCATGACTGTAACTGTACAAGATTAAAATATTTGATCTAGTTACCTTCTTATACTAAAAGTATTCACGATAACTACTATTCATTACAGTATTGTCTTTTGAAATCTAATAAAAAATTAGAAATAATCCAATTAGTCTATATATATACAATAGAGAATATTATAGAATTTTCAAATATTATAAAGGAGTAGAGAAAATATCAGCCGAGTACAAGATGATACTAGTAATAGTAATAGTCTTTTTGAATAACTGGCTCCCAGATAAAAGAATTCATGTCACATTTGTACGAACCGATATATTCATAATTACCTGCTAGTAATTCTGCTTTGATCTATTGTATTTCTCCTCCTAAAGGGATATGATTTATAGAGTGATCAAAAATGTCTTTAGAGAAAAAAGTTTAATGATATAGTATAAATTTACAGTCTAATTATTTATGTTGTTTCAGTAGTAGTAACCGGTTATTATAATCAATTTAGTATGATAATATTATGTTGGTATTTTTGGTGGGGTCCCTTAGTAAGCATTTCACAAACACTTTTGCCGTATAACAGTACTCTTGAGTAGACTCCTTTGGTTCACTTAAAGACTTTTCCTCCTCACCATTAGGTTGTGTTTTGGAAACTATATCAATAACAATTAATAGAGGAATTTTGAGGTCTCTCTGAAATTTTACTGATAGGGACATGACTGTCTCACAGGCGAATCATTTGGTATCTTTGAAATGGAGCATGATGTTTAGTAGGAATTGGCTTGTACCTATAGCATCTGCCAGGATGCATGATAGACTACATTTTATTCTAGGAAAAGCATAGTAGAGTTTGGAAGGATAGTGGAGAGATTGTGATATTGTGCACTCAAGTATTATGAAACTGAATATCCAGTTACCCTTGCTAACCGGTAATAGATTAAGTACTAGTTGATTTAGTCTTGGGAACATTGTCATGGATGTGACAGGTAGCTCAGGATTTCGCACATGACTCGACTATGAGTCATGGGTTTTGCGCATATGACTCGCTTGAGTCATATGACTTGTTTATGTTATGATTTGTTATGTTTCGCACATGACTCGATTATCAGTCATGGGTCTCGCGCGTATGACTCATTTGAGTCATACGACTTGGTTATGTTATGATTTGTTATGTTTCGCACATGACTCGATTATGAGTCATGGGTCTCGCGCGTATGACTCATTTGAGTCATATGACTTGGTTATGTTATGATTTGTTATGTTTCGCACATGACTCAATTATGAGTCATGGGTCTCGCGCGTATGACTCATTTGAGTCATATGACTTTGGTAAGGCTTTTCACGAGGCTCACACTTGTGAGTCATCAGGGTTAGGGTTGGCGGAAGAGCACTATATAAGGAGGTCGGTACGACCGAGGAAGATAGGCTCTTCACGCTTTGTTCTAAGTAATTTCCTTACCTATTACTTTACGAATAAAACATCTTTACGCTCTTTATCACGTTTGCATATCTGACACATTTCTCACGAGCCTACATGAGACGAAGTTATCTTAGTCCAGATTTAACAGGCGTTATCCAACGAACGGTGATAACGTAGATCAATGGATCTAAGAACTGTTTTATCTACTAGGATTATAACGAAGGAGAGAAGTATCGTTGCCCGTCGCTATTAGTTAACCACAAACTAGGAACATTACAAACATATCCACACAACTGTATGAGAGGAACCCCAGCATAAAATAAAAAGTAGTTTAAGAAATGAAACTGGTATAAAATATATAACTATATCTAAGAAGTAAAATTCCTGTAACATACTAAATTTTTTTACTCCATACTAATAGTGGAAAGTCTAATGATATAGCGTAAATTTCTGCTCTAAATATTCTAGTACTTATGGTAGTTGTACCATAGCAGTTATTGTTTATTCGAATCAATGTCATGTAGTCCCATTTTTTTTTTTGCGAGGTCGATTAGTAAGCATTTCACAAACACTTTTGTTAAGTAGGAGTAGGATGATGTAATATTTAAGGTAGCTCTTTATGAGAGAACAATAACTTATGAAGAAATTGCTGAGAAGGTTGCACCTCAAGTGACTGGGCATACTGTGAGGAGGAGGCTTGCAGAAAAGCATTTGCATAAATGGATTGCAAAGGAGAGAGAGTATTTGGATGAGGAAATTGCAGGAAAGAGATTGGAGTGGGCTTTGGCTCATAGGGATTGAACTAGAGAGATGTGGAGAAAAAAAGCTATGCAGTGAGATGAGGTTACTATGGGAAAAGGTGGAGAGGTAAGAGGAAGAAATGGATATGTAAATATCCTAGAGAAAAATGACATAAGTACTATCTTGATCCTACTACTAAGATAGGTCAGAGAAAGGTTAGTCAAATGATGACTGGTTGTTTTCATGGTCAGAAATATGGTCTCTTTCTTCCTATTTTCCTGATCCTAATTCAGTTGGAGGAGGAGTTAATGCAAAGTATATTATTTAAGTTTGTAATCAATATAATTTTCTAAGTATCTGAAAGGAAATGGAGGAGGAAATGGGAGAGGAGGAGATTTTTTCAATTATGGAAGATGCTAGAACCCATCTTCCCTTCATGAGATAGCTTAGATCTAATAGTATTACTCTTAAAGAAATTCCCCCTTACTTACCAGATCTTAATCCTATTGACCATATCTGATCTCTTATAAAAGCTAAGCTTCATAAGTATAACCCAGAGCTTTATCTCATGAAGGGATCTAAGGATGTAATTAGGAAGGCTATTGCAGAGGCAGTTACTTTTTGTTGAGAACTTTTGAACATTAATGTCTTTGGTAGCTTGGCAGAATCTATGGTTCACAGGATTGAGACAATTATTAAGGCAGATGGGTGGTATATAAAGCATTAATTTGGATTATGTATTTATTTGATTTCCAAATATTTTTTTGTGCTGTGGTTTTGGTAGTAATTTGTTGAGCAAGTGGTGTTGAGAAGGGAGTCCATGCCATTGTGTTGCTATGTTCAGTTTCTTCTATTGTACTTAGGTGCTATACCTAGTTACACAACTTTGTTATGATAGATTTCTCAGAACTTTATGGTGGTGCCGTAGATCATGAAATCAGTAATCAACTAGACAAGACAGTCATGTCATCATAGAAATCTTTTCAGGGTTAATTGTCAAAATGTCCTGGGGTGGGCTTGATATCTGGTTGCAAAGTTCACGGATCTACCTGCTTTCCAGGGCGGCAGTTTTTTCACAGATTTTGGGCGATCTCATCCTGGTTTCCATTGTAACAGTTTCCACCTCCACCAGGTTGGACCACAAACCCCTCAAAATATCTTGTTTTTCTCCGATACCACCTTGGTCTCGTTGAGCAATCTCCCTAATAAGCATCCAAGCACAGGTATGATACACAATCTGCAGAAAGCTTGGCGCTGGGTTATTGTTGGCATTCTCATTGTTGCTGTCTTGGCTCGTGTAATTAACCATTCCTTTTATCACATCAGCTAATATTAAGAATACTGTACTCTCGCAATATCGGGAAGATATATCTAGTGCAGCGCTCTGCTGATATTTTACCTGTAGCAGGGAGAGTATCCTAATCGAGTACTGGTACATTTATCATGTAAAAGGAGCGGCGCAACAGGATTGCTCGTAGCGCGATTGTTGTTGTTTTGTGACAAGTGTTGCAAAACGGGCGCAGGTTGCTCCTGTCAACCCAGTTCTGCTCTGCCGGAAGATCTTCTGTGCTCCCAGCGCCCCGCGCATCCGTGGGTCGTTTGCAGCGTACCCCCTGAACCCCTACCCTGTCACCCTGCACTTTGACCCGTTTTCTTTTGTCCACTGCTGCTCGCTCCCTTCCTCTCCCACTCCGCGTGCTCTCCATCCACAGACACACCCATCTTTCTCCCTCCCTAGAGAGTCCTTCATCACCCCCTCCTTTATCTTCACCTTTTCTCAGCTCGTATCGGCCTGCACTTTTCCGAATTCTTATTCCAGTTGCCAATTGATTTCTCGGGGTCATGGGTATATTTTCCAAAAAATCGAGCTCTAGGGCAAATTCTGTCACTTCAGAGAGCACTTGCAAGTCGAATCGTAAGGGTTCTCAAACCTCCCTTGCGAGCACTGCCAAACCTCCTTTTACCGGTAAACAAGGCAGATCCTCTTCCTCTGGAAACACTTCACCAGCTTTGCCTTCCATTCCATCCATTGAACTGCCACCTGCGCCAGATCCAGGATTAGATCCCTCTGGTTATCTCAGAAGCATTTATGCCGTTAGAGAGCGTTCCAAGTTTGTTATCGAGGCAGCTCTAAGAAATCAGCTCACCAACTTCACTGTTGACATGACCAAGTTTAAGGATGTTGCCGAATACGTTGTCTCCATAATAAAGGTACCAGGCCACCATTTTTCTATTTTTTTTCTCCTCCATTTCACTTTTCGCGTTCACAGCGCAAATATTGTTTTTAGACGGTACTTGATAGCTAACGATTCCACTTGACCTGGTATTAGAGAGACTATGCTCCCGACTATCACACGATTCCTCCTCACGGTCGGTGGCAGCATTTTGAAGTCGGTGGTCGCCCTCGCATTGACCTAATGATGCAATCCTGGCCTTCTGACCCCGCGGAGCAAACTAGGAGGCTTATTGATTTGTTCCTGGTTTCTGTCCTGCTCGATGCCGGCGCTGGGACAAAGTGGCAATATAAGTCGAAGGATAATGGCAAAGTTTATCGTAGGAGCGAGGGTCTGGCGGTTGCTAGCTTGGACATGTTCAGGGAAGGCTTATTCTCGAGCAATCCCGAGCAGAAAGAACAAGTGGATGGTGAGTCTATGATCTCCGATCTTGTTTCCTTTAAGGCTTGGACGCACCAAAGGCGGTTCTGGAGTCTTCTACTGGCCCCATTTTTGGTCAATACTGACAATTTGATTTATTAGGCATGGCATTGAAAAATTTGACTGTACAGGTTTTGGCTGAGGCCCTCCAGGTTTCAGAATCAAACCCACTGAGTGGGCTTGAAGGGCGTTCATCTCTTTTGATCAAACTAGGTGAAGCTTTGGACAACCAAGACTTTTTCGGTGTAGATTCTCGCCCTGGAAACATGTTGGGTGAGAATTGCTTCTCCGCTCAACTTAGATATTCGTTAGTTGACGTGATTACAAGACTATCTCTTGCAGCATTCAAGCACCCAGAGGTTCGGAGTCACTCCAGTCATCCCTGTTCCAACGCTGTGGTCGGTTTTGATGGATGGACTTGCCCCAATCTGGCCTCAATCGCGGACCCAATTTGACGGTGTTTCCCTCGGCGATGCTTGGCCTTGTTCCTCTATGCCCCCGGCTCCTGGCTGGGAGCGTATTGTTCCGTTCCACAAACTCACACAATGGCTTACATACTCATTGATGGTTCCGATGTCGAAGCTCATGGGCGTAATGTGGGCTGGGGAACGTCTGCTTACTGGTCTCCCAGAGTACCGTAACGGTGGGCTACTAATTGATACTGGTCTCCTCACTTTGAAGGCAGCCCAAATGGAACGTGGCATTAAAGCATACCATGCGAATGCAAAGAAGGCTGGCCAACCCAATGTGGAAGTTGTACCGCTTTTTACCGCGGATGATGACGTTGTTGTTGAATGGAGGGCTTGCACGTTAGGCTTCTTGGATATGTTGCTCGGAGAAGTAAACAATCTCCTTGAGCTGAAGGGGGGTGAGCAGCTAAATTTAGCGCAAATGCTGGAAGCCGGAACCTGGAAGGTATGACTTCCCCGAAATTGGCTGGTTCTCTGCTAAAATTATTTACCTGTATAGGGAGGAAGGGAACTGGCTGAGGTTTCAAGGCCCAATACAAAAGAGCCCCCCATTATGATTCTGTCAGACGGAACCGTGTTTTAGGCTAGCTTGACACGCAGGTCACAGGTGATTTCGCCTATCACGCTTTCTTAATATTTCTTGCCCCAATTCACGCCGGAGCGGGCGACGAATTGTCAACGTCCGCTGCGAATTTCTGCATAATTGATCTGTCTCTTCCAGAGGAGTTCCCTTTTCTTTTCGTTCATTCATTACGGCGGGTGTCTCCAATGGCCTGACCTCTCATGCACACAAATTATCATGTGCATTTTTTTCCCTCATTCATCACAAGTTTCCCCTTTACCCCTTGCGTTCCTCATGTTTTGTTCTCGGTATTTTCACTTGTGACTTAATTTGCAAATCTTCCTGGTCTTCACCATTCTATGTTAATTCTAGGGTCTTCGTGGTAGGCCATGATACCAATGTCATGATAGATTGAGGGTGTATGAAGCTAGGAAAGTTGTGAAATGCCATGGTTGTAAGCCCGTTGATCATGGCGGTTTCTGGGCTCTAGCTCAGCGTTGTAGCCATTGAATACGATATTCCAATGGATTAACCCAGCGCTATAGGCACCGGTCTTCAGCTTTCCAAATTTCGGACGGCTACAACTCGACATCAAGTTAATTTCCAGACTGAAACTTGGATTATTCAATATACCGAGGGAGCCACGATCCCTACAATCGCCAACAGCAGCCCCCGCCCAGACATACCAATGGCCCTCCCAATTCTAACGAAAAAATTTCTCCCTGCACTATTTAATAAGTCATTTAATTATTTTGATTTAACCTAGGCCCTGTTCGGCATGTCAGAATCCAGTGATGCCACTATTCTATTGGTGAAAAGGAAGAAAATTGATTTTCTATCGCTTTGTGTGAAAGGCACCGATAGACTAGTTTGCATAGCAACCACGGACATCTTGAAAAATGTTTTTCATAACATCCCAATTTACATGTAAATAGCATTATAGATTTATATTAACAAATTGCTCTCTTAAAAATATTTGAAAATTGTATACTGATGCACAAGGAAATAGGCTAACTTTCTATGAAAACATTTAAAATTTGGAGATTCATCATGATATATCCATTTCTATTCCAATTTTTAAAATTAAATATATCTTAAACAAAGCACATGGTGTACAGTACTCGTACCAGAGGCTCAGAACTGTTCGGTCTGATTTGTGGTTGTTGGCAATTTTCCATGTTCCCTGGAAAGTGTTTAACTCGACTAAAGTACAAATGTCAGGCTTGAACGAGTGGTATCGAGTAGGGTGTTGATTCTAACTCAAACTACTAAAATGCTGCAGGCAGCCTACCCGAAATCAAGCAATGGTCAACAAGGGCCTAGAAATAATTTGCCCCGGCAGATGTGCAGCAGGAGCAGGTGCCAACTCCATAAAGTTCCTACGTATGATATTATGATAATATTATAACAACATTATTGTGGGGTTGATTGATGATACAAGAAGAGATAGGGATCCGGGTAGGGTCCTGTTCTACTAGACCGTTATTGAAATTTCAGTTATGCACCGAGTCATACTGTTTGGAATGATATAGACCGGGGGTGCCCTCAGCGAGGCGACCCCCTCAACGAGGCTTGGCACGGTTTTGCTTGCTAAAGTGGTGGAGGGCGGGTAGGTTTTGCTGCCAAATCTCGCCGCGCCTCGCTGAGGGGGTCGCCTCGCTGAGGGCACCCCCGGTCTAGTTGCAATAACTTAATTTATGGTAAGCAGTAGGTTGCAAAATGCAATGTAGTATGAAATCAGGGTCAGGGTTATTCAGCAGAAATGTAATTGTATTTTGGGAAAAATTAAATGGTACGATATGTGATCCTAACACTAATTACATAATATTATGGCATATTTTATAAAGCAGGTGCTTTACCTGACTCGAGTGCCAGTACGAGTACTGGTACGAGTAGACTATGAGCATACAGTAAATCATTGCATGCACCATACTGCATGATGTCATTATTATATCCTCGACCCTTGCACTGTCATTAATTGTACTGTGCTCGAGTAAACTCTCGGCTATGAAAGTAAAATCAAGCAAGATAGTGATACGAGCAAGGAATCACGGGAACCATGCAATCGACATCCTGGAAAAAAAAACAGGACAGTAGAGGAATTCAAAATCCTGGGGCAGTTGCACAAAATGGCCGGGGAAGCCAGTAGTTATATACCGGTACCAGTACGGTAGTTCAAGTTCCAATTCCATGATAGGCCAATTTCTTATCGAACTTGGCAGACTCAGATATAGAAAGCAAAAATAGAAAGAAGAATCATCAGTCCCATGGTATTTGCCAAGTGCTGTTCTGGGTTCTTGGGGGCTCTGACTTGCCGATCTTTTATGCTTTTCTTGCTCACTCAAGGCTTCTTATTAACGACAAGGTTACTTGGAGAACCCGATTTTTACTCCCATACCCGAATTCGAAATGTTGAGATGACAATGTTTTAAGAATATTGGCACTGCGCTGGGGTCCTGGGAGATTTTGTTACTGATCAATAAACTTAGTGTGTGGAGCGCTGCCGCATTCGACAAGGATAGCGATTTCCAGCCCTATGCAAGTGGGGAGCTGGTCCAAGCCTCCTGCCAAGACCCACCTCTCTCACAGCGGCTCCAAGCACACCATCCTTCCATCTTTCCCTAGAAAACCCTCTTGTCTAACCCAGCCAAAACGGAGGAAACCTTATAGCCGAAACATGCCTTCCTCTGCGGTGCTCGCAGAACAGGGCCTGAAAGCTTTGAATTCCCAGGATTACTCTCGGGCAATTGATCTATTTACTCAAGCTCTGCAACAAACACCCGAGTCCCCGGATTATTACATCAAACGCTCCACAGCCTATCAGCGCTCCTCCGATTACATCAACGCTCTTAAGGATGCGGAAATAGCCGTGGTTCTAGGCTACAAGCGCGGTAAGAGAGAGCTCATCAGCGGTGCTCAACTTCGTAGAGGAGTTTCCTTATTTATGGAAAAGAGGTTCGGTGACGCCGCGTTCTGCATTGCAGAAGCGGAGAAGAAGGTTGCTGGGGAGAAAGAAAGGAATCTTATCGGTATCTGGAAAAACAAGATTGAGATACAGCTTTCCAAGCTCGATGATGATGACCCTGTGCGGGAGGTCACTGTCTCCCAGGTGCCTGACGCCGAGGTGCCAATACCGGAAAAACGAAAGGAACCTACACCCGCGAGCCGCTCCTGGGACGATAAGGTTGCGTCTGCCAGTGCACCCCTGCCGCCTGCACTAGGAGTTAGTACTCCTGCAAGCAGGATTCGCCACGAATGGTATCAGACAGCCTCCCAGGTAGTCCTCACCATCTACGTCAAAGGAGTACCTAAAGATAAGACCACGGTAGAGATTAATAGCGAATCTGTAAGTGGGGGTCTTGTTCTCACCAACTAAACAGTTTTCTGACCATCAAAGGTCTCGGTCGCTTTCCCGTTAGTCACTGGAAGCGAATGGACGTTCGACATCAGCCCTCTCTTTGACAAGATAGATCCTATGACTTCTGGTTTTTCGATCCTTTCAACGAAAATTGAGATTAAGCTTGCAAAAGCCCATCAGGGCCGTAAATGGAGTGGTCTCGAGGCACCAGAGTCCGCAAGTGCACCAGGAGCTGGCGAGGCCTCCGTGGGGATGGCGGGTGAACCAATGGCAGCCTTGCCTATGTACCCAACGTCTTCAAAGAAGGGTCCCAAGGATTGGGATAAAGTTGCTAACGATCTCACTTCTCGTCCCCAAAAGGACAAAACGGAGAAAGGAGCCACCGATGACAATGACGAGGAAGTCCCCGAAGGTGCAGAATACGATGGTGACTACGAGGGGGGAGATCCAGTCAACCATTTCTTCAAGAAGCTATACAAAGACGCCGACGAGGATACCAGACGTGCGATGATGAAGAGCTATGTTGAAAGTAATGGTACAGCTCTGAGCACGAACTGGCATGAGGTCGGGAAAGCTAGGGTCGAAACGAGCCCTCCAGGTAGGTGGTGCTTTTACTTAGCATCGAGGACTGTGTGCTGATTTTAATCTAGATGGAATGGTCGCCAAAAACTGGGATAAGTGAAAAAGGTAGTGTGCTATGGTCGAGATGATGGCTGGACGGCACTGTAGATGGGGACGGATCCGTAGTTTTCAGAGGTTGCTTTTCAATATCTAAATTCCAGTGGCTTTAAACTACCACCACAATGATTCTGTCGCTCCTTATAAACGAGCATCGCAGGGGGACCTAACGGAACCACGTGTGGAAGTACCTGAAAAGGTTTGCCTCAGGGCGAGCGCATTGTGATTCTTACCAAGAGGTCACCAGCTTGACGGTGGACAAGGATGCCGCCCCAGACCGCATGAGGTCAACACAAGTATAGCGTGATTCCCATACATGTAGATGAGATACAGGAACGGGATATGTCACAACAGGTGACACAAGTTAAAAAAGGTAACAACTCGATTAATTCTTGACCAAAGTAAAACAAATATGAGAATACCGATGACGGGGAATTAGTAGAGCAAGTTCAAGTCTCAAAGAAAAATCCCTTATAAGGTGAAACACATCAGCAAAAATAAAGGTGTGTTTGGCACGCCGTTGTTTGAAATAATCTTGATTTCAAAACATGTTTTGGGCCAGATCATGTGTTGTACAGTTCGGTGACAAAAGTCAAGGTTGATAGCAACTTTTACACCAAAAATGCCATTTTTCACTGCGCCATAATTCAACCACCTAGAGTGGAAGTAGTTCAATTCTTCCTGAAATAATGATCTTGGGTGTTCTGACTCTGAGATTTAAATTTTGAAGCATATGGTTCAATATTGCATGAACTATAGTGTTGTGTAATTGGCCATTTTGGGAGCAAGTATCTTTTTGTATGAGCACCCATACAAATTGTTGGCGGTTTGGTTAGATTTTAGAATAGGCCACACCATGTACTGAGAGCTGCTCACAGAACAAATAACTTTGTCACAGAAATATGAATTTCAGAGTCCCTAGGTTGTTAGCTATCTATTGGTATATTTTTAGTTTTAATTAATGAAGAGATGAGGATACAATTTGTCATTTTCGTTGCCCTGAATTTTCACTGTTTTGGTGTGTTTTGGCGGTACTTGGAACCGCTAACAATGACTTTTATCCAAGAACCATAATAACAAGTGAGCTTGTTATAGCATTGCTTGTACACATGATAAAATCATTGTTTGAACAAATGTGTTGAAATAATATCAAAATTTACTACAGTGATTACTACCAGATAATAACCTGTATATTAAATTATAAATAGGATGAAAATAACAATAATTTATAGGAAGTTAATGACAGAGTTATAAAAAAAGGTATTTATATTAAGGACTGTATACAATACTATATTCATAGGGTCAAAATCTTTGCTATATATTGTTGCCTACAGAGTATAGAATTATAACTTGAAACTGAAGTTTTGTAGTAGTCAAACTCATATTTGATTTGTGAGAGTGTACTTAAAGCTTGTACTGTAATAGCTGCAATTTACAATATATTTTTGTAGATATCTTCCCCATCATGATTAGTGGATATGCTTAGTACTTAGTTTATGGCAATTTGTCTACATTATGGGACTGATGATTATGGCAAAAATTCATACTTAAACCTTTTCAGATTCAGATAAATTCATAGTAGATTTTATTTGTTTATTTACAACAAAAATATATTAAGTATAATACATTTCTTAGACTAATATCTACAAAATATTATTTTAAAAATATGTGCAGAAACTATAATACTGTTTGGCACACTCTTATGTTCAAACCATACTTATTAGTATTTTGTACACATGTATAGAAAGCAGGTTTCGAAATCAAGATTATTTCAAACAACAGTGTGACAAGTACCCTCTAACTAATTGTGTCCTGTGTGTCCTGTACATTAGATACAAGAGATGTCCAAAACATAAACTGTTAAACAGTAAGCTCCAATCATATGTTATCTAATGCTTGAGGTTGTACTTTATCTTACATTACAATGACATCCAGACACAGACTACAATATCTTGTATGTTCTGGTAGTATTTAATTCTTTGGTACTACATTCCACCGCAGTGTGATTATCTACTTGGATAACTAAATTACATGTACTTATCTACAAAGATGTTAAGATGATCTCTGAACTTTCACCTTTACATATAGATGAAATTTAATCTTTTATCCAGATGCCTAAACATGGTATAATCTATAGCTGCTCTATCTTAAACTGCTTGCATGTGTTTTCTCACATCAAGATGGTAACCACATTTACCTTATTTCATAAGGAGATCAGGTTGATTATGTATCTTCTTCTGGCAACTGGTGACTCTAAACTGTTATATCCTGAGCTGTACTAGTACTATGCACTATATTTGGATATTTAACTACTCCAAATCTATCCTGACTTCACCTCACATGTATCGTCATATTCTAATTTTAATTTCCGATGTTTAAACAGGATTTTGATACCATCACGCATCATGTGCATTCCTTCTGACATTTCATTTATTACACTATCGTCGTTCTAAACTTCTTATAACTTTGTCTTCTTTCTACATAAAGTATATATTGTTACCATTCTTTTCCAGACATACTACCACACTTCTAGTAATACTAATACTAATAATATTAGATGTTTACATGGTGATTTTTTGTTTTTTTGTTAAATCTGTGGTTTATTGGTATCTAAGTACAGGGGAAATCCATGGCATGTACACTAAAGTATGGCCTAAAAATCCTTAAAACAAAAGATTTTCCCACCTTTTACCACAGTTATACAAAAACATCTCAGAACATGCTAAAGCCAAGGTCTGCATGAAAACTATAAACTAAAGCATATGAAACCTTCAAGTCAAACGCATGTCCACCTTTGCCCCGTCACCTCCATAGGGCTGAAGGAACTGATGAGTGTACCAGCATCATATGGGTCTCTGCAATTGATACATATTAAAAGAGTATGAGAGCATAGGCGACCAAGTTGCCAACAGGTGTTTGTGGTACACGTTTGACTCCCAGTGAAGTAGGGACTGGCACACTACTAACATGATGCTGGAGCTGAATGTTTGATGTTGTGTTGTCTAAAGGCTTGGAAGTTAGCACATTGAGTGTGAGGGCAGAAGCATAATTCCCACTTAGTCCTAAGTGGGACAAGAAGGCTGCCAATTGGTTTCTAACAAAGTCCAAAGCTTAGTAGCTGATCGTAGTGATAACAATAACGGAGGCCTTCTTGCTCCACCGCGTAGTGTCTAAAGTGAGCCAATGCAGTTGTACTGCTAGTACGAGACGTGTATTAAAGATAGTAAACTCTGTAGTAACCTTATCTAAGGAGCGAGAGGTTGGGATATCATGTACTATGATCTGAGTAGTTAGTGTATCCAAGCAGACCTCAGTGGTATTCGGGATGAGGTGAACAAAAAAGCAGACCTTGTTATTGACTCCAGCAGCCAGTATATTTTCTATTATAATGAGTGTAATGGTATAGCCCTTGATGGCTACAATCTGTATGTAGGTACCTTGCCGACCACTATTGATATCAATTCGGAGGTTCAGTACAGAAGTAGGTAGAGGGCGGTCATCTCCTTACAAATCAGGTGTTATTTCCTAACAGTTGGACACCTTTTTATATTTTAGGTCTTTGGGGCTGGGTCAGTTGGTCTAGTGCCCATCTCCTTAATAGAAGCTGGTTTCACTCTTCTCCTCCTAGCAACAGTGGGCTGTGGGGTAGCTGTGGTAGCTGGTATGATGAAAGAGAGAGGTAGGAGGAGCGGATCAAATATTGCAGTAGGGCTTAAGGATGACTTCCGTTAGCTGGGTATCGGGGTGAGAGTATCAGGGCAAGGATCAGGTATAGATAACTATGTAACCTCTATAGTAATTGTTTCAATGGGTTTGGCGAGTTGATTAATTGCCGTTCTGTAGTTAGTTCTTACTATTTAAAGCATCTTTACTATAATGAGGTGGTGGAGGGTATGAGATGCCCCGATACTCATATTCCTACTCACTTCATTGAACAAGCTGTACTAGTAGAGCTGGATGATTGGATCTTAAGCCTGCTCATGAAAAACAATAGAAAACGAGACCAAGAAGATATGTGGGCAATTCAAAGAGGGAGTATCTTATGTTGTAAAAAAATAGGAGGAGGGGTAGGAGCATCTCCCTTCGAGGTGGAGGATTACACCTCATGTAGTGTGGGACCTTTGGGTCCTGTTTGGTTATGCTGGGCCCATTTACAACTGTTCCAGTGTGAAATAGGTGAGTGGGTTGAAATGGTTGCCCAAGGGAGACCATTTACAATTAGTAAACATGTGAAAAGTTATGTGATAAAATTTTCACCTTAGGGTTACTCAAAAAATTTTTTACTCAAATAACTAGCTATTAATAAATAAAAGTATTAGATAATCACATAATTATGAATTTATATTTAGGTCAAGTATTTTCTCATTATGAAATTATTTCTCTATTATGATATACTGAATCAGCTCCTGTACTTCGCTATCTGATGACTCATAGCTTATGATATATAAAATTATAACCAGATACTCTTTATTACATATATATTGAGTTAATAATAGTAAACCATATTGGATAATCCAGTCATAAAAATTCAAGAAAGTAGTAATGGATTTGCAAAGAAGCTCTATTACAAAAGAGGGATTGCCTCTAACTTGAAGGATGATGTTAGTAGATCAGCAGCTAGTACAACTTGGAGTATGTACATACTATATGGTGAGAAGGGTGTTGATATAGAATGCTGTAGAAATTTTAATTTTGATTAGTCATTAAATAATAACTACATCAATGCAGTTATTATTGACTTGCCTCCGGAGAGAATTATTGATAATAGTGATTAGAATTATTGATAATAGTGATTAGAATTTGTGAATACTTCGTGAAAATATTTTTATTATTATAAATACACAGATGTAATAGACCTACATTGTAGTCACTGGATTAGGGCTATTTTGAAATGGAACAGTGGCTGCCTTTTACTGTTACCAAATAGCAATTCATTTCCCCCATTTCAGAATGACGGCAAACAGTCATTTGTATTTAATCATGACATAGGCTCAACCTAACCAAACAGGGCCGTAGGTTGTTTCCCTTTGCACTTACACCTATTGGCAGAAGTGTTATCCTGCATGCCTAAGTGTACGGTATAACGAGGTGGCAAGAAAAGGTTTCCAGATAATAAATTTCAGGATTGGCAAAAGCTGTGGTATGGTTTTTTCTTTCACTGTGGTTGTAACAGAGACAGAGCTTGGTTTACATTGTGTTTTGTTGCTCACCATCTTATAACTCTGTTTTGCCCAATACATGTATTATCTATTACCATTGATACGTCCTCAATCACTATTAATGCCCCATGCTATAACTCCTATTAGGCTCCTACAAGCACTACTCAATACTTGGCTGATAATCACAGTCCTCGCCTGGGGTACATAGTGATCTCATAATACTTTAAGGCTAAGTGAGAGGTAATTAAACAGAGAAGGGCTAAGCAGTACCCACAGTATTGGTCGTACAGTGCATACTCAGGGATAATTTAAACTTACTTGATCTTAATCTAGAACATTGAGGACCCCTGCATGTGATGTCTGACTTATATTGAATCTGGTTTCAGTTTCCTAAACTCAATCAGTCTATTCCAATATTTATTCAATCACATAGTTCTAGCAATGATTTGTTGAACTATAAGCTTTGCTATCACTATCCTTAGTTCCTGACTTATTAGTTCTTCCTCCACTGCCTTCTAATCATCGTCACCTTATTTCTTGTACTCTTACTGCATTCTATAGACCTCTTTCGCCTTCCTCTAGATTGTATTCTGGATATAGTGAAGAATTATGTCCTGGACCTTGTATGGGCTCCTAGCCCAAATTTTGTTCTGCACTGGAAAAGGTTCTTCTATATCTTGTAACATGTTAGTAGTTTACCTACCAATAGTATGCTATAAGATTTGAAAGCTCTTACTTTGCACTTTCTCAGGTTTAAAAACTCTTAGATTCACGTAGATATCCTATTGCTATATGTATTATATATGGTAGATTATAGTGTATGTGTTAGGAGTACCGTATCTTGATAGCCTAGGAGTACCCTAGGTAGGATAGCTTTACCTGAGTTCGGGAATCTCAGTCTCCAACAACGCCCTGTGGCCTCTTCGTGGGGCCCCTATGTAATCATACACAACAACCTTGGTTGCATCCCGTAACTATATGGTTATAGAATTGAAGGTGTTGGAATAATACAGTATACATCACTGCTATTCAACCGACCAAAGGCTGCTATGCTCCACGCCCCCTATTTTCCTGACCATAACTTCCTTATGCACACTCAACACTATCGCATCTGGTGTGACTCCTCACTTTCGCACGTTTACCACACTCTTGCTTAGGCTTCAAGTCTTCACCTCGCAATCCTAATGTCTAACATTGGTTCTGCCCACTCCTCCAGGGCGAGCTCTGCTGCTCCCCTCCCCCCAGCTGTTTACACTATCCCGGCCCTCCTTCAATCCCTCGAACCTGTTCTAGGAGACGCTTTCTCCTCCGTACCACCTCTCCTCTCCTCTGATCTTCGCGAGCTCAGTAACGGCGAATCTGTTGTGATCCACCTCTTGGTTGCAACACTCAACGGGCTGGCCTCCACCAACGAACGCATTGATCTCCTTTCCTCGAAAGTCCTGGAGTTGTCTGAAGGCATTTCTGCCGCTCAGGCCCCTTCTCTTTCCTCCCTCGCCCTTATCGAGTCAGCTCTACACGACCTGTCGCACCGGCTCTCCCAACCACCGCCCCCACATCAGCAAACCCCTGCCCCACAATCTCCGCCCCCTACTCGAAAGGGTAAGGAAATCCTCCCCCCGGCCTCACCCCCACGTGCCAACACGGCACAGCCTGCTGCAGCCCCACATCACCAAAAGCCCACCACCAAGGCACCCCTTTATTAAGTAGGTGCGATAGTGAACCTCAATGACCTGGACACCCCCCGCTATGATACTAAGACCCAAAAGTTCTACGGCAATCCTGAGGCTTATGGGTTCAAGAACCCAAACTCCTGGGAGGCTCGCAGGTTCTGTGACGGCAAATACGCCCTCCTTTCTGAATGGATCCCCGGTAACATGGATCCAGCCTACCTCCGTCCCCCACGCTCGTTTGCTCAGGCCACGGCTGCTGTTGCGAAGGGAAAGTCCAACGGGGCCAAACGAAAACCTCCTTCCGCTGCGCAAGTCGCATCAGGCAATACGGCCCCTCCTGTTAAAGTGGCACCTATCCTGCCAGCAGCCCAACATCGTTTCTTTGCTCCTCGCTCTTCCCCCGCCCACCACCCCAACGCTGCTAAAGTAGCTGCAATATTCCATGATATTGCTGTTGCTGTCCTCCGTGAAGCCAACTGCCCTCTTCCCCTTTCAGTCTCGACCAGGGTCAACGACAGAGGCTCAGTCACCCTCACCGTCCTCGACTCCTACATCCCAGCTACCTCCTATGCCCCCTACTATCAGGCCCTCACCAACCGTCTCAACCAGCTCTCCCCAGTAGGAGACAATACCTACCTCCGCTTCCGCCCCGCCCTCAACGAGACCCAACTCGCCCTCAACGAGACCCAACTCGCCATCCACTCCCTCCCCCTCGTCTACCTCCAAGAGTATGATACCAGGATGACCTTCTCCCTATCATCCAGGAGTCAGTCCGTAACGCCACTGGCGTTACCATCTTCTCCGCCCGATACCTTAACCACGACTTGGACTCCAGGATATTCAAGTCCGCTACCTCAGTCGTTGTCACGATCACTCCGAGGACGTCGATGCCATGAGAACCTCCATTCACCTCATCTCCTGGAGACGCCACGTCGAGCGTGCCTTGTCCTCCAACCGCTTCATCCAGTGCCGGAACTGCTAGAAGTTCGGCCATCAGGCCCCTCGATGTAAGCTTGATCACCCGGTTTGTCCAATCGGCTCCCTCTCGTACACACGTTCCACGTACCGCTGCCAGAATCTCACCTTCCCTAAAGCGGGTAACACTAAAGCGGTCCTTAACGGCTGCCCCTCTTCAACTGCTTCCTGCACTAACTGTAAGGAACCGCACTCCACCACAGACCGAGACTGCTCGGATCGACCCATTCCAACCCCCACAGAGCCCCCCGCATCACCGCCACCAGATTACGATGACGAGGACAGCATGGATGTTGGCCCTGACGGGGCTGATGGGGGTGCCGGCTCATCCACTCCGAGACAAACTCTTGCTACCCGGTTCGCAACTCCCCGCCGCCCCAGACCTCGCGTCCTGCCTGAGACCTCCCAGACAGCCACTTGTTCCTCCTCCAGGGCCAGTCACCCCCCGCCCAGGGGCATGCTGACCCAGCCCGCTCCTTTGACAACCCCTCCGGCTTGTCTGGGTAAATGCCTTCTTCCAACTCTCCCCCGCTCGGGTCCCCTCACTGGGAGCCCAGCCTGTTAAAGCTCTCCTTTGTTCAACATACCAGCTTGGGTAGCTGGGATGTTTTTATTTCCTTGTGTCAGAGTTTTTGTGCCTTGTCTTCGTTACCTGCGCTTGTGGCCATACAGGATCCCCCTGTAGCATGCACGCTTACCTTCCTTTCCTGGCTATAAATGTTTTTCCCCGCCTTCTTCTTTTGGCAAGCCACGTGTAGCCTGCTACGCTCATCTGTCCTTTCTTCAAGTTTTTTCCATTTTACCTGTTTCGGTGGACCAGTCTGCCAATGTGATGGCGGTCGACTTGTTCTCCAATCTGGGTTTCTACTCCTCCTCACAAACCCGCCTTAGGTTGCACAATGTGTACAACACTCAAGGCACCTCTCGCTGTACCCGCATTGTTCCTCTTGAGTTATGTTTTTCTTACTTGAGTTTTCCTGTTTTTGTTGTGGGGATTTTAACCTCCACCACCTTCTAGCTGAACCGTTGAGGGCCTTTTCGTCTACTGAACTCGGAACGTCAGTTCCTTATTTTCAGCTAGCTTCGCTGCAGGGTGTTTCCCTTCTTAATACCCCCAGTGTGTTTACTTACTTTCCATTCGCCTCTGTGGGCAGACCCTCCGTTCTTGACCTGTCCTTCACCAACGGTGTGGCAGCCCAACCTTTTTCTGAATGGGCTACCACGCTCCCGTCTACTGGCTCTGATCACGTCCCAATTTGTCTTTTACTTTCCACCCCTTTATTACACACTTCTGCCCCCACGCCTGCCTGCGCCAAGACCGACTGGCCTGCAATTGCCGATGCCCTTAAGTTGTTTGTTGTTTCTCCCCCCCCACCCTCCCAACTCTGTCCTCGGCCACAACCTTGTTCGACAGGAATGTCGACCCCCTTCGCACAACCCTTCTTCTTCACACCCCCCTTAACCATATGTTAACCAGGTCTAAGCCTTGGTGGTCACCGCTCCTCTCCTCTCTTAGGATCCCCTTCCACACTTCAATACGCTGGGCTCGCAAGGCCCCAAGCGAGAGCTCACGAGCCGAGGCCCGCTCAGCCCGCAACGGATCTTTTGAGGTCATCAAGCAGGCAAAGCACAAGTACTTAGATGAGTTCCTGTCCTCCGCAACCTCGAAGACTGTATGGACAGCCAAACGATTCACAATAGGATGTCCCCCTGACTACTTTCCGTCCTTTCTGGATGCTGACACTTCGTCTGCTGTCTACTCCGCCCTTCTAGCTCACTTCTTCCCTCCCAGGGAGTCGTCCTCCCCACCTACTATGCTGTGCCCCTTCAAAGACCTTGACATCCTCACTAAAGAGGAGGTCTCCAAAGCCCTGGCCTCTAGCCTCAGCTCGCCCGTACCATGTCCCGACCATATTGTTAGGCGGAAGCCGTCTCTGAATAATTGTCGAGAAGACTTAGGCCTGAATCTTTCGTAATAGACGGAGATTTGTCTAGGAAGGCTCGGAACTGTTCTTTTCGTTTATGACTACTAAGAACTCGCTTAATCGATAAGGGAAATAATTTTATAAAGATTTGTAGGTAAAACAATGTTATATTGTTAAGGTCTCTTCTCCGTTGCTTATTGATGTCTAAAAGCTTGGGAGGCACTTCGATATTTATATCCCGCGTCTGAGTGTTCGCGGACTACATCTAATCCTCCTATAACTAAGTACCTATCCAAGGTTGTACGCTAACGTCTCATAGTCTTTAACAAGTGCGAACACTGTTTGACCCTGAACTTTCACACACCATCTTCGTTCTCATAAATTCTTTTTCCGTCTAGTCGTAGGATGCGATATTATCCTCGAATGACCGGTCTTCGATTTATAGAGACGAGTAGACTTATATTTGAAACTTCAGTCGACTTGACTATCGTTCCAGTAGTCTCTTCCGATTTCACATAGTGGCCAACGTATGTGTCGGGTACCTATGCATAATGCAGGCTGCATAGACGGTGTGTCAACACTCTTAGTCTACCGCCTATTAGGTCTTCTGAGTCTGAGCAGCTTCCCCTCGGTCCGCCTTGCCTCAAAGAGAATCACCTCTCGAGGGATCCCGTCTCCAGGACCAACCAACATACAGCGGCCTTCAGATAGGTATTGGTGTCATATCTAACCCCTATGGCCTCTGGGGCACTGTAGGAGCAGTTGTGGATTTCCGAACCGAAAACGTCCCGTCACTTTCGGCCCATAGTTAGGATGCCCAACTTTGAAGCCTTAATAACTCAATGCGCCTCCGACGGATTTCCTCCGTTCCACTTCTCAGAGGTACCCAGAGGTGCCCTCTTATATATCCTGCGAACAGCTTCCGGTCGGACGGACGGCAGCGACGTATATGGTGTTATGAAGTGGGCTTCATTGAAGTGACATTTTAGTCATAGGACGCAACTCTTCGAAATCTCGCTAAGGACGTGCGGGCCCCAGAACGGGGCCGGAGGGGGGTGTTAGGCTTGCGATAAATGAGGGTCTGTGCGCAGTTACCCTACCGAGAGGTCTGTGCATTTTCTATATGCCTAACATGAGCTCCCTCCTACAAGGTTTCGTCTCGAACACCTTCTTGGAATTATCTATTTAACAAATTTCCTTTTAAGACCCGATGTGGTCAGGGTAAAAAACCTTCCGGCGTTTGCTTGTCCACCGTAGGAAAACCTTTTCCTCATCGTCTTACTTCTTCCTGCCCTGGCATCTCCGGGTTGTCGCGATGAAATTCTTCGACTACTTCTTCGGCATTTTCCATGCCTGTAGCGGGTTCCCAAGTATTTTCATCTTCCGCACACCCCTGCCATTTCACAAAATACCATAGCTCTCGTACCTGCCGGTAACGATTGCTGATTCTTTTCCTATACGTCCGTATTTCACTACGGACAATTTTCTCTATCTCCCATTGCAAGTCCCCTTCAACCTCTTCTGGTTCTCTGGGAGGTTGCCTGCGTTCTGGATGAACCGATTCTCGATATGGTTCGAGCAAGGATACGTGGAAGACTGGGTGAATATTCCATCGGTCGGAAATGTTTAGTTTAAACGCTCGGTTGCCTCTTTTTTCCAATATTTGGAACGGTCCATAGAGTTTGGGTGCTAACTTTTTCGACTTCCGTCTAGTCCGTATGTTTTTTGCGTTTAACATAACTTTGTCGCCAATTTTAAACTCAGGTTGTTTTTTGGCTTTCCGATCGTAGTATTTTGTCATTCCTTCCCGTGTCTTTTCAAGCGAGCTTTTCGCTTGTTCGTGTATCGTCTTAATCCAGTTCGCGTATAGGGAAGCGCCGGGGTTTTGAACTTCACGTTCTTTCATCCACTCAGTTTGAGGGTGGAACCCATAGTTCGCGTAAAAGGGGGACATTCCGTGAGCGTTGGTTGCAGAATTGTTATATGCATGTTCTGCTAACGGCAGTAACTGATACCAGTCATCTTGGTCATAGTTAATAAAACTTCGGAGATATCCTTCCAGTACTTGGTTGGTTCTCTCTGTCTGTCCATCCGTCTGTGGATGATATGCCGTCGACATTCGTCGTTTTATCTCCAACGCCTTGCACAATGATTCCCAAAACTCGCCAGCGAACTTAGAGTCCATATCCGAAATGATCTCCGTCGGTAAGCCGTGTAGCTTCCAAACCTCCCTTAAGAACGTATTTGCGACATCCTTTGCCGTAGCCGTAGTCTGTAGTCCAAGAAAGTGTGCCATTTTTGTAAACCGGTCAACAACTACCATGATTTGTGTACAGCCTTGTGACTCTGGTAGTTGGGTGATGAAGTCTACTGATATCGACGACCATGCTGTGAACGGCGTCTGCAGCGGTTGTAACAGTCCGTATTTCGCATGTCGGGGTGACTTGTTGTGTTGACATTCATCACAGGACCGCACGTAGTCGTTGATCCATTCGGCTAGCCCTTTCCAATAAAAATCTCTCATGATGATTTCTAGGGTTTTTTCTTGTCCGAAGTGTCCGGCTATCTTTGCGTCATGGCATCCCTCGGCTATCTTGGTGTACAATGCTTGGTTGTCTGGGACGAATAGACGATTCTTATAGTATAGAAGGTCGTCGATCAGTGTCCAGTTCTTAGGGAATTCTTTTCCTTCATTTCGGAGCTTTGATAAGTCCTCGCGTCGTTTCAGCCAGTCTCTATCCGATAGCGTTGCCTCAAGAAGTTGTCTAAGGAACTCGGGGTTAAACTTCTTCATTGTCTTTTGTTTTAGCATGGCCGTCGATATTAGTATTTTCTCTGGTACTTCTTCAATGTCGTACCAGGACAAATTTTCGGCTGCCGATGCTTCTAGCTGACATATGATGGGTTCTTGTTCCTTTATTATTAGACTTCTTGTAGCGATGTCGGTGCTTCCGAAACCTTGGGCTCCTCTTTCAGTTTCGTCTAGCTTATCGACCTCCATTAAATCGGATGTGTCGATTTTTTCCACTATGAGTTGAGCCATTCTGTCTCCTTCTCGGATTTGACAATCAACATCCTTGTGGTTGTATAGTAAGACTTTGAGTTCTCCCGTATAGTCGGCGTCTATTGTCCCTGCGCCGACTGAGATTCCGGAACGTACTGCCAGCCCACTACGAGCCGCTATTCGTCCATATGTCCCTGCTGGTAGGCTTATCGCTATTCCAGTATCGAGTAGCGCTTGTCCTCGTTTAGGGATGATGACGTCGCTTATGGCATAGAGGTCATGTCCGGCTGCCATTCTTGAACCTTTAGTGGGTAACCTTGCCTTGTGGTTCAAGCGTCTTACTCGGATGTATCTGTCCGAGGTATTCGTCTCTGGTTTCAACGCCAGGTCTTTCTCATCGCTCCAACCTAGTACTTCTTTTCCTAACCCTTCTTCCTTCTCCTCCTGTAATGCCAACAGCATTACTTGGAAGTGTTCTGGCTTTAAAACGGTCTGCTCGCGATGCGTAGCTCCCTCCTCAGGACGGTACTCCGGCCGTCTACTTAGAGCGTCAGGCTTTCCGCCCTTCGTCCCTGGTCGGTAAACAATCTTAAAATTGTATTCTGCCAGCTTTTGAGCCCATCGAATTTGGCGTCCGCTCCAAACCTTAGAAGTAAGGAAGTATTGTAGGTTTTGATGATCGGTGTATACCGTCACAGGTTTTTCCGTGCCTACTAAGTATTGCCTCCATTCTTTGAACGCTTCTAGGATTGCAAGTAGCTCCTTGTCATGAATCTCGTAGTTTCGTTCAGCCGAGTTCAACTTTCGTGAGTGGAAAGCAACTGGATGTAGCCTTTTATCCACAAATTGTGACAAGACACATCCTAAGGCAAAGTCGCTTGCATCCGTTTCTACCACCGTTTCCCGGTCTGGGTAGAAATGTTGTAGAATGGGCGCAGTCGTAAAGCGATGTTTTAATTCTTTGAACGCTGATTCTTGTTCAGCGCCCCAATGGAAATCCTTTGGATTTCCTTTTAGTGTCTCCGTTATCGGTTTACACACTCCGGAGAAACTTCGTATAAATCGTCGGTAAAAATTGGCAAATCCAATAAATATCTGGACTTCCTTTACCGACGCCGGCGATTTCCAACTCAATACGGAATCGACTTTCCTCGTGCTCATAGCTACTCCTTCGACAGATACCATATAACCCAGGAATTCTACTTCCTGGACATGAAAAACTGACTTTTTCAAGGATACAGCTAGTTGGTAGTCTGCGAGTCTTTGCAAGACTTGATCGACTAGCTCAACATGGCTTTTCTCATCCTTTGAATATATCAAAATGTCATCCAAATAGCAGACCACTCCGTAGTCCAAAAATTCATGTAGGACTTGGTTCATCATGTCTTGGAAAGTTGCCGGAGCATTAACGAGCCCGAAAGGCATTACCTTGTATTCGTAATGGCCGTATCGAGTTCGAAAAGCTGTCTTCCACTCGTCTCCTTCTTTAATTCTTATCAGATGATAGCCGTCTTTCAGGTCAAGTTTCGTGAAAATCTTAGCCCCAGCTACCCGATCTCTTAGTTCGGACATCAATGGTAGCGGGTGCTTGTTCAAGACTGTAATACGGTTGAGGTTTCGGTAGTCTACAACTAACCGAAGTTTACCGTCAGGTTTTGGAACGAACAGCACTGGTGCGCCCGCTGGGGATTTGCTTCTTGTGATTTTTCCTTGATCCATCATCATTTTAAGGTATTCCCTTAATGCGGCAAGCTGTTTTTCTGATAAGGGGTATATTGGGCCCCAGGGCGCTTTCGCGTCGTCCTTTAGTTCGATCTCATGATCGAACGTCCTCCGAGGCGCCAATTTTTCCGCCGTCTGAGGCAAAAACAGGTCCTTGTGTCGCCAATATTTTGAGGTAGCGATCCCAAGACTATATCGTCGGGGCTTTCACTAGCGCCAATTCTTCCAATATAGGCAGCGTTTTCGTCAAAGACTACCGACTCATCGTATTCGAACATGTCGGCTATTCCTTCGTCTTCCTCCACACATTTCTCGCAACATTTTGCATCGAACGACCATCTTTTTGGGTCTTCGATGTGGGATATAGGATGTTCCTCATGCCACCAGCCGAATGGTATGATCATCCCGTACGATCCAAGTTCTGCTATTTCGCAGGTTATCTCAGACAGATGTTTATTTCTTCCTATTTCTAACCATAAGGGATGGGTGTAAAACTTCCCTCCGGAGACTGCTGCGGTCCCATCAAACCCATAAATCTTGACCGCATCCGACCGTTGTGTGAACGGTAATCGGTGTTCCTGTACCAATCTTTGATTGATGACGAACACATTAGAGCCTGAGTCTAATAGAACTTTAATTTTTTGTCGCCTATGGTTTAAAAAGAGGTAGGCGTCTCCCTCAGGGCAGGAATATCTTTTGGGTAGAGACGCGTAAAGCTTGCGTCTTCGCGGCTGACCGCAATCATCTTCAGGTTTTCGTTTAGACATTGTGTAACACGATGTTTGTTACCATGCCCGCACGGTTTCGACCATTGAGGTCTCCTCAGACAAACTGAATTTTTCTTGGTATATCGGGCAGCCCACTACTAGCGGTCTTTACCTCCTGCCGAGGAGTTCCCATACCTTCCACTTTTTCTACCTGTGGAACCAAACTTGGGGGTCTCTGCCATCGTCCAGATATCATGGGGACAAGAGCCGGGTGCGTAGGGCTGGTCGGCTGTCCCTTTGATAACCTTCCCGGGCTTATTATCCACCCTCGCTTAACCGTAGACAGTGTCCTCATTTTATCGGGTGCCCGTCCGGTACCAGCGCGGCACCTAAGAAGTAATAAATAGAGGTGAGGTTTAGAGCTCTTGTACCTACTGGTCGAAGATACGCCTCGCTCATCCCCCTAAGTTTTTCATCTTAGCCCTACTGTCGCTCCTGTCGGTACCCTTGGTGCTGTCTGTTTCCTGTCTAGGCTTTGGTCCTTATCGGAGACCTTTCAGATTCCAGGTCACGTGCCTGACTACCCTGACAAACATGTGTCCGGATCATTGGGGCGAAACATACGTTATTACCTTGGGAAGCATAGAGGCGCCGCCAATGTCACCATTGCTCTTTGTTAATCCTCTTGGCTCAGCAAGAGGGACGCGTGTACTCCCACTCAGGTCGTCCAGCATGGTTGCTTGCCTCGCTTCGGTCTCCTGTTTTTGCCGTTGATTTCGATTCCTAGAGACCATGTGTCTACTAGACTACCCGAACACCGTCGTTGTCGGTACCTTTATGAAGACTTATGTGATTTCTTCGTCTTCGCCTAATTCCCACAGCCGGCTAGTGGTCCGGACCTGTCCAGCCTGTGCGGGTTTTCGAGGAGGCCGAGGTGGCTTGATAGACCTTGCTCGACTTGGGCCCATTCTTAGCGGCCTTCGGCTGATTGTCGCTGCCGATATTTGAATGTTCCCGTAGCACGTTTTATATGTGTGGTTCTTTTTTCCACATCTCGTGCAATTGTTGTCCTTTTTGCTCGCATCTATAACGCTTTGCGAGATTCCTTGGTGTGCTTCAGACCAATTTGAATGCGTGATCGGAGCACTTCCTCCTAATTTCTTAGTCGGTCGTTCCGACTTGTGATCCTCACGTTTCCTTTTTCGTGAGGGTCCCCCACCTCCTTTTATATAAGCCTTATCTCTTCGTGGCTTATCAGATCTTTCGTCCTTTGAGGATTTATCCTTTGTATCCTTAGAGGAGGTGTGTCGGGAACTGCCTTCTTTCAGTAACTTTTTTCGGTACTGAAGGTCTTCTTCTGCCCGGCCAGCTTCTATTATTACATCTTCCCATTCCTCATCGGTGTCGAACTTCTGGAAGGAGATGCGGGTGAGGATGTCCTCGGGCAAGTTTCTTTCGACTGTCTCCCTCCATGATTCACCTGTCATATTGGCTTTGTTATTCAGGTTGTGCATGATTCGGAGGTAGGTTTGAATGTTGCCCTTGTATTTTACTTCCTTCATGTCCCGCAGGGCCTGTCGTCCTTCTTGTAGGGGCGCAAAGCCTTTCCTATTTCGTATGAGAAGCGGGTCCAACTTCGAAAATTCCGATTTTGGGTTTCGCCCTGTAGCCCGTCCATTTTTCTTCGGTACCATATCGTGTATGGTGTTACTACCTTTCCCTTGGTACGGTTGAGGGCGTATATGACCCTTTCCCGGTCATCTCTCCAAATGTGAGGATTTCGGTCGAAGTAATCAATACATTGTTGAAGCCAAATGTGCACATCTTGGTGCTTTTCTCCTTCAAAGAGCGGTGGTGCCTCCGCTGGTCGTTTTGTGTTTACCACGAAGGCTTCCGCTAGGACATTTGCTAGGTCTGATTGTTCTGGGGTCAGACCCCTGCGGCGTCTTTCTGGACCACCGCCTTTTCTTCCTTTTCCTTCAGCGTCATAATCGCTGCCGTCATCATCGTCATCACTAGGGTATCCTCCTCCTAGTCCAGGTGGTGGAGTTGCGTCTGAGGTTCCTTCCCCACTAGCTTGAGGTTTTGCCACTTGTTTACCCTTTTCTTGTCTAGTGGGCCTGGAATAATATTCCTCGTCATCCTCTACCGATTCCATCCGTACACGCTTGCTAGCCTCCGGCTTGTCTTTCGGAGTCTCCTTCCTTCTGGAGGAAATGAGGAGTTCTTGGACCGCTTCGCCAATCTTTTTGAGCTCACCCTGTTGAGACGAGAGTGCCTCACGGGTCTTCTTTGCCTCGGTTTGGAAAGCGCATCTCTTTCTTTGAAGGCACTATTTACCTTCCGGTCTCGGTCCTTCATTTCCTTTCGGATTTCTTCTACTGCTTGTTGTAGAAGAATGTCCCGTTCAAGCGTGGTCTGGTGTAACTGCGAGGTGATCCCTTCGTGATGTTCTTGTCTGGCAGCTTGTTGTGCCAGATTTTCCGCGATTTCCCTTACTATTCTTTCTTGTAGAGACTTTACTTCGGTCTCTACTCCCTGACACTGCATCAACAGGACCCCTATCCTGATTATGGAGTTCCTTTCCTTCAGCAATTTGTCTTTGAACTTCAAACAGCCGGAGCGCGTTTTCCTGTTGAGCTCCCGTGAGCTGGGCAAACGCTATGTTTGCAGAGTCGATAGAGGATGTAATGTCTCTCCGGACATCGCGTAATACCACTCCTACTCTTGCAGCTAGCCTTGCCAAGTCGGCTGCCTGATCCCTTGGCCTTGGAGTAGATGAGCGAGATGAGCTGGGGACACTTGATGCCCGTGATCCATCTCTTGGTGGACGCCTTATTCCCGGAGGAAGTGATGAAGGTTGGCTCGGCGCATTTTCACCTCCTCGCTCCCGTATCCATCGCATCTTTATCCTTTATTTTCTTGGGTTCTCTCCATGGTGCCGGCGATCCCGGACCTTCAGGATACCACCTTTCGGTGGTTCTGTCATTCTTTCCTATAATAGGATCCTGTCTTAATGAGAGTTCGGGTGGTTCCCGAGCTCCACGCCAAAGGTATAGTAGGTGTGAAGAAACTATCAAAGGATCCTTCTTCACTGGTGTCCCAGTCGAGAAAGGTTTCCAAACGAATTCTGGCCCGTACCAGGTTTCGTAAGCTTTTGAAATTGTTCCTCCGTAGGAACTAGAGTTGGGTCGGTATACCACGAGGGAGCTTCTTGTTCCAGAAATGGTATTTCTCGGAGCTCTGACAGACCGGATAACACTGACCTAATAGTAAGGTAGTGTACCTTGGTCGGTGGTTCGAATATTGAATTGGTTCGGGAGAGTTCCTCAAGGGTGTCTAATCCGACCGTATCATCAATCGCAGGGTAGTGTACCGTATCATCAATCGCAGGGTAGTATACCGTGCTTTCAACGGACTCGTCGTCTGCGTGACTCGAACTCATGCGCTTGCTTAGCGTAGAGTGGTGACCGACTTATTTAGTGAGCCTTGGTGACAAGGAGAGCTAACAATATAGTGTTAGGCGAAGCCGACTCTGATTAATTGTCGAGAAGACTTAGGCCTGAATCTTTCGTAATAGACGGAGATTTGTCTAGGAAGCTCGGAACTGTCGTTCTTTTCGTTTATGACTACTAAGAACTCGCTTAATAATCGTAAGGGAAATATTTTATAAAGA
>VBSK01000012.1:0-284853 GCA_006112555.1 Tuber indicum
AAGGTACAAAAGGAGATAGTGCCGCACCCAATTAAGGTGGAGGGGGATGTTGACTATGCCCATGTTGAATGAAGCTCACTCTCTGCATTAAGAGGAGAAGGTGTGCTGCAGATAAAATGGCAATCATTTGTATGCCAAGCTGCCTATCATACTTGTACTTGTACGAGTACATCGAAAGGTTACCATGAGGGTAAGCTCCCTACCAGATACAGGAATATCCTCCAACACACTCCACCTCACACCGGTACTACAATTACACGAGTATGCTGTTCGACGAAAGTCGGGGGGGTTCCGAATTTTACTGGTATCATCAGTATCATATCATACTAGAGTACAGTTCAAGTGCAATATGATACCGGTATTGCATCGCACCACCTCTCCCCACCACGTGGACACCTACGGTAAACCACTACTCGAGTACAGGTATACGGTACCAGATCCAATGCCGGTAGTGCTGCTATAGGGCTAAGACTGAATGTACCCTACTGTGTCAGGAAATCACTGTTCCCTCTCTGAAAACTGGTGAGAAGTTGAAGTGGTGTGAAGCCAGGGTTGGTAGTTCTATGCATATATTGAACCCCCATCAATCCAGTAAATCCAACTACTTGTATCTCCGATCAGAGCCAAAACTCCCGAGAAGGAATAGTAGTTTCCTAACACGGTATAGCTCGGTTGTGTGCTGAGCCTGCCGTGTCTCATTAACTGGCGTTGGTTATTTTCCTAACCAATACTGCCAACCCCAATGTGATTTAGTGAACTGACTTTACGTTGCGCAATCCGATTGTGTACTCGAGTACTCGTAGGGTACTTGCACTGAGCAGTCACGATGAAATCGGGCTGTCGCCGGACAGGGATCAACCATGACACTGCATATCATACCCGTCCCATTACTGTACTCGATCATACTGTACTAGGGGGTTGATAAAAGTCGCGTCCAACTCCATTACAGAGTGTGGCATTTGTGTGGAGACTAAGCCATATTAGGAAATTCGAGTGATAGCTGGTGAGAAATTTTCGGTGGCGGCAAAAAGTCTCGTCCAGTCACACGAAAACTCGCCCGAACACCATGGACGCGAAATACCCATACACCCGAGTACATGTACTGTGCTGTAATCTTTGCACAGGGGGCTGCGGGTACGGTACCAGCACCCGGGAATATGTTTTCGTACAACAAGACAGGGATTATTTCGCGGGTCAACCTAACTTAACTGTGCTAAAGCATATTCCCTGGTGCCTGTACAGTACCATACAGTTGTACCCGGCTAAAACGAATCAGCGCCTCAGGCTTGCGTCCACCAATTTTTACCACAATGCCTCAATAGCTCAACGAAAGATCTGGCTCAACACTTTCAATTTGTGTGAATTTAAGAATTTCAAACCGCTACCAAACATTTTCTGATGCTTCAAATGTCATTCTGACTTTCTCACACATTGTTTTAAGTCTTTGCAAATAAGTCTCCCGCTTTCTTTTCAACTTTTACTTTCATGTGGTGGGACTTTGGTTTCAAATCTCTCCTTGAGCTATTGGAGAGTTCCACAACCTTGGCACGGTTATGGGGGCACACTATAGCAAATTATTTTCCCGTGCGAGCTCACTACCCTACTGTACCGTAGCGTGCTCACTCGAACCGTTTCAGTAGCCAAATATCCATTGTAACAAGTTTCATTATAGCCAGTTGCAAGTGCAGTAAGCCCGGTCTAGAAGTGTAAAGTTCGGCGCACGCCTTCAGGGCTTGTAACCCCAACCTTGGGCCTTATCTTCTGTCGCCCACAGATTCGATAGATATCCTCCTAGGCAGTTACATATCCCATCATACCCTCCATTTGGGCTCTGGTTGAACGATATCGACACATCTAAACCCGTCGCAACTACCTCTCGTGCGCTTGCTGGGTGTTCTTCTTAAGCTACTTGCCCCTACTCTCGCCCAGCAGCACTACCTGCTTTCCCCAGTCAATTAGCTTAGGAAACATTAGTCTTGTTGAATTTGTCGCTGCAGTCCGTGTGCACCAGATGTTAGGCCTTCTGTCACCAACTCCTTCAGCCGCCCCTACTGATAAATTAGCAGGAACCTTACGGCCCAACTAGGGGCGCTGGGCACCGTAATCAGCCAAATATGTGCCATGTCCGGTATCGCAGGAATGTCGCTGGGCGTTCTTTACGAGGGAGAGATCGTTCATTATGCAAACTTTGGCTACCGTGATGTTTCTGCTCGAATACCACCTGATGAGGACACAATCTATGTTGTTGGTTCGCTTTCAAAGGCTTTTACCTCCGCCATGATGGGAATTCTCGTAGAACAGGGCGACCTAGATTGGGAAACGCAAGTGCGACATATACTGCCTGGATATCAGCGAGACGAGAGGGACTCCGCCTGTAACGCTACCATTTCCGATATCCTCAGCCATCGCACTGGGGTGCTAGGGCCTGATGGCTACTGGCTGCTATCCGAAGGGGAGGTAGCGTTCTCGAGGGATCAATTTGTTCCCGTCTTCAATACTCTCCCAACGGTTCAACCAACGCGTACGGCGTTCATTTACAATAACTATGCCTACGAGCTTCTGGGCCAAATAATCGAGCGGGTTGCGGGCAAACCCTTCGGTAGCTTTCTTAGGGAGAGTATCATGGAACCGCTTGGCATGACAAGAACCTTCGACACACGGATCCCACACAACACCAAGAACGTTGCCAAACCGTACGCTAGTCTACGCAACCGCACGACATATGAGCTCGGGATGCCTCTTGTGCGCCAAGATGGGGTCTTTTCTGCTGCCGGTGGGCTTCGCACTTCGGTCTCAGATCTCCTAAAGTTTTACAAGGCCCTTATCGATGCTGGGATGACGGAATTGAGCGCTGGTACCGGCGAGGAACAGACTCCAGGAAAAAACCCTTTGAGACAGCTGAGAGCTATATGGACCGGAATGATAAGCCTGCCATTCCCCACACTTAGGGAGCATAGTTATGCATTGGGGTGGGTCCGGGCACAGCTTCCCTCCACCTTCGGCATCGACGGCCCGGCCCCCTGGAAAGCTATTATCGGAAAGAATTCTTCGCGCCCTCTTACCATCTACCATCAAGGTATCATCCAGGGATTTACATCTTTCTCAGTTATGATACCGGAGACGCGCAGTGCGGTCGTGGTGCTCGCCAATTCTGGTGGGCTCAATGAAGCCGGTTTATTGGTTGCCAGTGCCGTCTTGGAGACGCTCTTGGGAGAGGAAATCAGTGAGCAAGAGTACGGAGATCTCGCGAACACTGGTTACGAGGAAGCAGCGTCGAGTTTATCGCAAATCATGCAAGAATTGGAGGATAGCAGCCAGGTAGATGTCTCCGCCCGACCTCTGGATGTTTACACAGGCCGATACTACAACTCTCTCAACAATTATTTCATTGATATCTGGAAAAGTAGCGACGGCGATCTCGTCATCTCCTTCATGGGTAAAACCGCAGATAGCTTCAAACTCAAACCTTATGCTAGCGATACCTTCTTCTGGTACTTGACTCATGACGCCTGCGTCTCGCGCGGAAGGCTCCCGGCATTCCCCCCCGACTACTACGTCATTAAATTTGCTTTCGGTGGGAAGGGTACAACTATGAAAGATGCCGTGTTGTATTGGAAATATGACCCCGAATACCCCGGCGATGGAGAGCCGTTCAGGAGGGTTAGATCTCACGGCACATATGGTTTGAGAGATAATTTCCAGAGATCCCATCTTTGAAGACACAGCACATTATCTTAGGGCCTGTTTGGCAACGATGCGACCTTTCCGTTTCACGGCCATTTCTCATAAAAAAGTGGACGCCCTTCTGCTTTGAAACGGTCAGAAGCGGTCGTTTTGCATAACGGGACGAAATAGTTGTGCCCAAACACGGACGCCCTAAGGGCCTGTTTGGGAATAGTTCTATTCCGTTTTACGACCATTTCTCATATAAAAATTGTGGTCCTTCTGTTTTGAAACGGTCATTTTGTATGGGGCAACGGAATGGGGCCATCGCAACCAAACAGCCCCTAAGGGATTTTTTTTTTTTTTTTGCCCATCTGTTTGTTTTTTTGCCATAGAGTTCAAAGGATTTTTATTATGCGCCCGAGTACTCGTACTAGTACTGAAACATGAAAAAACCGAAAGGCGATCCAAAAGATCTAATCTAGCCCAACCAAGGTGTTAAAACGGACTTCACATTACTACGGTAGCACGGTAGAGCTCTTCTAGGCTCCCAATTTACTCGGGTACGGCAGGGACGAAAAAACCCGAAAAAGAGGATCTACAAGATCGTCTGGGGTATGAAGTACGATACAAGTACTAGGTAACAGAGAGAGTGAAGAGTTTTGGAACAAAATCGGGCTTGGCAGACAACAAGAAGTCAGGGTGATGATGTTTTGAAGTGTCGGTGGCTTGGAATGACACAATAGGTATGATAAATGCCGTAGAACTTGCACTCTCTCGGATTTTTTCCCTCTCCTATTAGTTTTCATAGAAGTGGTTTGGGCTTGTTCGTTCTAGCCAAGTGTGTGTTTTCGTCCAGGAATCATGCATAATCGCCGATCACCGGGAGCTGGGTAAAACCAGTTCTCAGGTATGCAATCATAGGTCCAAAACAGCCAACAACCTGATTAGACCACCCACCACCACCTTCCTCCACATTGATCATTCTCTTATTCCCCGTTCTGCCGCCGCAGGTGTTCCCGATTTTCTCGTCCACTACCCTAGCGCATGTTGCCGGCGGTCAGGTATGATAGCGTATACCAGTACTTGTACGGTCTCACGTCGTTCTAATGAACGCCAGAGAGTTCAGGATTTTTCCTTCGTTATAACGAAGTTTTGGAAGGGATTCCCCGCATGGTGGTGAGGACCCCCGTTTTTATGGGAGCAGATGGGAGCAAGGGGTGTTGTGTGCCCGAGTAGGTTCCCGGGGAGTTCATTCGTAATAGTGGAGAAAAGGTTTACTCGTTTGAAATACTCGTACAATCGATTGCAGGGGTAACTTTGTATTTTAATATATCATACGGTACTTGTATCGGTACTTGTACCATGGTATACCGTATACCATCGGTGCGGTAGGGATGGAGGAAACAAGGACGGTTCCCCGTGCCCGAAACTCAGACCCGCCCACAGGGGCTTTTGATGTCGTATCATAAAGACATTTTTAAAAATATGCCTCACCTAGTATTAATTTCTGAATGTTTCCTACAATTTCTACGATTCTTCTCGATTGAATTGTGACCGTATAGGTGATGAGAAAGCTGCCTTTTATGGACGGTACCGTTATGGGTGTGGTCGGAGATTCTCCCTTCCTTGGGACAGAGCACACCCTAGAGCTCCCCCCAAAAGGTGGTCCGACTTTCGGGCATAGGGACTATCTTTATTTCCTCTACCTCTACCTACCCATGGTATGCTATGGCACATCAAATAATATAATATTACTGTATCATATTATATCCATGCAATCGACGGTATTTCAAACCTCTTCTCGTAATAGAGAGGTGCGATTGCAATTTTGGGTGGGGCGGTTGGGGCGGTTGAGCTACCCCGTTCTCTGGGCAAGCGAGGTAGTCAACCCTAATTCTCGGTGCCGCCGCTCCACTTTCTAATAGATAACCAGTGGGGCTTGGAAAGCACTTTATCTCTTGCCTAACCCGAAGGCCGGCATTCCGGGCCCGCGGCCCAGTCCTCGACGGAACAATTAACCGTATGGTGTTTGGGCTCATGGGCTATGGGTTATTATGGGCGGAAGGGAATGGATTTCTGTTGTGCTTTCTCTACGATATTTCCAACCCTTTTACCGTATATAACCTCAAACAATCGAACCGTGTGCTATGTCGTTGGAGTTGCCCCCTCTGGTAAGGTCCCCATGTTTTTTTGTTTTTTTTATGTCTCCTAGGGGGCCTGAGCGGCTCTTTTTTTGCAGTATTCTTTGCTCCTTTTCCAAAGCATGGAATTCTCGACTCTAGAGTAAGTCACACGGTTCGATTATTTGAGATTGTACGGTATTTTCCTCGTTATCAAAGTATGAAATTATGAAATAAATAAGCTTGGCACATAGACTAACATCTCAAATTGTATATTGATATAAACTTTTAGAGTGTATCAACCGAGATACGGCAATGGTCATTCACACAACCTTTACCAGTAGAGCAATTGAGCAATGGTGTATCCACAATTTCTACTGCCCCAGTTAAAGCGCTGATAGCACGAGCATACGCACTTCAATACTTTCTCTTGGATATTTATCCGACCTCCACTTCTCACTGTGCCAAAAAGCCGAGTGTGGGGGAGTCCCTGGTCTAGCGTCAGGCGTGCGCGCAATGGGCCAGCCAGCCAGCTAACCCAAAGTAGTTTGAACTTACTTATCCGCTCTTCCCCGACCCCGCAGGAATCAAACACCATGAACGCACATATCTCTTCCTTCATCATTTTGGAGAGATAGTAGAACTGGAAGTCCGGGCTATACTTCACGATATAATTCCTGCGAGTGTAATCGCTACTGACATGAACTGAGCTGACAAGGTCCGAGGCTTTGACCGTTCGCGCGTCGCACATGGCCAAGGGGTTATCTTCCACAACGTCGACGAGTGGACGCCAAATGCTTGAGGTATCCACAGTCAGTGCAGGACATATAGAACAGGGTGTCTATTGGAGTGAAGCGTACTTTATCACACGCACCCGGTACTTTTTCACTATTTCGGCCGTCTCCTCTCGACCGAGTTCCCGTTTCAACCATTCCAGGACTCCCTCAGGTGTTTGATCTGCCACATGCATGTAATCCCATCCTCTCACCCCCCCATCTGCCCGACATAAGGAGGGACTCACCAATGTGAACTAACAGCGCGGGCGACAGCTTGTAAGTTCCGCACAAGCCGGGGTGAATAGGGACCCTGCTTTGGATTGCCTCAACGCTCCGTAGCTGTCGCTATCAGCTTTAAATTTCAATCCCCATTGGCACCCCGGCCTCACCCTGAAATCGAACATCTCACACCTCTGCACAGTCTCAGGGACCAACTCATGCACGAACACTTTCAGGTCATCAACATATGTTTTCTTGATTTCCTCTTCATCTTTCCAGTTGACGGCTGGTAGAGCTCGTGTTCGGTATTCGAATCCATGGATAGCGAGTGTGAATTCCCGCTCTCTGCCACGGATATCCAAAACCGGTTGCAGTGGTCGCTTCTCGGTTGTTATATTGCTTGCGCCATCGGTGAAGTTGTGGTATGGCTTTTCAATCTCATAGAGAGGGAGGAATTTGAGATAGAAGAATTGGGCACTTTCGTCCATAACTAAAAAGAGGCCACCTAGCAAGTGCTGGGTGAATTGGATAGACCTTGAAATGGGATCAAGTGAAGTTTCTTGAAAAGTGGGTTCCCATAAAACTTTCATCCTATCCCTTGCACAATGTGCATGTGAAACAGTAGAATTCGTTGGCATGCACGGTAAGCCCGGTGTGGAATGGTTGGATCTATGATTCATTAAGAATTCAGCAGCTCTCGATGTGCTGGGTCAGTTATGGCGTGAGAGTCCAATCTACTCGAGTAGCTGCCAATAACAGCTATTTGGTAGCTTTGTGTGGTTTGCCGTTACGGGCAATGGATTTTACTGGTTCGCACACCCAACGGGATAACAATATGCAGTTAGGATAAGGGAAACCGAGCAGGAAGAATAGGTTTCCTAACATATTACTAAAATTAACTGTTGATAGTGGAATCTAATGAAGTTTGTGCATTTTCATGATCGGAGCACCACGGAAGCAAAGGGGTTTTATTTACGTACTTGTATTTCACCAGGTTTGTCCATACCATGTCAGCCGCTCCAGGCCAAAATTCAACCTAGGTGAGGACCAATCGATTTGGCATTTTGTTGGAAGAGGCGTCGGCAACAGGGCGACAAAATTTGAGAGTATTTCATGATATCTGAAGCATTCAGATGTACAGATGCGTCCTTAAAGCTCTCATACCCCTCCCTACAACACGAGAACTATTCCCATTAACGAGAGAGCAACAAAAACCCATCAGACAACTGTTCTCGAATATACCTCCATGGAAGCTGCGGAGAGGGCTAGCCAAGCGCTTCCAAGAGCTATGAGTACTTGGAAGGGCATGAGGATTTTTCGGGTGCCGCTGTTTGTCTACCTTCAAATTTCCTAATAATGCGGAACTGACCCCAGTATTTCCACAGCCTTGCGCCAGGGGTGGGGTAATGAAAAGGAAAACACAAACAACTGCAATCGGTGATGTGGCGTCCAGGCGGGCAGCCGGTGATCCAATGCAATCGATTGATGGCGTTAGAGAATGAAACATGCAACACACTCGAGTAGGCCGACTGTTAGTGCTTCTGGGAGACGCCTCGCAAACAATGACTATCGTGATCACATATCACAAGTGGGGCTCTTTTAGACTAGTAAAGCTGTTCTCTCTCACGCCGTATCCACGACGTAAAAGGGTGAGTCTCCACTCTCACTTCTTTTTCACGACCACCGTCTTGAAATCCTCAAGCTTGATTCTAGCTTAACTTCGAAAACCACACACAGATCCTCCCTCGGAATAATCCTATAAGAACATACCCAGTACTAGTATGTATTTCTCATTGCCCCTTGCCAAATGTCAGTTTCTAATATCGGCAGGAGGCCGCACGCGAACAATGGATTCCAGCAAGCAAGATTCATCGAGACCGAACTGGGCTGCTGCTACTGAGCAAGCTGCTGTGAAGGATGGGCGTCGCGAGCCAACGATAAAGGTCTGGCAGGCTCGGACTGCAGGTGATGCGAAATTGCCAAACAACGGGAATGATGGAGGCAGCGGAGGCGGTGGAGGTGGCCGGAGTGGTGGAGATAGTGGGGACGGTGGAGGTCCTTTTCCGCCTTTGTTCACCTGAACAGGTAGGAAGGAAATGGAGGCTTGCTTTATCTTCTAGTTATGGTAGCGTTAGGAATGAACCACGAGTGGCATTGGCTGACCCTGATTGATATGATACCCGTAAAAACTGGAATAATTGGACCTCACGCTAAGACGTCCGGAATTTCCCCCTTTGGATTAGAGGGGAAATACAAAGCAAAAAAAGCACGGTCTCTCAGCCCTCAGCTGAGACAGGATGTATCAGTAATAAAAAGCAAAAAAATACAATCGACCCCACTAGGAGAGGCAATTGCAACATCCTGGAGCCATTGCACCCATGTGTCTCCTTCCCCGCCGACCGGCGGGCCGTCCCGGGTGAGTCTCTTTCTTGATGGGGGGCTTGCGAGGTGGCTTTAAGCCTCAGTAGTGATTATTATTGTTTGCATTATTACCATAGTCCAGCCTGCTTTTCGGCTTTCTACAGGGCGCGCGGGTACCGTATTATCTCGAGTTATACGGTTTTTCGCCAAGCGCCAAGAGGCGCTAATGAATAATATTATGACTTTTTTTTTCCTTGAAATATGAAAAGAACCCTAACCCCGCTCTGAACAAGATTTCTGTAGAAATGTTTGAAATTCCACCACCCAGGACCCTCAGAGACAAAAAAAAACAAAAAAACATATTCAGAATCCTGTAACGATCCTATCTTCCTATAGATTAGTTCTTTAACAGGTAACGACTTCTTACCCAATCTCGTATCAGATATCGATAGCTCTAAGACCTTTTTGGGTCTACGCGATCTTCCTAGATCTCGTCTATTGATATATTTCTTAGTCTCGTTGTATTTATACAAGAGAGACCTCTTTCTCACATATGTTGCGGGAGATGTTTGTGTGCGTACACAAGAGTATATTGATTTTAATAGTATAGGAAAGACTTAAGTGGTTGTGTGAGGGGTCTGTCCCGAAGGTCCTTTTTTTTTTCTTTTTTATCGTCATGTATTCTTTGTTTAGGTACAAGAACTCGCATGCAGCGTTAGCTATGGCGTAAACAAAACCTTAATCCCAAAACTAATTTAAACAAAAGAAACCAAACCAGTGCCTCCAAAAACGCGAACAACCCATATCGCAAAGCAGCCTAAAGCATAAATATAGGGACACACTCAACACTAAGTAAAATAACAGTAAACATAACTAAGAAAAGCCTCCGAACAGACTCCAGACAACTTCAAGTCGCGGAGGGGTGAGGGGGGTGGTGGAGGGGAGGGGGAAGGAGAGCCCCGCAGAGCGGGCATCGCGGGGGGAAATCCAGTAGCAGTGATCGAGATGTATTTCGCCAGGCCGTGACGCAGGGCCGGCGAGTGCCAGAGTGGATCGTCCTCCCGTAGGCCGTCTACCCCCTGGAGGTGGGAGATCCTGGCTTCAAGTTTGGCCAAGCAAACGAGGATGGCGTGGTGGAACGTCTCGGGTTCCTCCTCACAATAGGGGCAGGTGGTCGGGGCGTCGGGATCTTTCCAAGAAACGTGTGCTGCCAGGTAGCTTTTTCCTGATCTCATCTGGTAGATACGACCCGCAATGAATTTCCCCAGCCCCATAAAGGGGTGCGGGGCCAGAGTAGGCGAGTACACGTAGCGTGGAGGGGGCGGGTACTGGGAGGACCATGCATGAAGGAGGAGCTGCTTGGAGTCCCTCTTGAGTCCAAGGAAGGTGGGGTCACCGGGGGCATCCGGTGGGAGAGCGGCTGGCAGGAGCTTCTCAGAGGCGGGGGGGTCTTGCGCAGATGACCAACCAGATTAACCACTCTGTGGGCTATCACGTCGAGGGGCAGGTGGCGTCGCACCGGCGGCGAGGGTTCAGGAGTTTTCCAGTGAAGGGGCTTATACCCCGGGGTGAGGCCCACGGTGAGAAGACGGTGGTCTTCCCTTGAGCGGAAGGCTGAGGTTGTTGGGAAAGTGCTATGGAGTCTCGCCGTTGCCGGATTCCTTTCTGGTGGGAGGCATACAAGGCGAAGAGCCGCCAGGCGTTGTTGGTGTTCAAGTAGACATTGAATGGGAGGGAGCGCAGATTCACAAGGAAGGACCCCATTGGAAGTATCGCTAAAGGAGTTGGTGACTCATCGCTGGACCGTTCTCCAGAAAACAGCCAGACGGTCCATCATGGCAGCGGAAGGGGAGAAGAGGTCGGCGCCGTACAAAAGTATGGGCGCAAGAAGGGAGGAGGCGAGACGGTGGCAGAGGTAGGACGCCAGGCCCTTCCCGGGACCTGATAGCCTCTTGACCATTGAGAAGGCCCCCTGGGCTAGGGCGAGCCTTTTGGAAAAGTGTGCGTTGTTCGACCACCGGAGGCTACAGGCTGCGGGCTCGAACCAGTAGCCCAACCATCTCACCACCCCGGAGGGGCGGAAAAGGAGGTCATCAATCACAATAGGGAGTGTGCACGGGGGACCTTTTTACCTCGGGGTCCTCCAGTGGATCAGTTCCGTATTGGGAATAGAGAAGCTTACACCCAGCGTGCGACCCCTCTGGGCGAGTGCTTTGACTAGGTGCTGTAGGCGTTGGATATTCCTCCTATAGGAGTTCGATGCGACTGTGACTGCAAAGTCATCGACATAAGAGAGGATCAGGCCACGCGGGACCGGAAAGTGAAGCGAGGACATGTAGATCACGAAGAGTAGTGGCGAGATGGGGGACCCTTGAGGGGTGCCAACTTGCACTGGCTTGAAAACCTTGGGGGAGCCTTGAAAAAGGAGCCTGCACTGTCGCACCGTGAGGAACGAGCGTACCCAGGAGCAGAGATATGGGGGCACACCCCTGGAGTGGAGCATGTGAAAGAGGTCGTTAGGGGAGACGTTGTCAAAGCCTCCCTTTATGTCCAGGAAGAGGGTGGAGACTTCCAGCTTTGGGCGTTGTAGAGTCTGGACCTCATGGGCGAGGGTGGCGCAGGCGTCGAAAGTGCTGAGGCCAGGGAGCGAGCCGCATTGGTGGTGGTTAAGGAGGCCAAGGGACCTGGCAATGGGGGAGAGTCTGTTGGCCATGACCCTCTCCAGTATCTTGGAGACAGTTTCCAGCAGGACAATGATGCGGAAGGAGGAGGGGCTGTCATACGAGGCCTTTCCTGGCTTGTCAAGCACCACGCCATTGGCCATTTTGAGCGAAGAAGAGTGGTGACCAAAGGCAACCAGCGGCGAGAGGAGATCAGTGAGGAGGAAGGGACAGGCTGAGTTGACCTTCTTCCAAACGCCATACGGGATCTGGTCAGGGCCTGGGGCAGACAATGGGGATGCCTTGCACAGTGCTGCAGCGACCTCCTCTGGCTTCAGCGGGGGACAGTCCTTAAAACAGCGCAGGATGGGAGGGCAGTGTGCTGGGGGCTTGGGGGGAAAGAAGTGGGACAGGAGTGTGGAGTTTAGCTCTTCTGGTGATGAGGCGCCTGGAAGAGAGGGGAAGCGTTCTGAAGGTTTACCGAATGCGAACCTTTTGGCAGTCCATACGTTCTGGGGTGTGGCACCTTCGAGGAAGTCCGACCAATGCCTCTTCTTGGCTTGTCTAATAGCCTTGAAGTATGCATTCCTAGCAGTTCTGGCGGCTCTCAGGGTTGCAGTATCTGGGGACGACCTGGCCGACCTTGCGCATGCGTGGTGGACCCTTCTTAGGTCAGTGAGGGCATTGGACCACCAGAGCTTGGACCACAAGGATGGCCTCTTTGTTGGAGTGTGTTGTGCCAGTGTAGTCCTGACCTGATTAAGGTTGAAATCCAGCCACCTGCCGAGGGCTTCCTGCAATGGAAGCGTGGGTGGGCTGGTGAGCTTGAGGGCACGGAGAGCTGTGTATGCCGCAGGCCAGTCAGTTGCCGACCAGTGGGGGGACACCCCAGAAGGGGACAGGAACGGGGAGGAAAGTGTTGTAGCTATGGGGATGTGGTCAGAGCCAGTGGACGGAAGTTCCACATTCCAAGTTTCCAGGTAGGGGGCAAGATGTTCATTTGCGAAGGCTAGGTCCAGCACGGAGGGGGAGTGTTGCTGCCCGAGCGAGAACCGGGTGAACACACCAGGGGTGTTAATTAGGGCAAACGACCTTTCCAGGGCAAGGTCCGCGTACGGACCGGAGGCCCTGATTTCGTTGTCGCGGAAGGAGCGGAGGGGATCCCAGGAAGGGTGATGGAGGTTGAAGTCACCCACAACTAGCAGAGGGTGTGGGAGGAGAGGAAAGGCCTCCTCCGGAGTTACTGTTCTCGTAAGAGAGGAAGCAGTCCATAAGAAGAAGAGGTTAAGGACCTGAAATCTAACATGGGACGAAGAAAATAAACCATCAGGAGTGTGTATATCGAGCGCCATCAGGCCGGGGTTGTCAAGGAAAACTGGCACCACCGAGGTGGAGTCGAGAAAGGAGCGAAGGACATAACAGGCCACCTTTGGCCTGTTGTGTGTCGAAAACAGGGGGGCAAAAAACTTAAAACCATTAAACTGCGGCAGTTTGCCACAAAACATAGGGGGGTCTTGTAAAGCAAGGATGGAGGGGGGCAGATGCAGGGCCGCCAGGCTGTTGAATAAGGAAAGAAACACATTCCAGCTTCCCAAGCAGTTGTGTTGAACGATGGTGATAGAACTAAAATTCCGGGGAAGGGGGGTGGTTCCATGGGAGTGGGGGGGGGGAGTAGAGTGGTCGGACACCATCACCGGGACTAACCCGAGGTGGACTTTCGGAACGGGGTGGGAGTAGCTTCCTCCTGGGAACGGGAGGCGTTGTCTCCTTGGTGACGGGCAGGGGTGCTGGGGAAGGGGGTTCCCTGGGGGGGGCGGAAAGGAGTGGTGAAAGGGGGGTCGGGGGCCGACTCTGCTCTGCGGGCGGCACTATCTCCCAGGTCCAGGGCAGGAGCAAGGCGTTGGGGCCGTACAGGTCCGGAGGAAGGACCCTCTCCTCCATCGTCCTGCGTATCCATCTCTTCCTCACCTGGCGGGGGGGCATCTGAGGCAGGGGGAGGGGGGACCGGTTTCTGGGGGCAGGTTTAGTCATAGGCGGGGTGGAGTCCTGAGCAGTTGGTACAGGCGGGGACGGAGGTGGGGCAACAGCTGACAACCGGCTTGAGATTACCCCCTTTGGGGCAGGTTGGGTTCTGGCAGCGGTGGCTTGCCCTGGTGTGACTGAGGGCGCATATCGGGCAGATGGGATGGTCGACCTTACAGCGCGCCGCCTGGTGGCCGAAGCCCCAGCAGTTCTTGCACTGCGTGAACCTGTTTGCTGAGTATGCTCTCTCGATGCGGCACCGGGAGGCGTAGAGGACGGTCCCGCCCACCATCTTGTCCACGTCCGACGGGGCGACCGTGACAATGCAGGAGGTATTTGCCTTCGAGAGGCGTAGCTCCTCGTCCCGTACGAGGAAGCGGGCTGATAGAATCTGGACCTCCTTGACATTGAGGATAGTTTCCCTGAGGGTCTGGAGGAGGGCTTCGGGGTCGTCAGGGAGAAACGAGACTGGGAGGGAGTGGATGGCCAGTTGCACCTCGTTGGGTGCTGGGCGGAAGACAAGGTAGGGGTTTTCTCCCACGGGGTAGGCCTTGTTAAGGCGTGAGGCTAGGGCTTCGTAGTAGGGCGCGTACGCGGTAGCGGGGGTGGTGGGATCGAGCGCGAGCAGGGTGACAGCACCACGGTCGTTGACTTTGGCTGTGAAGGCCTTGGGGAGGGGGCAGTTGGCCTCTTTAAGAACTGAGGCTGCAACGTTGGGGAAGGAGGCCGCGATGTCACCCCTGTAAGGTTGAGGGGCAGGAGAGGAGCGGGGGGCAAAGAAGCGTCTTTCCGCAGCAGGCAGCGTCCTAGGCACTGGTGGACCCTCCCTGCTTGGTGCTGTTTTCGCGACTTGTGCCGCGGAGGAGACGTTTGTTGGACCAGGCTTCTTTCTACCCTGTGGTTTCGAGGAGGACTCGGCGGAGGAATAGGAGGGCTTCGACTGTGTTGGGGGGGCGTCTGTACTGCGAGCTCCAGGCAGGAACTCGGACGGGTCGGGGTATTTGCCGTCCCTCCACTGCCGCGCCTCCCAGGTCCTGGGGTACTTGGCAGCGAAGGCCGCGGGGTTGCCGTGAAACCTGCCGGTCGCAGTGTCGTAAACCGGAATGTCCGGGTCATATTCGGCAGGGTATCCTGACGGGGTAACCTGGGGTGGGGTGGGGGCTATTGTGTTGGTGGCTGGCTCTTTACCCTTTCGGGAAGGTCTCGGGAGAGGGAGCGTAGGGGTTAGAGTGGGGGGCTGTGGGGGCGGGACGGGGTTGGTCGCGATCCTGGTTGACAAATACCTGATCGAGGCCTGGAGGGACGCCACGGCGCTTGTAGAGAGACTAGTCATGTTGGGGCCGGAGGGGTCAGGAAGGGTGTTGGCCAGTTGGCAGGAGAGGTCGTGCACACGGACGGTGAGATCTCTGACTGTGTTGGAGAGCGTCATCACCCCTTGGACGAAGGCGCAGACCAGCGGAATGAGGAACGTCTCTCCTGAGGAGAAGTTCAAGAGGTCTTGGTGGGAGGGGGTGGGGAGGTGGTCGGAGGACCAGTTGAGGAGTACCCTGGAAGCTTCGACTAGCGAGGCAATGTTCAGCTGCGCTGGGTGCAGAGGGACAGTGGAAGAAGAGCGTGATGAGGGGTGAGAGGGGGCCTCCTGATGTGGAGCAGGAGTGCCCGAACGCGAGGCAGCGGAGAGGTCCATAGTCCTGGGTAGGAAGGACGTTCCTGGGGCGTGAGGCAAGGCGGTTCGTGAGCGTTAAGGGTTTTTCACCAGATGCTAATGGTGTTGAGAGTATGAGTAGAACGTAGGGGCAGGAAAATAGAGGGCGCGGAGCATGCTGTCCCGAAGGTCCTTTTTTTTTTTTTTTTTTTTTTTTTTTTTTTTATCGTCATGTATTCTTTGTTTAGGTACAAGAACTCGCATGCAGCGCTAGCTATGGCGTAAACAAAACCTTAATCCCAAAACAAACTTAACAAAAGAAACCAAACCAGTGCCTCCGAAATCGCGAACAACCCATATCGCAAAGCAGCCTTAAAGCATAAATATAGGGAAACATTCAAAACTAACTATCATAACGTTTAAACATAACCAAGGAAAGCCCCCGACCAGATACTGAAACGCTCAAGATCCGGGGTGGCGAGGGGATGGTGGGCGGGAAGGAGAGGGGGAACCCCGAAGGGCGGGCATCTCAGGGGGAAAACCGGTAGCAGTGGTCGAGATATATTTCGCCAGGCCGTGAAGCAGGGCCGGCGTGTGCCAGAGTGGATCGTCTTCCCGTAGGCCGTCTACTCCCTGGAGGTGGGAGTTCCTGGCTTCGAGTTTGGCCGAGCAGGTAAGGATGGCGTGGTGGAACGTCTCCGGTTCCTCCTCACAATAGGGGCATGTGGTAGGGGCGTTGGGGTCCTTCCAAGAAACGTGTGCTGCCAGGTAGCTTTTTCCTGATCTCATCTGATGGATACGCCCTGCCATGAACTTCCCAAGTCCCATAAAAGGATGTGGGGCTAGAGTAGGCTTGTACATGTAGCGTGGGGGGGGCGGGTATTGGGAGGACCAGGTGTGGAGCAGGAGCTGCTTGCAGTCCCTCTTGAGTCCAAGGAAGGTAGGGTCGCCGGGGGCACCAGGTGGCAGGGCGGTTGGCAGGAGATTCTCAGAGGCGGGAGGGGCCATGCGCAGATGACCAACTAGGTTGACCACCCTATGGGCTATTGCGTCAAGCGGCAAGTGGCGACGGACCGGCGGCGAGGGTTCAGGAGTTTTCCAGTGGAGGGGCCGGTAGCCCGGGGTGAGGCCTACGGTGAGGAGCCGGTGGTCTTCCATGGAGCGGAAGGTCGAAGTTGTTGGGAAGGTGCTGTGGAGCCTCGCCGTTGCCGGATTCCTTTCTGGCGGGAGGCATACAAGGCGAAGAGCTGCCAGGCTCTGACGGTGTTCAATTAGACACTGAATGGGAGGAAGCGCAGATTCACAAGGGAGAATCCCAGTTGGGGTATCACTAAAGCAGTTGGTAATCCATCGTTGAACCGTTCTCCAGAAAACAGCCAGACGGTCTATCATTGCAGCAGAAGGGGAGAATAGGTCGTCGCCGTATAAAAGTATGGGCGCAAGGAGGGAGGAGGCGAGACGGTGACAGAGGTAGGGTGCCAGGCCCTTGCCAGGGCCCGAGAGCCTTTTGACCATGGAGAAGGCCCCTTGGGCTAGGGCGAGCCGTTTGGAGAAGTGCGCGTTGTTTGACCACCTGAGGCTGCAGGCTGCAGGCTCGAACCAGTAGCCCAGCCATCTCACCACCCCGGAGGGTCGGAAAAGGAGGTCGTCGATCACGATGGGGAGTGTGCATGGCGGACCCTTCTGCCTCGGGGTCCTCCAATGGATCAGTTCTGTCTTGGGAATAGAGAAGCTCACCCCCAGCCTGCGACCCCTCTGGGTGAGAGCTTTGACCAGGTGCTGTAGGCGTTGGATATTCCTCCTATAGGAATTCGAGGCGACCGTGACTGCGAAGTCATCGACATAGGAGAGGATGAGGCCACGTGGGACTGGAAAGTGGAGCGAGGACACGTAGATGACGAAGAGTAATGGCGAGATGGGGGACCCCTGAGGGGTGCCCACTTGTACTGGTTTGAAAACCTTAGGGGAGCCTTGAAAAAGGAGCCTGCACTGCCGTGCTGTAAGGAACGAGCGTACCCAGGAGCAGAGGTATGGGGGCACCCCCTTGGAGTGGAGCATGTGAAAGAGGTCGTTGGGGGAGACGTTGTCAAAGCCTCCCTTTATGTCCAAAAAGAGGGTGGAGACTTCCAACCTTGGGCGTTGCAAGGTCTGGACCTCTTGTGCGAGGGTGGAGCAAGCGTCGAAGGTGCTTAGGCCTGGGAGGGAGCCACACTGGTGGTAGTTCAGGAGGCCGAGGGACCGGACAATGGGAGCGAGTCTGTTGGCCATGACCCTTTCTAAAATCTTGGAGACCGTTTCCAGTAGGACAATGATGCGGAAGGAAGAGGGGGAATCATACGAGGCCTTTCCTGGCTTGTCCAGCACCACGCCATTGGCCATCTTGAGCGAGGAGGTATGGTGGCCAAAGGCCACCAGGGTGGAGAGGAGATCGGTTAGAAGGGAGGGACAAGCTGAATTGACCTTTTTCCAGACGCCATACGGGATCTGGTCAGGGCCTGGGGCAGACAACGGGGATGCTTTGCGCAGTGCCGCAGCGACCTCCTCTGGCTTCAGTGGGGGACAGTCTTTAAAACGGCGCAGGATGGGGGGGCAGTGGGCTGGGGGCTTGGGGGGAAAGAAGTGGGATAGGAGTGTGGAGTTTAGCTCCTACGGCGATGAGGCACCCGGCAGAGAGGGGAAGCGTTCTGGTGGTTTGCCGAAGGCGAACCTTTTGGCAGTCCATACATTTTGGGGTGTGGCACCCTCGAGGAAGTCCGACCAGTGCTTCTTCTTGGCCTGTCTAATAGCCTTGAAGTATGCGTTCCTGGCAGTTTTGGCAGCTCTCAGGGCAGTGCTGTCTGAGGACACACGGGCTGTCCTCGCGCAGGCGTGGTGGACCTTTCGCAGGTCAGTGAGGGCATCAGACCACCAGGGCTTGGAGTGCAAGGACGGCCTCTTTGTTGGGGTGTGCTGTGCCAGGGTACTCCTGATTCGATTCAGGTTGAAATCCAGCCACCTGCCAAGGGCCTCCTGTAGCGGAAGCGTGGGTGGGCTGGTGAGCTTGAGGGCGCGGAGAGCTGTGTATGTCGCAGGCCAGTCAGTTGCCGACAAGTGCGGGGCCACCCCAGGGGGGGACCGGAACGGGGAGGAAAGTGTTATAGCTATGGGGATGTGGTCAGAGCCAGTGGACGGAAGTTCCGCATTCCAGGTTTCCAGGTAGGGGTTCAGATGTTCGTTTGCGAAGGCAAGGTCCAGTACAGAGGGGGAGTGTTGCTGCCCAAGGGAGAACCGGGTGAACACGCCAGGGGTGTTTATGAGGGCAAAAGACCTTTTCAGGGCTAGGTCCGCGTACGGAGCTGAGGCCCTGATCTCGTTGTCACGAAAGGAGCGGAGGGGGTCCCAGGAAGGGTGATGGAGGTTGAAGTCACCCACCACTAGCAAAGGGTGTGGGAGGAGAGGAAAGGCCTCCTCTGGAGATACCGTTCTCGTAAGAGAGGAGGCAGTCCATAAGGAGTAGAGGTTAAGGACCCAAAATTTAACATGGGACGAAGAAAATAAACCATTAGGGGTGTGTATATCGAGCGCCATCAGGACCGGGTTGTCAAGGAAAACTGGCACCACTGAGGTGGAGTCAAGAAAGGAACGTAGGACGTAGAAGGCCACCTTTGGCCTATTATGTGGTGAAAATGGGGGGGCAAAAAACTTAAAACCATTAAACTACGGCAGTTTGCCACGAAACCTAGGGGGGTCTTGCAAAGCAACAATAGAGGGGGGCAGGGGCAGGGCCACAAGGCTGTTGAATAAGGAAAGAAACACATTCCAGCTTCCCAAGCAGTTGTGTTGAACGATGGTGATAGAGTTAAGACTCTGGGGAGGGGGGCTGGTTCCAGGGGAGTGGGGGGGAATAGAGTGGTCGAGCGCCATCTCCGGGACTAACCCGAGGTGGACTTCCGGAACGGGGTGGGAGTAGCTTCCTCCTGGGAACGGGAGGCGTTGTCTCCTTGGTGACGGGCAGGGGTGCTAGGGAAGGGGGTTCCTTGGGGGGGATGGAAAGGGGTGGTGAAGAGGGGACCGGGGGCTGACTCGGCTCTGCGGGCGGCACTATCTCCCAGGTCCAGGGCAGGAGCAAGGCGTTGGGGCCGTACAGGTCCGGAGGAAGGACCCTCTCCTCCATCGTCCTGCGTATCCATCTCTTCTTCATCTGGCGGGGGGGCATCTGAGACAGGGGGAGGGGGGACCGGCTTCTGGGGGCAGGTCTGGTCGTAGGCGGGGTGGAGCCCTGAGCAGTTGGCGCAGGCGGGGACGGAGGTGGGGCAGCAGTTGACAACCGGCCTGAGATGTCCCCCCTTGGGGCAGGTCGGGTTCTGGCAGCGGTGGCTTGCCCTGGTGTGACTGAGGGCGCATATCAGGCAGATGGGATGGTCGACGTTACAGCGCGCCGCCTGGTGGCCGAAGCCCCAGCAGTTCTTGCACTGCGTGAACCTGTTTGCAGAGTATGCTCTCTCGATGCGGCACCGGGAGGCGTAGAGGACGTTCCTACCCACCATCTTGTCCACGTCCGACGGGGCGACCGTGACGATGCAGGAGGTGTTTGCCTTCGAGAGGCGGAGCTCCTCGTCCCGTACGAGGAAGCGGGCTGATAGGATCTGGACCTCCTTGACATTGAGGATAGTTTCCCTGAGGGTCTGGAGGAGGGCTTCGGCGTCGTCAGGGAGGAACGAGGCTGGAAGGGAGTGGATGGCCAGTTGCACCTCGTTGGGTGCTGGGCGGAAGACAAGGTAGGGGTTTTCTCCCACGGGGTAAGCCTTGTTGAGGCGTGAGGCTAGGGCTTCGTAGTAGGGTGCGTACGCGGTAGCGGGGGTGGTGGGATCAAGCGCGAGCAGGGTGACAGCACCACGGTCGTTAACTTTGGCTGTGAAGGCCTTGGGGAGGGGGCAGTTGGCCTCTTTAAGAACTGAGGCTGCAACGTCTGGGAAGGAGGCCGCAATGTCACCCCTGTGGGGTTGGGGGGTAGGAGAGGAGCAGGGGGCAAAGAAACGTCTTTCCGCAGCTGGCAGCGTCCTAGGCACGGGTGGACCCTCCCTACCTGGTGCTGTTTTCGCGACTTGAGCCGCGGAGGAGACATTTGCTGGACCAGACTTCTTTCTGCCCTGAGGTTTCGAGGAGGACGCGGCGGAGGAGTAGGAGGGCTTGGATTGTGATGGGGGGGCGTCCGCTCTGCGAGCTCCTGGCAGGAATTCGGACGGGTCGGGGTATTTGCCGTCCCTCCACTGCTGCGCCTCCCAGGTCCTGGGGTACTTGGCAGCGAAGGCCGCGGGGTTGCCGTGAAACCTGCCGGTCGCAGTGTCATAAACCGGAATGTCCGGGTCATACTCGGCAGGGTATCCTGACGGGGTAACCTGGGGTGCGGTGGGGGCTGTTGTGTTGGTGGCTGGCTCTTTACCCTTCCGGGAAGGTCTCGGGAGAGGGAGTGTGGGGGCTAGCATGGGGGGCTGTGGGGGCGGGACGGGATTGGTCGCGATCCTGGTTGACAAATCCCTAATCGAGGCCTGGAGGGACGCCACGGCGCTTGTAGAAAGACTGGTCATATTGGGGCCGGAGGGGTCAGGGAGGGTGTTGGCCAGTTGGGAGGAGAGGTCGTGCACACGGACGGTGAGATCTCTGACTGTGTTGGATAGCGTCGTCACCCCTTGGACCAGGGCGCAGACCAGCGGAATGAGGAAAGTCTCTCCGGAGGAGAAGTTCAAGAGGTCTTGGTGGGAGGGGGTGGGGAGGTGGTCGGAGGACCAGTTGAGGAGAACCCTGGAAGCCTCGACTAGCGAGGCAATGTTCAGCTGAGCTGGGTGCAGAGGAGCAGTGGAAGAAGATCGTGATGAGGGGTGGGAGGGGGCCTCCTGATGGAGAGCAGGAGTGCCCGAACGTGAGGCAGCGGAGAGGTCCATAGTCCTGGGTAGGAAGGACGTTCCTGAGGCCCAAGGCAAGGCGGTTCGTGAGCGTCAAGGGGCTTTTACCCCAGATGCTAGTGGTGTTGAGAGTATGAGCAAAACGTAGGGGCAGGAAAATAGAGGGCGCGGAGCATGGCTGTCCCGAAGGTCCCTGGACCCTCTATTTATACAGACTCTTCACTCAACCCTAACCCTGTGTGACTCATACCTTTGCATCACCATATCCTATGACTCATACTCGTGAGTCATATGAGATCCTTAGTTGACTCATACGAGTCAACCGCACAACATACCTAAACCAATCATAATCCTCATACCCAATCAAGTGCGCTAAGTGCATCACATGTGTGAAACTTGTAACTAATAAGCATGAGTCACACGCGAAAGTCATAACATCATATGACTCACAACTGTTAGTCATCACATAACAATAACATCTATGACTCGTGACTGCGAGTCATGTGAAATTCTTATTCTGCCTTATCAATCTGCCTTGTTACAATCCGGTTTGTGACTAATCCTCCCTAAATCTTGTCTTCGCTTGGGGCGGGGTTCTCTTGTCCGCTTCGTTCATGCAGGTGGTTTTCGGGAGTAGTTTGCGGAGATGGTTTGTCCAGGGGGTTTGTGAAAGTGGTTCACTTTTGCCAGTTTCCATCGTAATGTTGTCTAAATTTGCCCATTTCTAGTTGCACTCGTGTGAAATACAAATCATACATCTAGAGTGAATATAAGTAAAGAGCTTATATGATACAAGTGGAAAATTAAAAGTAGACACGGTTTATGATAGTAGTATTAACATACTGGATTGCCAGTGTGTTAAAATTGAAGGAGAGTTCCTCCAAGAGGAGGCGGAACTGTCTTGATTTCAGTAGACAATGGTGTGGGCATATAGTTCTCGTAGGACCATACAAACTCGAGAGCATCATGGTTGATAGTTTTGGGAAATAAGGTAAGATGTGATTCTGATGGTTGTAACGGAAGTAGACAAGGTAAGTCTTCAGCCCAATTGCCAATCTCAATATGCTTGAACTCTTTGATGCAAATTCATCATCCTTACTTCCATCGACAGGTAGAGCAACTCCAAGGTGACGGAATGACTCCTTCACAAGTTCAGCTTTCTCTGCTATAAAGACACTCCAAGCCTTTGCGACAATATGTGTAACCATAACACGTTTATCACTTGTGCTCTATTTTTCTGGTTGATTTGTATAACTTCAACTCTCAATATAGGCATCAGTAAACTCTCTCAAGTAGGACTTAAAAGGTTTATTCACTGTGGTATCCAGAGGTTGTAAAAGTCTAGTACAGCCAGACAGAATGAGCGAGGTTGTAATCTTAGTAGAATGTAACTTATTGAGAACCGTTTCGGTAGAATGAAATCCAGCAACATCCATGAGTAAAAGGCTTTCATGAGCTGTAGATGAGCCTATGTTATTGGAGGCTAGTCCAAGAGGACTGTGTGTATCTTGCAGTACAGGAAGTAGCTCATGCTTAATAAAATTGAGAAAGTGTTCCTCGTTGTTGTATGCAGTATCGTTAAACTCTACAGTTATGCCAGAGTTCTACAAATGTTCTTCTTTTCGTCGAATATTTCCACCACTTGCAGCGTAGAAAATAAGTTTAGGCTTTATCTTTACTATTCCATCGGCAAAGATATAAAGAATCAGCGTAGCTTGCCTCTTATCCCAACTATTTCAATCAGTTTTGCCACTAACTGTTTTTCTTCCAGTCAAGTCATAGGTTTTATCGTCCAAGTATTCGAAAGGGATAGGTATTTCGTCAAGGTCTAGGATATTAGGGAGACGGAATCAGCCAATATCGGATATGAGTTCTGCACACTCATTGTGATTTCTTGGCTGTGAATTGCGCTTGTTGAATTGTAGTTCATGAATGACTAATTGCTCATACTCGTCAGGTAACCGTAATGAAACTTTTGTTAAAAACTGACATAATATACTCTACCGCTTAAGAAATCCATTAAACTATCCAACTGAAAATACAAACGTATTTGGTATACCACCATAATGTTTAGTAAAGAGTTCACTTGCTTTAGCTCTAAACCATCCTCGGCGAATTAATTTTCCTTCCTTCTTTCTTGTAAGAATATTACAAACAGTTCTCTTTCCATCTCTAGCTATTTGTACATCCATGTTGCTGATAGTTGTCTGCCAGAACTTCTTAGCTAGTTCACAATAGTATTCCTGGCCACCCACCAGTGCTGCATAGTACTCTTGGGAATTTTCCAAAAGATTGAAGCTTCCTAATTGGTTGGTCGATGATACTGTAAACCCTGTGTGGTAGGTACTCAGTGATGTAGTAAGAAGAGAATGATCAGCAATTTTCAAGTCTTGTTGTAGGTGCGCTATACTTTCCTTATTGGTCCTTGTTCACGGTAAATTCTCGCTTCCAGTGGCTTAGGTTTCAGTCCAGGTCATAATTTCTCTCAAGGGCCAGGTGCAACAACTGGTATACTAGAGTGTTGAACATTCAGTTCATTTCAAGTAAGTGGATGAAGGCATGGCTGAATTGCTGTAATACATATAACAAATAAAAGCAGAAGTATAATTATAGTAGGCAGGTAGATTGAGAGAGGCATGGTGGCTGTTAAGGTGCATATAGTCGGTCTTGTTTTTTTTTTTTTCATTTCAAGGAGGTGAGGTTGACCCATCGGATTCATTTGTGTAAGATCTATAGTCTTGGCTGGCTACATTGGATATAATGCATACGCCATAAGCATACAAAGTGCTTGGCAAAAAACCATATAACTTAAGATAATACGGTAGTATGATACTTTCTAGACGTATTATACTTGTATAATATTATAGCATAGGCAGTAGTTATACTAGTACAAGTACCATATAATCTCCAACAATCAAACTATGTGCTATGTTGTCGAGAATTCCGTACTTTAGGAAAAGAGCAAAATGTACGGCAAAACAAAAAGAGTGGCCCAGACCTCCTACGAGACATAGAAAGACAAAAGCACCAGACCCCACCAGGGGGGGGGGCAATCCCAACAACATAGCACACTGTTCGGTTATTTGGGATTACACTGTACTTGGAGGTAGTGTTAGGCGGAGACAACCGGTATAGACTTACGGTTGTCTAGGCCAATCGGGATTCTTTCGTGTAGACGGAGATTTGTCTAGGAAGGCTCGAAAGCAACTCGTTTCGTTTATGACTACTAAGAGTGCAAGAAAATAGGATAGAATCGTAAGAACAATATTTTATTGTTAAGGTCTCTTCTCCGTTGCTTAATGATGTCTAAAGCTTAGGAGGAACTTCGATATTTATATTCCGCGTCTGAGTGTTCGCGGGCTACATCTATCTAGCATACAAAATATGTACCTCTTCAAATCTAATGCGCAACGTCGAGTTTTCCATGATAGTGCGAACACCGGGAGACCCTGAAAACCATCACACCATCTTCAGTAATTACTATTTCTTGCCCGGGAGACATACTTGTCACCAGTAGTAATTATCCGATCCTCAGAGTCTATGGACCTGTAGCCGAGTTCTCAAGTTGAACTCTGTTGGCTCCAATAGTTCTTTTCGTTACCAAGTGGATCAGTCTTGGTACGAGACTGCATCTGGAGATATGCCGAAGTCGATGACTTCTAGTTGTGATAACTCAACAACTCACCGATAGAATTCATTCTGATGACTCTCTTCTCATAGAGGAGAGGCCATTCTATTGAATAGTCTCATAATTCCTCGGTCGGCAACTCCTGATTGTTCTATGTAGAGGGGGTGGACCTTCGTGTTGTGTTGGTTGTAAATCCCGCAACTGCGGTACACCTCTTATCATAGTTGCAACACTCCTCGAAGCTCGCTGGCTTCTTTGGTAGTGTTTCCAGGAGCTCTAGACTCTTTCTAATCGTCGAAGAGTGGATGTAAATGCATTGGTTCGTTATCCCGAACCTTCTAACATTCATCTCATGACCTTGTGCGAAAACGTCCCGTTACTTACGGCCCATGTCAAAGCTGTCATATCTTTGAAGCCTTGTAACTCCCTGAGTAGTTGACGCATTGACTTTGTTCCACTTCCCAGGTCTAGCCAGAGGTCCCCTCTTATATAACCTGCGAACAGCTTTCGGTCGGACAGACGGCAGTGACGTATTCGGTGTTATCCTGACACCTGCAATTCTGTGACCATATAGTCACAGGACGCAACTAAGGTTGATGTGTATGATGACGCGCGGGCCCCGTAAGGGTGCCGGAGGGGGGTGTTGGAGATCAAGATTCTCGAACTCGGGTAAAGTTACCCTACCTAGGGTACTCCTAGGCTATCGGAATCGGGTACTCCTAACAGGTAGGTATAATTTGGGCGCACTTCTGGATCGGGGAGGGTAGTTACATAGGTAGTTCTATGAGAGCTAAAGTAGATTAGGAATATCTAGTAATTGGTGATGACTATGCATCAGTAAAAAAAATCCTTGCGTCAGATGCGTCAGCTGTACATCTTAACGCAAATGTACGGTTAGTGGCATCCCTTGTGTCCCAGATGGCCTAATGTGTCCGATAGCGTCAGGGACATCCTGAGTTCTTCCTAAGCGAGAATGCAATAATTTTCAACTCCCAATTTGGTTAGGTGGACCTTCATCCTTGCCGATATCCAGACACAAGATGGCAGAGTGTCTCAATCCTGGCTGATGTCCTGACACAAGACAGCAGAGAGTTGTAATCATGATACCAAGCCACATACCAGCCATCGGTATATCTACTCGACACTAGGACCAAATCTAAAAATATCTACAGAAATAGGAGATGAGACGCAAAAAATTCTATTTTAGTCTCTTGAAGAATCTGGGAGCCAAAATAGCCCATTGGTAGAATGTAAAAGTGAGTGATAGTTATGATTGTAGGAGTTGAGTGTTTTGTTAAGTTTCTCTAAGACTGCAACGCGTTGAGTAACACTTGGACAACCACACAACATCACAGTCAGTACATCAATAACAGGTCTGTCAACTACGTTTGCTCCTCAGTCCCTATATCATCAAAGCTAATAATTTAGGAATACATTCTACTCGATTTCAGCTTTCCATTGCACCAAAGAACATCTGCCTACTGTGGGTTTACAAGAAGCTATAGCATATTTTGTGTCCTGGCAAAGTGCTGGCTTTGAAATCAGATTCCTCAGCCATCCTTTGGGCGCAGTACTCGATACCTTACAGCAATATCCTACTCGATGCCAGCTTTTCAACGGTATAAAGGATGTCTACTCGCCATTAATATTGGTGGAGATACAGTGTGTTATAAAGGTGATGTTTACTTTGACGATCTCTGAAGAAGTGCTGACTTTGACGCCAGATGCCTCTGCCATCCTTTGGGCGCAGTACTTTATACTTTACAGCAATATTCTACCCGATACTAGCTCTCCAACGCTATAAAGAACGTCTACTCGCCATCAATATTGGTGGAAATACAGCCTGTTATGGAAGTGATGTTTACTTTGGCGATCACTGAGGAAGTGCTGTCTTTGATACCAGATTCCTCGGCCATCCTTTTGGCGCAGTACTTCATACTTTGCAGCACTATTCCACTTAATACCAGCTTTCTAACGGTGTAAAGAACGTCTACTCGCCATCAATATTGGCGGAGATAAAGCCTATTATGGAGGTGATGTATACTTTGGCAATCCCTGAGGAAGTGCTGACTTTGACGCTAGATTCCTCGGCCATCCTTTGGGCACAGTACTTGATACTTTACAGCACTATTCTACTCGATGCCAGCTTTCTATCGGTATAAAGAACGTCTACTTGGCACTAATATTGGTGGAGTTATAACTTATTACAACTATTACTAAACTCAGACCCGTATCAATCATGTATCCCCGCCTACTTTTTGTAACATAGCCCAGCCCTCTTTATCTATAAAAATAAATCTTGTTTACTGTAAAGATATAGCTCATTTTAGAATAACCTAGGTATAAGTTATGCTTTGTATTGGCTGTATACAGTGAATTCTGAATCTTAAGAGACCTATTCTGATGTTAGTTCCTACATCCAGTTGCGTCCTGTAACGTCCATTTGCATCCTGTGATGTCCAGTTGCATCCTGAAATTGGTTACCCTGTCAACCTACGTCCTGACATGAGTTGCCATGTCCACCTGCATCCTGAATCACGATTTGCATTCCAGTGTCCGGTGCGTCTGACGCACAGGACACACAGCACGTAGGTGATAATTTTTGCTGATGTGGTTGCAGGCCAGCAAAAGTTGGGCGCGCTGCCAGTTTTGGTATAGGAGTTCTGAGTGATATCTTGTGATCACAGTCACATTTTAACTTCTATAAAGCACATCAGCAATTCACTAGATTAAACTATCTACTATGCCTGTAGTAGGCTAATATGCTATCGCACCTCCTCCAGGATTGATAACAGCCTGCAACCATTAGGGCATACTATCGATCAACTGTATTAGGTATTCATCAGCGATCTCCTGCTCAACCATATTCAATACCCCTTCCAAGGCTGGAATATCACCAATCCTTCCCCAGGTCTCTCCTAGTTCCGACTAAATAATTTTTATTTTATTTTTTTTTATTGTTTTTTATATCATGTATTCATTGTTTGAGTAAGGTACAAGAACATGCATGCAGCGCTAGCTATAGCAGAAATAAAACCCAAAATCAAACAATTAACAAAATAAAAAAACAAAACCGGTTTCTCCGATGGCGTCCAATAACCGACACACTGCCTACACAGGACTTATAAAGGAAAACTACTAACTAACTATTATCATAACGGAAACAAATCAAAAACTCGCAACATGTAATGAAATTAAATGGGAAACTTTCCTCCACTTAGACCATTTGGCGACCCAGCCAACGACAACAGAGGCAAGGCAGGAAGAGAATGAGAGGGGGAAAGAGAGGACAGGTGGGGGACATAGTGTACATACATGTCAGGGGGAAAACCAGTTCTGGTGGAGGTTAGGTAGTGACTGAGGCCCACAAGGGATGGGATCGAGGTCCAAAGAAGTGAGTCAGGTCTGATATCCATTATCCCCTGGAGGTGGAGATGCCGGGTGGCAGACTTGGCTGAGCAAAGTAGGAGGGCATGTTCAAACGTCTTGTCTCCCTCGTCGCATCAGGTGCAGAGGGGGGAGCGGTCGTTGTCAATGTCACAAGGGATGGGCGGCTAAATAGCTTATGCCAGCATGGATCTGGTGGAGCCGGCCAGAGAGGAAGCGCCCTAGACCAATAAAGGGGTGTGGGCGTAAGATAGGGCCGAAGTGTTAGTAGGGTGGAGGAGGTGAGAAGAGGTACCACCAGGTGAGGAGCATTTCGCGGCACCTGGCTTTGAGGGAGGCGTAGAGGGCAAGGGCCCAGACTGGGGCTACTTGCAAGGGAGGAAGAAGGAGAGAGTTTGCTGGGGAGAGGGGTTTGTCGTGATTGCCGATTATGGAGTGGACCTGATGGGCGACTGCATCGACAGGAAGGTGAGGTCAGTTGGGTGGGGAAGGGGGCTTGGTAAACGACCTGAGGGGGATGTAGTTGAGCCCGGTCCAAGGGTGATGGCCTTGGATGGAAACGGGGAGGCGAAGGGAGTCAGGAGCCCAGAAGGGGGATGTGGTTGGGACAGAGTGATCAAGGCGGACGGTCGCCAGGTTGATTTCTGGTGGGAGGAAAACGAGGCGGACTGCCGCCAGGTGCTGAAGGTGTTTAATCAGGAGGTCAATGGAGGAGAGGGAGGCCTCACAGGGAAGGATGGCCGTGTTGGTAGAAGAGAAACAGTTGGTGACCCATCACTGCACCCGTGTTAGGCGGTAGCCGAGGTCAATCTTATCGGTCGGACTAGGGCCTGAATCTTTGATCGGAGATTGTCTAGGAAGACTCGCAAAGTAGTAAAGAATAAAAGAGTAAAGATTCGTAATTGTAAACTTATTATATTGTTAAGGTCTCTTCTCCGTTGCTTGATTCCTCTAACTAACCCGGAGACCTTAAACCTATTTATACTATTTTACAGGTACTTAGTATCCCCATACTAACTTGTACAGTCGTGTCCGGAAAGTCTTCATACCCTTGCATAGCAACGCATCACCACCCCCTCACCTCAATAACCCCCCTCACCATGACCCCACCACATACCCTCAGAGCTAGAGAAGACCTCAATAAAGAAATCTATACCCTGTATAAATATACTGATATGGGGTATTATATAATTTCTAAGACTTTGGGCATCTCCAAGCAAACTGTTCAGTCTGTGGTCAAAAGAGCCAAATCTAGGGGTGGAAACACCCATGATGCAAAAAGAACTGGCAGACCAACCAAGATTACCGACACAAATAGGAAGATAGTGGAGTCTATTATCGATGCCGAGCCTCATTTAGCGTTACACGACATTACCAAAAAAGCCAATATTGGTCTTGGAAAGACCACTGTGGATAAGATCATCTCAGAGGCTGGTTTTAAACTTCTGATACCCAGAAAGAAACCTTTTTGGAGAAAAGGACAAAAGGAGAAGAGAAAGGAGTTTGCTAGGAAGAGGAGGAACTGGAAAGGGGCATGGAATTGGGTTGTTTATGTGGATGAAGCAACTATTGTTTATGATCCAAATCCAACTGGTAGAAAGGTCAGAGTTAGACCTGGTGAAGAGTTGGAAGAAAAAAACTTGAAGCCTAGCTTTAAGTCTGGGAGGACTAGTATTGGGGTCTATGCTGCAATCATGAAGGGTGGCAGGACTGAGTTAATTCTTGTGAGAAAGAAGGGGAGGAGGAAAGGACCAGCAAAAGAGACAGACTTGGCCTCAATTCCCACCAATATGCAACTGAAATCCACCAGCCACACCTCATCCCTTTTATAGAAGGTCTGGATAGACCCTCTGAAAACATCTACCTAGCTGCAGACAATGCCTCCTGGCATGCTGGTGAGGAAAATCGAAAATTGGAGGCAGAGTGTGGTTACAAAAAACTCCCTTGGCCACCCAACTCACCAGATCTCAATCCAATTGAGAATACTTGGGCACTACTCAAAAGAGCCCTTACCAAGAGATTCTCCAGACTGGAAAGAAGGCCTCACAGTGCTGCTGAACTGTTTGAAGCAGCAAAGGAGGGGTGGGATTTAATTCCCCAAGAGAAGTTGGATGGATGGGTGGATAGGATGCCAGAGAGAATGCAAGCTGTACTGGATGCAGATGGAGGTCATACAAAATGGTAAAAATGTTTTTTTATTATCTATTAGCTATACTATCATGATTCTTTCAATTGAGTTTTTTACATTTTTTTTGAATTTCTTATGGTTGGGGGTGGTGGTATTGCCGTTGCCATGCGAGGGTATGAGGACTTTCCGGACACGACTGTACCGAGGAGCTTTTGACTTTAGTTTCTACTAAGTGCGAACACCGTTTGACCCTGAAAGTTCGTACACCACTTCAACCTTAATTGAGACAAGATATTTATCTTGAGAAAATAGCGTCCTATCTCCCAATGATCTCTTTGCGATCTCTTGGCTTGAATGGACTAAGTATGCAAATGTAGTCCGAATGACTATCATTTCAATCATCCCTTCTGATCAAGAACTAGCTAAGTTCGTTGTCAGGAACTGGCACATGATTAATATATGCATGCATGAGTCTCGACACGCCAGTGTTATAGAAAGGCTCCATGCATCCCCAGTATTCCAATTCAAGTGTGGTTTCCCTCGGACCTCCTGCCTCTAAGAGGGACCCCTATTGGAGCCGTCTGACATACACCTAATCTTGAATGGGTATTGGTAACTTCTGATGTAGTCTGATAGTGCCGGAGGTCTTGTATCTAATTGATAGAAAATCCCTCGGTCGACTATTCACTTATAGTGAGTGGTCTCATATGGTTTGCGGTCAGGAAGATATAGATTAGAAATTATTACTTTAATTCCTATATAGCTTTGCCGCAACCATCTTATCGAGTCACTTGACCTTTATGGTCATATGCGTGACCTTACCACTATGCTAGGTCTTATATGCCTAACAACCCGGTGCCAGAAAGTCCTCATCTTGTTGAGCATTTTGGAGTTGGGGAAGAGAAGGTTGCGGCCATAGAGGAAGATAGGGCAGACTAGGGAGGAGGCGAGTCAGTGGCATAGGTTAGTGGCGACCCCTTTGCCTGGTCGGGAGAGGCAGTCTATCGTTGCGAGAGTGGCTTCGGCCAGGACAAGGTGTCTTGTGAAGTGGGAGGAGGTGGCCCGATCCAATGCAGGAGTAGCGGGCTCTACCCAGTAGCCCAGCCATCGAAGTACCTGGGCTGGTTTGTAGGGGAAGGAGTCCACTGAGATGGGGAAGGGAGAGGGGGGTCCTCTTTGTTGAGGCGTCTTCCAGTGCATGAGTTCCATTTTGGGAAGGGAGAATGCAACACCTATACATTGTCCTTTCCATGTGAGCGAGGTTGAAACAGCTTGAAGTTTTTGAACATTGTGCCGGCAGGAGAGTGAGGCCACTGTTATAGCAAAATCGTCGACGTAGGAGAGGATTATGCCATTGGGGAATGGGAAGTGGAGAGAGGAAACATAAATCATGAAAAGAAAAGAGGAGACAGGAGACCCCTGTGGGGTGCCGACCTGGACCGGGGAGAGTATCTTAGGGGAGCCGTGGTAGACGAGGAGGTAATACCGGTTGTGCAGGAAGGATCGGACCCACGAAACAAGGTAGTGCTGAACGCCTTTTTCCCAAAGCCTCCCCCAGAGGGAAACCGAGTCGACATTGCCAAAGCCCCCTTTGATGTCAAGGAACAATTTGGAGCAGCGAAGGCCCATGCTGTGTGCAAGCCGGACCTCGCACGAGAGGGTAGCTAGGGCTTCGAAAGTGCCCATGCCGGAGAGTGAACCGCACTGGTTAGAGTGGATGAGGCCAAGGGCCCGAGCAACTGCGGCTAGCCATATAGCCACCATACGCTCCAGGATCTTGGATAGGGTTTGAAGGAGGACTATGATACGGAAGGAGGCTGGCGTGTCGTAGGAGGCCTTGCCGGACTTGTCGAGTACAATGCCATTAGCCTACTTGAGGGATAAGGGGTGAAAGCCATATAAGAGGAGGGGACCCAAGAGGTAGGTGAGGATCTTCGGGTTGGTGGCATGGGCTCTTTTCCAAACCGAGTAGGAGATATGGTGAGGGCCTGGTGCAGACGAGCTTGAGCTGGAGGCCAGGGCCTTGGAGACCTCCTCCTTTATGAGAGTGTCGAGGTTCTTGAAGGGGCGTAGGATAGTAGGGAGGGAGGATGACTCCCTGGGGGGGAAGAAGTGGGCTAGGAGGGCGGTGTTGATGGCAGATGGAGTGTCTGCATCCGGGAAGCATAGAAATCGGTCAAGGGGTCTCTCCATAGCGAAGCATTTGGCTGTCCACACAATCTTAGGGGTTGCGGAGGAGAGGAAGTCATCCCAGTATTTACACTTAGCCTGTTTGATAGCCTTAAAATAGGCATTGTGGGCAGAGCGGGCTTCAGCCTGTGAGCTCATGCTAGGACCTTTGCGGGCTCGGCGTGTAGAACCATGAAAGGAGATTCTCAGAGAGGAGAGGAGAGGCGACCACCACGGCTTGGACCGGGTCGACATACGATTAGGGGGGGTGTGAAGAAAAAGGGTTGTGCGAAGGCGATTGATGTTCCTATCGAACTAGGCCGTGGCAGAGGACAGAGTTGGGAAGGCAGGGGGGAGAGAAACAACAAATAGCTTAAGGGCATCACCAAGGGCAGGCCAGTTGGTCTTGGCCCAAGCAGGCGTGGGGGCAGGGGAGCGTAACAAAGGAGTGGAGAGTGAAAGACAAATGGGAACATGATCAGAGCCAGTTGATGGAAGCGGAGTAGCCCATTCTGAAAAGAGCTGTGGTGCCGCACCGTTCGCAAAGAACAGATCAAGAACAGAGAGTCTGCCAATGGAGGCGAAAGGAAAGTAGGTAAACATACTTGGGGTATTAAGGAGAGAAAAACCATATAGCGAGACTAGTTGGAAATAAGGAACTGACGTTCCGAGCTCGGTAGAAGAAAAAACCCTCAACAGGTCAGCAAAGGGGTGATGGAGGTTGAAATCTCCCACAACAAAAACAGGAAAATCCAAATTAAAAAAACACAACTCAGGAGGAACAATGCGGGTATGGGAAGAGGTACCATGAGTGTTGTACACATTGTACATTCTAATGCGGGTTTGTGAGGAGGAGCAAAAGCCCAAGTCGGAGAACAAGTTGACCGCCATCACGTTGGCAGACAGGCTCACCCACACAGGCAAAAGGGAAACAACTACAAGAAAAGACAAAAGAGCGTAGCAGGCCACACGTAGTTTGCCAAAAGAGGAGGGCGGGGAAAAACATTTATAACTAGGAAAGGAAGGTAAGCGCGCACACCACACGAGGGGGTCCTGTATAGCCACGATCGCAGGTAAGGAGGACAAAGCACAAAAAAAAAAAAAAAAAAAAAATTGAAATAAAGAAAAAAAAAACATCCCAGCTATCCAAGCTGTTGTGTTGGACAAAGGAGAGGTTCAACAGGCCAGGTTCCCTGCAGGAGGACTTGGGAGGAGAAGAGTCAGGAGAAGGCATTTACCCGGACAAGCTGGAGGGGTTGTCAAAGGAACAGGCTGGGTCAGAGTCCCCGTGGGTGGGGGGGATACTGGCCCTGGAGGAGGAACAAGTGGCTGTTTGGGGGGTCTTGGACGGGACACATCAGCAAAAGTTCGCCCTGCGTCTGGTGCATGAGCCATGCGTCCAGATGCGGGTCGCGTACTTTGTACGTCCTACGTGTTCTGTATGTCTGGAGTTGCGTCGCAACCACTTGGGCATCCAGTTCATCCAGAGTTGCCACCCCCCCCTTAATTGACTCCTCGTCGTCTAGCTTGTGACACAATGTCCAGCGTATGTCCGACGACAGACATATCCCTACTCATTCTTCAGATACTCGCCCGTGATTGTTGCGCTATCATCACGTCCTGACGCTCGGTCCACGTCGCTGACTCTGTGGGTGTGAGTCTGGCGTTATGATCCATTTCTTCCTCACTTCTTGTTCCACTACTCTTTCTTTGCACGTCCCGACACTATCGGATATTTTGGTAATTTTCAGACACGCTCCTATTACTCCTACCTCTTCCTTTCCTCTCCCTCATATCCTGATGTCCTGTTCTAATTCCCTTGTCACCAAGAGGCCTTAATGCAGGGCGCTGCCACATTCTTTTTCCACTGAATTGTATACTTATTCTTGTAGCGTCGGGGGTCCATCCTGGCCGTCTGGCCACCTATCCCCTGAACTTGAATCGCCACCTGGACTCCTATAGAGGCCGCGTGTATCATGTCCGTGATATCCCGCTGGTACTAGTATCACTAATTTTCTAGACTAAGACTTGACCTCTTTCTCGTACTTTTAATTGCTATTGTATTATTTCTACATTCCACATACTACCCCTTAAGGTATCTGCCCCAGTGACCCCTCAGGCATACTATCTGCTTCTTTTGACACGATTTTGCCGCTACCTTCTGACATAATCGACTGAATTTGCTCTAACACCATTGCTTGTCACCACAGCGATGGTGTTAGACCAAATCTCTTTTTTTCCTGGATGCTCGTGATCACTATCCGGATTAGCTATAGCCACTACAGGAGCGTCAAAGGTTCATCGAGCCACGTACTAGTTGGTTCTCTCGATTTGCTCCTTTGTCAATATATCTCATTGAATGTCCGTAAATCGATCCGGCTGTTGACGAGCCATCTCCGGTCCATCATGGGGATCAAAAGTGCCAGGCCGGGAATGATTCCAATGTCCACTATCATTGTAAACCTTGCCGGATTGTGGTTTGCTGGTAGCTCTACGGTGACCAAATTGTGTGATTCTGATGGGCCGCCAGAGTTAACTACACTCAGCAGCTAAACACCTACTAGTCGGTATACTCTATCTCCGTACCGGCTGTCTCAGAGTTTGAAGAGTGCCAGAAGTTTCCCGGGAAGGCGGCCCCTGAGTGCACCATACATCTGATCCCCTCCGCTCTGTACCCACACCCAATTATTGCGACCCGGCTGGTTTCCGAAGAGTTCGCTGCCTGTACATCGCGCACGGTAGATCTCGTAACCATCTGTTTCCTGGAATGCTAGCACAGGAATTTCAAGTTGCATCAATAGTTCAACGGCAAGAATTCGCAGTATTCCAGGATCTTCTGGAAGGCGGCACTCAGCGGGTAGGCTACGCTGGCTATATGGAACCAATTCGATACACATAGTCTTGTCTGAGATGTCCAAGACTTTGTAAAGATCTCGAAGGTCGGCAACATTACCACGCCATCTCTTGAGAGCCTTGCGATGTGAGGGTGGTGGGGATTCAATCCTCAGGTTGGTTTTGTCTAAAAGATCCAAAATGTCCAGGGGGATCTCAGATGCGGAATGTCGCAGGGCATCTAGGTTCAAAAGTCTCATTCAGATCGAGTGGTATCGCCCGTAGTTGTGGAGGATCTGTCTGGTAGGGTCATTATTATTGGAATGTCGCCATCCGTCTTTGATCTGTTCCTTATGTGCCAGCTCACTAAACTCAGTAGAATACTGTGGGATATTGCCAAACTGTTACACATGATCGCAGAAGTGGCTGAGTAGATGCATCTTAATGAAGTTGAAATGAGATTCCGCTTGGATCAATTCCATATGTTGGTCGTTCTCTTCTTGTCGTCACTCATCTTGCACATGGCGCCACTTTGACTGGGTAAGAGGTTGATTTCCTAGTGGTCTCCGGTTTCGTAGCTTTGTGCGCTGGTCATGAATCTTTGCCTGCGTCCGTTTTGACACCCTAAACTCCAAAAAGACATCCTTCGTCGCATGAAACTGATCAAGATATTGATCCAGATAATCAAGGGTGTCAGGCATATGACTTCAATATTGCGCCATCAGACTGAAGTCGAGTAGTGACCTGACACAGATGAGTGCATATTTGAAAGGTCTCTGTTGAGTGCTATGTGGGCGTGACAACGCCACGCCTGGAACTTCCAAAAGGCAACGTCCCAAGTTCCTCATCTCCTTTCCTTGCCACTGACTGACCTCAGATTATGCTTTTTTGGGTACAAAGAATCCTGGGTATGGCCGTAAAGCTTTCCACGTGGCATTGAATGCGTCCAGACGTCCATGTTTCTTAAGAAAGGCTTGAATCCAATCCATTATGTGCTTGAATAGTCCGAGATAAATAGTATGAAAATGATCTGGCTGGTGCAGATTAGCGGCAGAAATATGAGGAAGTCAATAAAAAACATTTCGCCCGATCTTGATACCAAGTGCATCCAAAGTGGCGTTGACGTCACCCGATGTTGACTCCTCCGACCCATCTGGAATTCCTTGTACGAGGCGCTCGTATTTCGCATAGTCTCTCGGTTGGTACTTCTCTTCGCCGTGCAATCCTAACATATCTGAGCGTATCTCGCATTTAGGACATGCGTTAGATTTTACACCATGTAGTGTGACATTTTCCATATGGTCCTCAATCCATGCTCCCAAGACAGGGAGGGATACACTGCCGTATTTTGCTGTCAGCACAGTCTATTGGCACACCCTCAAGTCCGGCCTCCTGTAAAGGCTCGAATAGGAGCTCGAATATGCCTTGCAGCGTGTCGGTGTTGATCTGTCTCTGGAGTTCGTTTGCGGAAGAGGACTGTGGGGATTTGGGCGGAACGGGCAATAGTGCAACAAGGAGAACTGCCATTGTGCCAGGTTTGTTACGCTTAGCAGACGGAAGATTTCCAATTGTAATATACACAGGCCACGCCTTCTTGTCACCCGAGAAGTTGCTGAGGTGCGTCTGATCAGACATCCCAATAATTGGCACCATAGTCGCATCAGGCGGCATTGAGTCCTGTTATTGGTTAGCCTATATTTCATTAAAAAAGGCTCCTGCAGTGCTGGTTCTGTACCTGAACATCCCACCACCAGTTAGCTGTATACATTTTCACATATACTCTTTGTCCATTGGAGTCGTATTCACGTCGCGGCGTGTAAACAAAGTCAGCTTCATAAGCTGTCTGCCGCAAAAGATAGCGGACGCAATCAAGAAGGTTGCGGTAGAAGAAAGGCAAAGTTCTCAGTCCATCCTCAACTTTGCCTTCGAACCATTGCAAATATGGACCATACGGATCCAGTGAGCCTAGGTAGTTCTCCAGTGTATACATCGAGCTATAGCATATGTCTGCGGAATTCCTAAGGCCATTGGAAAAGTATTCATTAATTGATGTCTTCGATACTTTGCTTTGTATGAAAGAATATGAAAGGTTGAAATCCCGTGCACTGGCAAATGGAGCCCATGGGTCATTGCACAGATTTCGCCATTCATCAGCATATCCGTTCACCTCTCCAATAGGTTCCCCAGTACCTGGATAATACTCCGTCGCACGGGGCGTCGAAGACGCATTGGCCATCTGGATACATCCTGTGACAAACTCATGCGCAACATCATTTGTTGTGTCCGGTTGGCAGCTAAGGGGGTTGGGGTCTGATTTATAGTCGGAATCCAGCTGATCGCCATCACACTACTGAAGGTTGTCGGGTAATCTGTCGGATCCCGCGTCGCGTAAGCTCTGTGAGGGGTGAGTAAGCTGTATGTCCGCTGCGAGAAGAGCACTGAGATCAGCATGCGCAGTTCTTATGTGTTTCTGATATCGGCCTGCGGAGGTGTATTTGCGTGGACAAAATGAACATTTAGTAGGCATTGCGCGAGATCAGTGGATTCTTGAAATGACTGTATGTACTCAGGTACTATAAGGCGTACGCGGAATGCTCACGTTTATGTGTACAGACTCCAGCATCGGCCTAGCGCATGTTCGGACGATCTGAGACGCTGCTAACTTGACTAGTCGATGCGGCTTAGCACATTGCCGGAGCTGTCTTAGATGTCTCAAGATTTAAACACTAAGGTATCTTGTATATCTTTCAAGTTGCTGAGAATACTAGGGAATATGTTATTCAAACTGAATTGATTACGATCGAAGGGGGATCATAACAAGAATAATATTCACTACATACACAATATTCAAAACTTCCACAGCACTCACAACAGTCACACTGGCAACGAACTACACAACATGGCCCAAAATAACAACATGCAGTACGTCCACATGCTAATCGTTCCTAAAGGATATGTAGCTCCCCCAGGACACGTGTACCAGCTTCCAGGTATTACTCTGGTGCACGCGATTACCACGGTGAGGCCTAGCAGTCAAAAGGTCAGCCTATACAAGACGTGGCTGCAGTTCACCCCGGATAATCCAGGGAGGCAGCTCTATACGGCCTGGCGAAATACTGTCAAAGACCAGATGTTAGCAAGGAACTATACGAATATCAATGCGTTCTCTGCCGACAATTTCAGAGAGATTTTCCATGGTATGAGGAGATTGCGCCCAGCATGCGATGTCCTCGTGACGGCGGGGGCCAATGATGTGCCCCGGAAGCGGCAGATCGAAGAGGCCATTGTTTCTCTTATTAAGGACTGTGGCAAGAAGTTAACTGACACTCTTCTAAAAAAAGGTACATCTCAACCTGTGCCGGGCGCTCCAGCAATTGTCCCAGTGCATGTCCTTGTTGCACAAATCTTGTTGCCGCTGGGAGCCCCAGTTCAATGGGGAGAGAACGAACCTGAAGCTCCTGCGCCGAAAAATGCACCCAGTGGTGATGATGGGCAAGACGACCAGGATGACGACGAGGACGACAATGACGACAATGACGACACGGACCACAAGGACGATATGGACAACGAGGATGACAAGGACGACAAGGACGACAAGGACGACAAGGACGACAAGGATGACAAGGACGACAAGGACGACAAGGACGACAAGGACGACAAGGACGACCAGGACGACCAGGGTGGTGGTGACGGCAATGAAGCTCCTCCAATCAGTCGACGTCAGGTCAAGGAACAAGCAGTAGAAAATGTCAAAGCTGCCGAAGAGACTCCAGATGATGCGGATCTCTATGCACCTCCTACTCACAGGGATGTCAAATGACGTCAGGTCATGGAGCCTGCAGCCGAAGATGTCACAGTTGCCGAGAAGCCTCCAGATGGTGGAGACCCCGACGAGCGTCTTGCCACGAAAAAACGTCCGGTTCATGAATTGGCCACGGAAGGAGATCAACGCCAGGCGAGTGATCAGACAGGTCAGTTCGTTTCCACAAAAGTGCTTAGATTTGAGCTTCCAATTACTAACTAAGAAAATGTAGATTGGAATGCATTACTTGGGAGCCCACGCATGGTCCGTATCGTGTGGGTTGAGCCGACAATTTGTGGTGCGGGTACATATGGCCAAGAAAGGATGTCAGCAGAAGCCTCCCCCAACTGTAGAGGAGTTTACTGGTGACCCCCTCACATCTTTGGGGTTCGGTTCGGTGAGCTTGATTCCTCTCATATTCATGGATTGTGCACTATGGTTTTAAGACACGTACCAGTGCAGAGGATTCGCTATATGCTGGGTGCCACAGGTGAAGGAAGCCACATAATCCGCCGGCATCCCACGCAATGACGGTCCTGCTGGGAATTCATATTCATAGAAGGTAGCGAATCGGTTCGAGCGTGGTTGCTTTCAAATCCAGTGAAGCAGGACCCGCTGGATCTCTTAGTGTATTGTTACCGTGATCAAAATGACCCCCGGCAGGAAACAACACCACTTGTAGGACAGACCTATTTTCGGCAGGACGCACTCATAAATCTGGCTCAGGCTTGTCATACGGATCCAATGGCAGGTAGAGCGCATACCAGGGTACTCTCCTCAATCCCAGGGGCCAATGAAGCTGAGGACGATGAGGATCCGGAGGCATACCTGTTGGACAGACACACTACATGGTAGACGTCACCTGCTGCTAAGACTAACAAGGGTGCGCCTCAAAAGGTTTTATCACCGTGACAATGCATATCACATGTTTTTTCAATTTAATTATATATACATGAAAAATCTATTGTCACTCTGAGGACATTTTTCTGCTGCCATTAGTGTACAGTATAAAGTCCATGAAATTTGTCTTCTATAATATCTGTGACTATGATTGCGTGGAAGAACTGCATTGCGCAGCTCTGTGGACGTCTCTTAAATTCAGAGGGAGTTTGCGGCTAGTCTCTTGTCGTCCTCATTAGCATTAAGCCCGGGCCGCAAATATTATCTCAAGCCCGTTAGTGCAAAAATCCCATGATGCTCTACTGGGAACTTGGATCATATTACGATGGTTAGAAAAAAAATTTATGCGTCAAGAATAATTTACTATGTTATCCCAGCGGAGGGCAGATTGAGGTCCGACGACTGTGACGTCGTAAACACATCCTCGCGTTTTTCCCTGTACACTCTCCCTTGGCATTGTTTGACTGTGGACGTCTCTTAGCATCAGAGCGAGTGTGCAGCACAAAAATCTGTACCTTAGATGACGTCTCTTGGCGTCCTCATTAAGGTTTGGCTGTAAAGGTTATCTCGAGCCCATTAGTGTAAAAATCCCATGATGCCCCACTAGGAACCCAGACCTGATCACCATAGTTAGATATACAATTTAGGCGTCTAGAATAATTTATTATGTTATTCCAGCGTGACGTCCGACGGCCGTGATGTTCTAAACACATCCTCGCATTTTTCCATGTACACTCCCCCTTGGCGTCATTTGGCTTACACCTAGCCCTAGCTGTCGTATCTTCTTTATCCCCCTAACCCTGGTTGTCGTCTTTTCCTTATCTCCCTAACCCTGGTTGTCGTCTCTTTCTTATCCCCCTAGCCCTGGTTGTCTCCCCTTCCTTCTATACAACGGTCAACAAAACCCTTCTGCCCACACCACGACCACCATCCTTCACCACCGATCAATCGTCCTCGAGATTTCTGGCTCTACGCCAATAGATCTCTACTCAACGTCTCCTCCCCCCTCTTGCGATCTCTTTTTTTTTTTAAAAAAAAAAAAAAAAAAAAAAGACATGGCGCCTTCCGGGTCCCAGAGACCACCGGTGCCACTCCCAAGGTAAACTCCGATCAGATCTTCACTTCAGACCCGTATTCAATAACCATTTTTACTTAGATGAAACACCGCCTCAGCTCAAGAAAGCGTCATGAGGAGAGGCAAACGGCCTACCGCACACTACCCCGAGAAGGACATCCACCGAAGCAAATGCCATGTCCTGCGTGAAGATCACATGTCGAAGCCGTCGTTTGAGCCGGCCATGGAGGACTCCCAGTGAGTGAAAATCCCAACCCATTCATTGTAATTAGAGACTCATAAACTGACATGTTCTACTTGGATCAGGGGGCGCTTTGGTGACATAGCATACGCCAAAAGCTGGTGTGGGTTCTGGAATCATCATACCACCACTACGCTATATAGAGCGTGGCGCGAGCAGATCCGGTCCTACCTTATAGCGCGCTCCGGGGACCGCCAGCTGACTGACTCACAAATTGGGTCAGTCATTGCTTGGGCCCGTACCCTTCCCCGTGTCGCGGACCGGAACAAGCTTGTTCAGAGCAAGCACTGGGCCGATGACGTGGGGGAAGTCATTCATCATCTGAAGATCTTGGTCTGGGACACGGCCAAGAGACTTCAGACAATGAATGCGAGAAGTTTCGCTGAGTGGGCCGTGATGGCGAAGGAGGAGCAACCTCCACGTAAGTATCTCTGTCCATCTTGGCATGAATTCTGGTACTACTATATTTTGTTAGTGGCCCAACTTGATTGGTCCTCGCCGTATTGCCTGTGGGCAATACGGCTACACATCGTCCGCCAGACGGGTACGCCGAATGATGGCCACCCGCTCCTGGGCTACCCCTGGTGTTCTGAGGACCCTGATCGGGGGGTGGCCTGGGGGGTCCTGGAATCACCGAGCATCGGAAAGGTGCTTGGGGTGGTCAAGGGGCAGTGTGTTGTAACAGGGGCTCCTTCTAGGAAGATGGATCCCGAGGTTGCGACCGCACCGAAGTATTCTTTCAGAATTAAAGATAAAGATAATCAACAGTAGAGTTGAGAAAATAAAACGGTAAAACTTAATATCGTTAAGCCACAGCTTTACTCAATTAAGTCCTAATCTCGAGAGGTAGTTGATTGCCAGAGTAGAGGAGAACTCGCATATACTTAAGTAGGTTTAGTATGCTGCCAGTTACTCCCCATCACTACTCTGCACTTGCGAGCACCCAACTCCCGTGGGCTGTCTAGCCAACCTCTACGGGTCGGACCAAAGATCCCCTGTAGCGAACTAGACCACTCGGTGGTGTTCTAACATCTGCCCGATAGAAGTGTTTTAACCGCTGCATCTCCAATGCAACCGCAGGAGTAAAAACTCTTTATATCGCGGTCATGCCAGTGGCGAGCTGTCATGCCCGTGCTGATACTATACCAACTATGGAACTCTCTACCCATATACACTTAGTCTTCTGCATGCATTCGCGGCTCCTGAACATCTATCCGGTTCTACTCATTTCCATATTACTCCGGAAGATAGCCACGTAGCTCCCCCGATAGACCACTCCGGAGGTTGACTACCAATTGGCGCTACCCACAGTCAACCCTCCTAGAAGTAGGTCTAATTGTGACATCGGACTAGTTTCTCAGAGTCCTTAACGATTCTCTAATACTATTACTCTTTCGGGTCAACGGACTTCAGTTACCTCGCCTACCTGCCACCGGTAACCTCACATACTACTCTTAACTTCAAAGCAGTATTACTCCGTCCGTTTTGGTCCGTTTTACACGAAATGACCTTGAGGCTATTCTCCAGTTTCACCTCTTCCACCTCATATATCCTGCGGACAGCTTTCAGTCAGACGGACAGCGTGAGTGCATACGGAGTTACGGCAACATCTCCACTTGGAGACTTTTGCTAGACTTACAGCAACTCTTCAGGCTGTAGCCCATGACGCCAGGGACTTATAACGGGGCCGGAGGGGGGTGTTAGCCACCACACCTCCAAGTTACAGCTTGTTCGGAGCTCAACTGGTTGTGCCGGAGTGATCCGCACAACCTGAGATTCGAACACCCTATGTAGTTTCGCGTGACAAACAATCTAGTCACTTCCCCCGAAGTCCTGCGTAACAAGTTACTTTCAAGGTAGGGTAACTTGGCTCCATAGCAGGGTAACCCTTAGCCCATGGCAGGGTAACTCTAGTCCAAAGGTAGGGTAACTCTACCTGGACTCACCGTCAAGCAATTCAGGGTAACTCCCAAATTGACTACTTGGGTTACCCTACTGAGTAGGGTAACCACCACCACTCATTAGTACCTATGTACCTCTGATATAGCCTAGTATGCCCGACTAAGGTACCTAACCACCGGTACCTCCACTTGGTAGACCTAAGTGTACCGCCATCCCTACCACGGTAGTCTCTTGACACCGGTATGGGTATAGGTTTGGCTACTTGTAATAGTACTCAGTGGAGTCTCGTTACACATGTGGAGGAGGCAATTGGGTACTCCCAGTATCTCATCGGGGCGTCTGGTCCAAGCGCTCGCGCTCTTAGTCATGCGCTCACCGATCCACTCCTGCTCCGTGAGCTCATCTTTTTATATAAAGATGATGACGTCCAGGAATGGGTCCTTGCCCATGATGGCAAAGATCCCCTGAATCTTTTGGTCCTGGAGCTGCGTCCAGGTCAGGAGAACGGTGACCAGATTCCCGAGACTGCCAAGGGCAGATATCCTTTTTTGACCACAAGGCCTGGGATCACTGTTGGCAAGCGGGAGATATCGGGCGGGGCATACCGGAGGAGGAGGAGGTGGAGGTAGCGGAGGGAGGGGGGGAGGGGGAGTGGTCCTCGGGGGAGGGCGAGCCGCGAGAAGAGTAGCAGAAAGATACCACGGAGACTGACGACGAGCAAACCGAGGAGGATTTGGCGACACCAACATTTATTGACGTTGTAAGTTCTTAAACCCCTGATTGCAATTAATATCTTGAACCGAACTCTTTATCTCAAATCGTATATAGGATGAAGTACCAGAAGCTCCTCCCCCGAAGACCATTGCGCAGCACACATCTGGCCCGGGTTCCTGACGATGTTAGTTTCTGAGAGCAACTTTCATTCTGATAAAGGAGTATAGAGCTAATCACGATCATAGGCTGAGGACCCGTTTGCCCCTCCCAGTCCTTCATCACTTCGTCGCCCCACCCGTCCGGCCTCCAGGTGCTCGCAGCTTTCCGAGCTGGAGAAGCGCAGATTCATCCAGGACCTGCTCAAGGAGAGACCCTGGATGGCTGAGTACATCCAAACTCCTGGGCGCCATCGTGGACAAGATGGGGCCAAAGACACCCCTCCTCCCTTTTCCCTCCAAAGCACAACCACCACCCCCACACCAATACCACCCGGGCCTACCATTGCCTTACCACCAACCACCCTGACTGCCGGATCTGCCCCGCCCACCCCCGCGAACACGGATGCCCCAATCGATCTCCTGTCCCCTTCGACCACCGGTTCTGCCACCGTTCTGCCGGCTCCTCCTCTCGCCGGTGCTGCATCTGTTCTGCTGGCTCTCCCTCTCACTGGTGCTGCATGTGTTCTGCCGGCTCCCCCTCTCGTCAGTGCAGTGTCTGTTCTGATGGCTCCCCCCCCGTTGGTATCGCGACGACTCTGAGCCTGCCGTTCCCCCCCTTTTGCTGGTTCTGCGACTGCCCCGTCGGCCCCTACAACCTCTGCCCGGCTTCGTCGCAGCAATAGACGTCCGAAAACCCCCCCCCCAAAAAATAGATCTTTTTTCTTTTGCTTTGCTTTGCTTTTCTTTCGTTTCCTTGTATTTTTATTTTAAATGGGCCACGGTTCGGGGGATAATGGGGGAAATATTTCATGCAATGTGTCCTTATCTAGTACTGAATAGTATTACTATTGAACACTCTTGCATCTACTTTTCATATTCCTTACTAGTTTGACTACTCGTACCCAAAACTGTACTAGCACTCGAGTCCAGTACTCAAGTTTATGATAATGATACCAGTAGCCTTACGCCCCCTTGCATTGGCGTCTTGAATTGGATGCGTACTGGCGTCTCACATTCTCAGTCCTTAACTCCTTACCTAGCCTGGCGCCGGCCATGTGAGCACTGATTCAACGTCCGAAGATAAGCCCAGATATCTCTAATCCTTTTCTGGAGTGGTGCGTGTCTCAATGGAAATGGCGTTGCTAATCGACACCGATTGTAGCCAGATTCTGCTAAGCCATCTGCTTTAGCGAGACCTTCATTTCGCCTAAGTCATTTATAGTCCAGTGGCCGAGTCTCGAGCCCTAGAACGTACTATATTCGAGTACGGTACGAACCCAAGTGTCTTTAGATCACAAAGATAACTTGGATGATCACGCCGAACTCTCTCGAGAAGCAAAATATTGTTATACACAGATTATGCTGAGGCAGCTAGTACAGTGACAACTTCCTCATCTAATACTGAGATGTCTGAATCTTTGATTCCTTGATAATTGGAAATGTCTACTATATATCACCAACGCAAAGTAGCAAACACGGCGAAATTCTGGAACCAATACCGAGTGATAGTTTGTGATTACGATAATCATAACCCCACCCATTCCTCCTGGCGTATAAGACCTGACGCGTGCCCTTGAACACCAGAAAATGACAGAAACAACTCGTCGACTGCTGACTTGAGATTCATACAGTTAGGCTACGTCCTGAATCCTACCTGCCTGACATTTACTAACGAGTTACTGGATGCATAACGAACATCCCCATACAAGCAGTCAGCCAACTCCCTGAGTAGGCAATCTGGCTAGACGTAGGCGTGACATCAGACCCCGCACTGCAGGGTTGGGAAAATCAATATCGGCACTGGCAACACAGCCAAGAGAATGTCACAGCTCCTAGAGCACACAAACGAACCATCAGTTATTAGGTTGAGACTCTTCTCCGCAGCCGATTCCGATCATACATCTAGGAAGACCTCCAAAGCGCCCTCGCAAGAGCGTAGTACAGACCACCATGTCTGCCAAACTGGCGACAGAGTTCACCAGACTTGGAGAGACAGAAACAGTTCCTCTGAGCGATCCGAGCACCGATTAGTACCAAAACTCACAAGTATCAGATCCCAGTGTAACGGAGACAGAACCCGATCCAGAAGACCTCGATATAGTCAATACCAATACACCATGACGCACCGAGATGTCCCAAGTAGCCAAACGAATGCGAAACTGTCCCACGACGACAGTGCGCATTTCAAGCGGCTCCGGACAACAGACGGCTGATTCCGTGCCGCGAACACCAGTAGTGGGTAGACAAATTCATCATGGCAGGGCCTATAGTCCTCCTCCGTTTACGACATCCAGCATTCCGCGATTTTCCTCGCCACTGAGTGGTCGGAGTGATCCTACGTCTGACATCAGGAGCACTAGTCCAACCGGTGGCCCAGGCACCCCCTACCAGAATAACTGGTTAGTAAGGAATTCTCGGCGCAATTTTCTAACAGGCGCCGAAAGGGCCATGATTGAGTTGGCAAAGTCACTCATTCTGCAGTACACCCTGTTCGAGGACCCACTCTCGCATGTCATTGCTTTGACTGGCCAGGTGCTCAAAATCTGGGGTACCATGGTGGAGAGGAATGAAGAGACTGAAGCCGTCGCGCCCACCGAGGAGTGCATAAATTTGGTAAGTCAACCCGGCGTGCGTGATGCGATGTAGAGCGCAGTACTAACTTAGAAAGATATGTCAAAAGCACTCAGGCGTACGGTCGCAATTCGTATACCATGTAAAGAATTACATTGTAAAGTTATACGAACTGCCGGAAGATCCAACAGCTACGGCACATTGTGTGGAATATCTTCTGGACCGGGATAGGTTTATGTGCGACCTGAAAGGGTACGAGGTTTGTTTCCACCAGGTGGCTACCCCATACTCGTAAGATCAACACATTTGTGAACTCGACCACTATTGCGTACCACAAAAATCTTTGCAGATTTTTTACTCATATGCAATAAGTTAGCAGTCATGTTCACAAATGTCCGGATCTTACGAGTCGCGAATACCAGTTAAGATTTAATGTGACGCAGAAACTCGACTTCCGCTTCCTTGCACCCCAGATTTCGGAGGCAATTTACGGCAAGTATTTTGCAGGAAAGAACATGTGCGGGATAATAGATCCTGAGTTTCTTAGACGGGTCAATGGCACTATGATCTGCTTGACGTGCACTATAATCTGCCATACACTACGTGCATGGAAATCTGTAATCTATCAGGAGCCAAGGGACTTCAAGCTGGAGTCTGTCGCAGGTAAGACTTTGCTATTCTTGTAACTGATCATTGGCAACCAAACCACTAACTTGCTGCCAGACACGGAAGACCTTTTCACACAACAGAAACAAACGTCGGGCAAGTGCCCACTCAATGTCCAAGACATAATTCTGTGGTATGTGTGTGGAACCATACAGAACAAGTTCGAGCAGGTTCACAGGGTCGAGCAAGAATGGTGTGAAGGATATGACGATGATTGGCAGGCCGTAAAGCAAGAGCTCGCGCGCTGGACATCCGAAACACAAGGAAGGCCTGCACTACCATGGGCCAATCCTCGCTCCTTGAGCTTGGAGCAGTGCTTGGAACGGCAGAATCACTCACAAGAAATGGACACCTCGTTCCAATACAATAGCCAGTCGTCAAGTGCCTGTACGCTGGCGTTTATAGATTCAGACCATGCGGGTCCAGATGATACAGATAAGCTGGGTGTGGGTCTACGGGCTCACGGCCAGGTGAGCCCATCTCTATCTGGCCATTTCTCGCTACGCATGGAGGAGTCCCAGAACAGCCAACTACTACAGATCGGCGATTCGGATTGTCAGCCGGACGTTGAGGGGTAGGTACCAGATGATAGCGCCGGCGTGGGGAATTAATACGGATTGGATTGGGTGCATGTAGATAGTAATATATTCAATTTGTGGAACTGTGACATGACGTGATGGGCAATAAAAGTAATAAATGATCTCCATGAGTAGGCATTGATTGGAAAAAAATGATAAAGGGCGGTGGTCTCTAAGACATCTAACGACCACAATGTACTAGTACTGGTAATCGTGCGCGAACAGCATGATGCATACCTGAAAGAGGATACAACCTAGGGACGGTGTCGGGAATACCTGTTACGCATTAAAGGCCATCCTGGGAAGATCCAGATGCGAGATACTAGTAACAGGATAAGACTACAAGGGCAAGGCTCAATCAGATTACGTCAAGTATAGCAGGCCAAAATCCCGATGACATGGAAGTCAGTAAAAAGTATCCAAACATAATACCCAGACGCTGCGACATGCCCCAACGCAAGGATAAGCATGATCGCATCCTAATAGAACTGGAGAACAGTGAGGAATTATCAGGAGAAAAGGAGGGATTTCAGGACGAAGGACGGCAGAGGGGACGTCATCCCAGAGAGGGAGGGAGGGATCGGATGTTTCAGGATGCAAGGGGGCTGGATCAGACAGTATCCGGGACAGTAGGAGGAGGATCAGACATTGTCGGGACGTACAGGACGTAGGGGTGCTTTTCAGGACACCGGCAGGACTTGGGATAATGCACGACAGAAATCACAACGTGACATCGGGCCAACGTCACGTTCTGGTTAACAGTTAACGTTTGGGCATCCGGTACGTCAGACGCACAGGATGTACAGGATGCAAGTAATAATTTTTGCTGATGCACGAGGACGGGGGCGGCAGGGAGTTGTGAACGGTGGAGCAAGAATTTGTCTCAGGGTGGAGGAGCCAGCTTCACAGTCGGCACCATCAGGGCCGACGTCCATGCCATCCTCGTCATCATGGTCTAGATGTCGTGAGGCTGGGGGCTCTTTGGAGGTTGGTATGAGTCGGTCAGGGCAATCTCTGTCGGTGGCCGCGTGTGGGTCTCCACAGTTAGGGCAGGAAGCAGTCGAGGAGGGGCAGCAGTTGAGGACCACTTTAGTGTTACCTACCTTGGGGCAAGTGGGGTTCTGACAGTGATGCACCGAACGTGTGTACGAGAGGAAGCAGATTGGACATATCGGGTGATCCAGCTTACATCTAGGGGCCTGAAGGCCGAACTTCCAGCAGTTCTAGAACTGGGTAAAGCGGTTAGAGGAGAAAGCTCGCTCAACGCGGCGTCTTCGGGAGAAGAGGTGAATGGAGGTTTCTATGGCATTGATGTCTTTGGGAGTGATGGTAACAATGACGGAGGTAGTGGACTTAGACAACCTGGAGTCCAGGTCGCGGTTTAGGTATCGGGCGGAGAAGATGGTAACGCCAGTGGCGTTACGGACTGACTCCTGGAGGAGGGAGAGGAGGTCTTCTTGGTCTTCTGGGAGGTAGGCGAGGGGGAGGTAGTGGATGGCGAGTTGGGTCTTATTGGAGGCGGGGTGGAAGGGGAGATGGGCATTGTCGCTGACTGGGGAAACCTGGTTGAGTCGGTTGGTGAGGGCCTGGTAGTAAGGAGCGTAGGCGGTGGCAGGAGTGTAGGAGTCGAGGACAGTGAGGGTGACTGAGCCTCAGTCATTGACTCGGGCCGAGAAGGAGAGAGGGAGAGGGCAGTGGGCTTCATGGAGGACAGAAGCAGTGATGTCAGGGAATGTCACAGCCACTCTAGCGGCTTCTGGGTGTTGGGCAGGGGAAGAGCAAGGGGAAAAGAAACGACATTGGGCTGCTGGCAGGATAGGAGCCTCTTTAACAGGAGGGGTCGTATTGCCTGATGCGACTTGCGCAGTGGAAGGAGGTTTCGGTTTGGCCCCTTTGGACTTACCCTTTGCAACAGCAGCCATAGACTGAGAAAATGAGCAAGGGAGATGGAGGTAGGATGGATCTATGTTGCCAGGGATCCACTTGGATAGGGGAGGGTATTTGCCGTCACGGAAGGTGCGAGCCTCTCAAGAGTTAGGATTTTTGACCGCATAAGCCTCAGGGTTGCCATAGAACTTTCACGTCTTAGTGTCATAGCTAGTATTCGTTACCGGGCGGGGCGGGGCGGGTTTTGGGCTCTGAGGTCCCGCCGTTACGTGGGGGCGGGGTGAGAATGTTCCCTCCCGGCCCCACCCCGCTGCCGTCCGGGGCCTGATTGTGCCCCCCCGTCGCACCAAAATTTGATGGGGCGCCACCCGGGGTATGGGCGGGGCTGGGGTGCTTGGTAGAAAATTGCCAAAAAATAGGCCCCGCCCCGGGCCGTCGTGCTGGCCGGGGTGGGCAATTTTGCCAGGGGCCCGTATTTTTCGGGGCCCCGAAGGCCCCGTAACGAAGCCTAGTCATAGCAGGGGGTGTCCAGGTCGTAGCCATTCACTATCGGACCTGCCTGATAAAGGGACGCCTTGGTTGTAGACCTCTGCGGGTGTGGGACGGCACGGAGTTGTACTGTATTGGTAGGAGGGGGTGGGGCCGGGGGGAGGAATTCCTTACCCTTTCGGGTAGGGGGCGGAGCATGGGGGGCTAGGGCTTGCTGATGTGGGGGCGGTGGCTCGGAGAACCTATGCGACAAGTCGCGTAGAGCTGACTCAATGCGGGCAAGTGAGGTAAGAGAGGGGGCCTGTGCGGCGGAAACACCTTCAAACAACTCAAAGAATTTCGAGGACAGGAGATTGATGCATTCGTTGGTGGAGGCCAGCCCATTGAGAGTCACGACAAGAAGGGGGATGATGATAGACTCACCGTCGCTGAGGTCGCGAAGGTCAGAGGAGAGGAGAGGTGGTACGGAGGACAAAGCGTCTCCTAGGACACGGTCAAGGGATTGAAAGAGGGCCTGGATAGCATAAACAGCAAGGGGAAGGGGAGAAGCAGAGCTCCTCCTGGAGGGGTGGGCGGAATCAACGTTAGACATTGGGACTCGAGGCGAACACTTGAAGCCTAAGTAAGAGGGGGACAGATGTGCGAAAGTGTGGAGTCACACCAGACGTGATGGTGTTGAGAATGCATAAGAAAGTTGTGGTCAGGAAAATAGAGGGCGTGGAGTGTATCCGACTCCATATCTAGCCATAAGGCTTCTATAAGCTTCAAATTTAGAGACTCTATTAGCTACTTGATAGATTTTATCTCATTCAGTTGTCGGTATTGTGTTACTGCTCCTGTGTACCTAGGAGCACTATTCTCTACTATGCTAATCCATCCATATTTCTTGCAAGCCTTGTGTTATAATGGGACCAATTGTGATTCCATAACTGTTTGCACAAAGAGGACAGAGTCTACCTTGGCTTTAGTAGAAATGAAGACCAAATCTGACTTTAGAGTACCACAAAAGGTACCTCAAACTAATTTTGATTCCTGTCCTGATTGGAAGGTCTCAGCAATACAGTCAGGATAATACTCTTCAGAAGGCTTACATGTTACCCAAAATTGATTGCTAAAGCCAGTGGTTGAAAACGTTGATTTGTTAGTCCAGAGGACTTAAAGCCAATCATTCCAGTTCCAATTTAATCGCTCCTGGTACTAAGTCACCCAGATTGGACAGTTATATGGATGGATTCAAAATTTTCGCTGTGGAACTCGCCAGTGATATCTCATAGGATGCATTACTCTCTTGATAGTATCAGGACTGCAGGCATAATTCATCTCAATACTGATAGTATCCCAGCTCACGCATCGAGTTCCTGTATTACATGTAACAAAGTCTTCAATCTACCCCTTCTCGGCGTTGTTAAAAAATTAGGAGCGACTGGTCCATTGTCAGTTTGAAGGAGTTCCTGTTTCTCTTACTCATTGATAGATTTAGTATTTATTTGTTAGCTCTTTCATCTCTTTTCAGCTCTTTAATACCTTTTAGGATACTATTATATGCATCTTTATTTACCATTTGACATGTTCGTCTATCAATATTTAAATGATTTCTGATCTTGGGCCAACTCCACTCAGCATCGTATAAGGTTATTACCTTAATGTGTTCATCTTGGGTCGTTTCACAGTATCTCACACTCTCTGGCTATTACTCACATATTCCTTTCTGCTTCATGTTACGATATTTATACATGTCCAGAGTGTGGTCACAGTGCCCAAGTGTGGTTGCAATTTTCCACCTACTTGAGTACTACCTTTGAAATAGGGGTAAAATGGTAGGAATACAGCCTCATACTACCCCACCCAAGATACTCCTACACTCAAGTATAAGGATCCAGCATAGGATCTTCACAAATACCAAATACAAGTATCATAAGACATTAAACGAGATTTGTTTTCAGATTCCACTAAATATGAAGGAGTTATAATTCATTGTATGAAGAAACTTCATCTGCTGTCACTCATGCTATACCCATTCTGATCATGAAATAGTAGGAGATATAGAATAAAATAATATTAAAAAAGAAAGACATTCACAGATATGACTTGATTGCTTGAAAAAAAAAAAAAAAAGGAAGTTTTGAAAAGAAAAAGACATTAAATTTTTAATGAAAGGTAAGTTGGCACCGTTCTTCCTTGAACTGCACCAGGCAGCAACCTCTATTGCCTTGCCGACTTCCATTTTCACCGCTCTGCCCACTCTGATTGCCATTTCAGCTACTGATTACCCTAACACTTTTGACCTACCTACTCTTTTCCTTCCTCCTACAGCTTATCTGGCTGCTTACTCCCCCAACTCCAATGCTGGTTTCCTGTCCGCTAATACCCTCCCCCCTACCATCTCCTATCATTTAACTCTCCCCATCCTGACTTTAGTATCTAGTACATAGCATGCCCACCAGCAACAGCCTAAACAGCAATAATACGAGCTGGAAGAGAGGTAGCCAAGCAGAATATTTTATCAGGGGTTATAGCATCCTACTCTTTCCTAATAGCCAAGATAAGTAATGAATTTGTAGTAGGTCCAGGAGAGTACGCGTGAATCTGGTCTTTCATTATTCATCATACATGTTCAATTGAATTTAGATCTGGAGAACTTGGTAGTCAGGTAAAAAAATAATCTAATATGGTGAGATTCCTTAATACCACCATAGTGTGTTTAGCCCAATGGGATGATATGCTATCCTGTTAGAGGTAAACATAGTCTTCGTGTTTCCAGCAGAGTTGTAACAAAAATGAATGTAGGTGTGGAATGATGATACGATCACAATAGCTCTTGCTATTAATTGTTTTCTCCCAATTATCTTTATCTCATATTGTACGTTGACAAAATTAACCACGATTCAACCATTGGCGGCAACGCACCCCTCTTCATCACCCCTCATTTTCAACACCACCCAAAAAACCTACCCCAAGTCAACCAAAAAGAAACCATTCTACTTAATTCTTTTTTTCAATAAACTATGCCTCCTATTCTTCGCAGTCATGCCAAAATGCCTATTCCCTCCACACACCTCTCTGAGTTCACCAGGGGGAGAATCCTTGGGTTACACGAGCCTCAAATGAGATATCAGCAAATTTCCCACTACCTTAATATCCCCTACACTACTGTCAGAAACATAATTGCAAAGGGATATCAAGAGGGCAAGGAGAATGAGGGTAGAGGAAGACATCCTAAGACTACCAAGTCTCAGGATGATGCTATGGTGGAGGAAGCTCTAAAAAATCGCCATACTACCTATTCTGAGATTGCTGAACAACTTGATCCCAATGTTTCTGGCAAGACAGTAAGGAGAAGACTTGAAAAAAAGCATCTTAGAAAGTGGATGGCACAAGAGAGGGTCCATTTGGATGAGGATCTAGCTCAAGAGAGATTGGAATGGGCATTAGCCCATAGGCATTGGACAAAGGAGATGTGGAGAAGGAAGGCAAAGTGGGGGGATGAGGTGGCAGTGGAGAGAGGAGGAGGGAAGAGGAGAAAATGGATATTCAGATACCCAAATGAGAAGTGGAATAAAGATTGTGTTGAACCTACTGCTAGGAGAGGAGAGAAAGGGATTAGCCAGATGATGACTGGTTTTTTTTTATGGTCAAACTCATGGTCTTTTTTTGCCAGTTTTTCCTGATCCTTCTTCTGCTAGAGGTGGAGTGACTGGAAAGTCAATTATTGATGTTTATGATCATTATGACTTTCTAGGGATATGGGAGGATATCAGAGAAAAGGTTGGGGAGGAAGAGGTATTTTTTATCATTGACAATGCTAAGACTCACTTGCCCTTCAGGAGATGGCTCAGAGGGCAGGGAATTACACTACTGGAAATTCCTGCCTATTCACCAGATCTCAATCCAATTGAAAATGTTTGGTCTCTGGTGAAAGGTAAGCTTCACAAGCACTACCCTGAGCTGTATCTTATGAAGGGTGATGTCAATATGGTCAAGAAGGCAATAGTGGAGGCTATTACTCATTGTTGGGAACTTCTTGACCCAAAGGTTTTTGATACTTTGGCTGGATCAATGGTGGATAGAATAGAGGCAATTATTAAGGCTGATGGATGGTATACTAAATATTAATTTCTACTATGTATTTACTTTTTTTTTTTTTTTTTTTGGTTTTGATGATAGTAGGTTGGTGGGGGAGGGTGGTTGTCATCGCCGAAGTTTTTCTCTGTTGAATCGCGGTTAATTTTGTCAACGTACAATACCAGCAGTAGACCCTTTTCATTTCCTGAAATTCATTACTAGGCCATAATAGTTTGTAGTTTTCAAAATTTGGGAAGGAGGCAATCTTCAATATTCTATTCTCCCACAGTTTGAGTAACTCAGATGTTTCCTAAAATACCTCTCACATTAAATGTACACTCATCTACCCAAATTGTCTTTACCTAATCCTACTGTACCCACTGATGTAAGGTATTAGTAAACTGTAATTGGGCAATCTTGCTTTTAATAGTGAGAAAAGGCTTCACCCAAGTTATTCGACAATGATAACCTTAGCTAGCAAAAAAACAGTGGAGTGTGCACTCATTAACCTTAATCCTCAGTTTTTTGGCAATGATAAATAATGATTTACAGCGATTCTCCTGAGAGGCAGTTGCATAGGCTACTAGAAGGGATTTTTCTCCTGGTGAGAGGCAACAGGGTTTTCTAACACAGGACTGGGTAGGGGTATTTAGTTGTACATATATAGAAAATACTGTGCTAACAGGAAGTTCAATTGTTTCTATGATATGGCAAAGGGTTCATTTGGTGAAAGAGCAGATAGATTAGATTTTTGACTAAGGAGAGAGTGTAATTTCAGTCTGGAAAGACTTTAGAGAAGCAGGAGAAATGCACTTTGCATGTGCAGGCTCAGGCTCAGGAGATTCTGACACAGCATGCTGTGAGAAAGCAGATTCTGAGAAAGCATGCTCCTGAACTTGAAAAGGAGTTCTGGGAGAGTGCTCCCAGGGGATAGTAATTGTGCATGAGTGCTATGTACAGAGATGTGGATCTTCATGTTTGTATGTATTAGAGTAGAGAAAGTGACTGTAGACATGATATACTTGTTTTAAAAACCTATTCAAAATAGCTCTATTTCTTCATCTATTATAGAATATTTATTTTCTTGTTACCTTAATCTATTTGAAATTAAGGACAGTTGTTGTAAATAGAGAAATTTTCCCATCCTTTTACATGTTGTGGCTTCAAAGCTACCATAAGGTTGAGATTACATGACTTGCTCCACAAATCATGAGGTTCAGATTGCCTGACTTACTTCACATATTCTGAGGTTTTTATTAGTAGCAATGACCGGCTGAAGTTCAGTTTATTGTCCGCCATTATTGCTGCCAATCTCCACCTTTCTTCAGCCTGTATGATTACTAAATGCCGGATCCTTGTACTGTCAAAACTCTTGCACAGGTATGATACTCAGTAATGATAAAGAGAGAGAGAGTTTGTATTACTTCTTTGTTTTTTTTTTTTTTTAAAAAAAAAAAAGAGCATAGGTTTATCTCAATTCTTTGTCTTAATAAATCTTCACAGGCAGGACTATTACTTTTTGTTTTCCATCTCATCAGCACAAAAGTTATATGTTCTTCTTCCTTCTTCAAAGTACTACTAGTAAGATATCTCACCTCCATATTAATGTCTATATACCAGTTCAACACTGGACTAGCAAGACCTATTTCAATTTCTTTTCCCTTCTCCATTTCTACAAACCTGAGCTTTATTAGCCCCTATCATATCTTTTCCACAATCATCATCATTTACTAGTAGTTGTATACTTGAATCTACTTTGGTAGTAACTATAGACTAGTGTTTGAAAAATACTTGGAAATTATGGCCTGTTTGGTTTTGTAAGTGTTGTAGCTAGAAATAATTAGATATATTAATATAAAGAATAATATTATATAAAAAGGACAAGTAGAGTGACAGGTATTAGGCAAACTTTGAGAAAAAGGTGTTCAGCCCTACCTTGTTTCGTGGGTGCGATCCTTTCGGCACGGCCGACACTGCCGCGTTCTCTACCAAGGTTCTCCGAAAGTCCTCTCGCCGGTCCAGGTTGGCACCCCTCAGGGATCGCCTGTCTCCCCTCTTCTTTTCCTTATCTACGTCTCCTCTCTCCATTTCCCAATCCCCAATAGCATAATCCTCTCCTACGTTGACGACTTCACTATATCAGTGGCCTCGCCCTCCTACCGGTGCAATGTCCAGAAGCTCCAAGCCGTCACATCCTCACTCACCACGAAAGGAAGGTGCATAGGTATCACCTTCTCCCTTCCCAAAATGGAACTTATGCCCTGGAGGATGCCTCAACAAAGAGGGCCCCCATCCCCACTCCCCATCTCAGTGGACTCCGTCCCCTACAAACCCGCCCAAGTACTTCGGTGGTTGGGCTACTGGCTGGAACCGGCGACTCCCACGTTGGATCGTGCCACCTCCTCCAACTTCACCAGACGCCTCACTTTGGCCGAAGCCGCTCTCGCTACAATAGACTGCCTCTCCCGGCCAGGAAAGGGTCTTGCACCACACCTGTGCCATCGTCTTGCCTCCTTCCTAGTCCGCCCCATCCTCCTCTACGGCTGCGACCTGCTCTCCCCCAACTCCAAGATGCTCGACAAGATGAGGACATTCTGGCACCGGGTGCAGAGGTGGGTTACCTACTGCTTCGTCTCTACCAACACGGCCATTCTCCCCTGTGAAGCCTCCCTCCCCCCTATCGACCTGCTGGTCAAACATCTTCAACGACTGGCGGCAATCCGCCTCATTTGCCTACCACCAGAAATCAACCCGGCAACTGCTCGCCTCGATTGCTCTGTCCCAACCACGTCCCCTTTCCGGGCAGCCGACTCCCTCCGCCTCCCTGGTTCTGTCTGACGCCGCCTTCCCTGGGCCAGCCCCAACTACACCCCCCTCAGATGGTTCATCAAACCGCCCTCCCCACCCAACTGTCGTCACCTTCCTGTCGATGCAGTCACCCACCGTGTTCACTTCATAATCGGTAACCTTAATGACCTCCTCCCTCCAGCAAACTCTCCCCTCCTCCCTTCCCTGCAGATAGCCCCTCTTGGGGCCCCTGCCCTATACGCCTCGCTTAAGGCCAGATGCCACGAGGAACTCCTCACCTCTTGGCACCTTCTCTCACCTCCCTCGCCGTACTACCTCTTCGGCCCTACCCTACGCCCTCACCCTTTTATGTGCCTTGGGGGTTTCCTTTCCGGCCGGCTCCACCAGATGCGTGACGGCAAAAGCTACTTAGCTGCCCACCCCTTATGGTATGACAACGACCCCTCCCCCCTCTGCCTTTGGTGCGAGGATGGGGATGAGATGCTTGAACACACCCTCCTACTCTGCACAGCCAAGTCTACTGCCCGATGTCGCCACCTCCAGGGGATAACGGATATTGGACCTGACTCCTCACTCTGGACCACAATCCCGTCCCTTGTGGGCCTGGGCCGCTACCTCACAGCAACCAGAACTGTTTTCCCCCCTGATATGTATGCATACTATGCCCCCTGCCTACCCTCTCTTTCCCCCTCCCCTTCCCTTCCCGCCTCGCCTCGGTCGTCGTTGGCTGGGTCGCCAAATGGTCTAAGTGGTGGAAGGTCTCCTACTTGATTTTATTCCTTGTTGCTGTGAGTTTGAATTATTTTCCTTACGATACTAGTTAGTTAGTAGTTTTCCTTAATAAGTCCTGTGTAGGCTCTGCGTCAGTTATTGGACGCCATCGGAGGAACTGGTTTTGATTTTTCATTTGTTAGTTGTTTTGATTTTTGGGTTTTGTTTCTGCCATAGCTAGCGCTGCATGCACGTTCTTGTACCTTACCCAAACAATGAATACATGATATAAATAAAATAAAAATAAAAATAAAAATAAAAAAGAGTGACAGGTATTACACGCTTTGTCGCCCCTATTTTCCTCCCAAATTGTTTGACAATACTACGGTCAACTATCGTAGCCCCCCGCCTCCCCTCTGCCCTCTTGATAGATTTTTGCCTAGGGGCACGGTTAACTCCTCCCTCCTCTCCCGCCATCATTTCGCTTGTCTCTTGTCTGCATGATGGGGGAGTTATCTGGGTTCGCCCAGTAGTCCTATCTTGCTAATAGGGGCTCACTTAGCTTTAGCACGGTTGGCTTCTCCTCTTGGCTTCCCTTCCTTGCTGGTGGCTGTGGACGTCTTTCTCTCCACTTGCACGATCCCCATGGGGGAACGCCTAGGCTAGTAACTTTGGGGTCTGTCTCGAGGTGAGATTTGGCCATACCCTCCTGGTCACTTGGTTTAAGTTGTTGTCGCCCTCCTATCCTTCACCCTTCCTCCTTCTTACGATCACCGGTGGGATCCCTTCCACTAAGTAACACTATCTCTCGAAGAACAAGGGACTATATGAGAGACGCAGTAATACGGCAACGGTTTGGTTTCTACAGTCGGGTATTCTGGGGACTTGGTCTCCACCTCCACCTTTCACTTCAAATGTGTCGGCTCACACCCTACTGCACCCCTTCCTTAGGCTGGTACCCTACTATCGCATCCACTCTTTAGGCCAAGCACCGAGCCCTCGAATCTCGATTGGCGTGCCATGGTATTGCACTAACTCCATGGCTTAGCTGGTTCGGGGCATTTAGCCTTTAGGCTCTTTGCCAGCCTCCGGCTTCGGCTACTTTTTCCGTCACTGTTGGGCGGTTTTGTTATTTACATTCCGCACTCTGGCAGTTCAGTGTGTAGGCGTTACTTTCATTTTGTTTGTAGTTCACGGGAGGAGCTTTTCCTTATGCTTTTCTGCCTAGCTTGTTTGGTTTTCTATCTGTTGACTACATGTAGTTAGTTGGAGGGGGGCTTTTTGGGCGAGGAATCCCCGGGTGGATTGGCTTCTAGGCAAGATCTCTTTCGCGTTCAAGTCGCAGAGTGTGCGGACTGGGCACCTGAGTTGGCTTTCCTTGGGGTGTGTGTGGTTGGGCCTATACCAGAGGGTCTTGGGAGTGTGGGTTTTCTCCTGGTCCGGGTTGGGATGTGTGGATTTGGGTTTTGTTTCCGCCATAGCTAGCACTGCATGCGAGTTCTTGTACCGTTAAACAATGAATATATGATATAAAAAAAAAAATGAAAAACAAAAAATGATAGGTATTACACCGACCATCTCCGCTACAACTCTGGTGCTTGAAATTTATTTTCTGATCAGGAACAACTCAACACCAAGAACTTCTCACCACTTTTCATGTCTGGTCCATCCCCTATGGGAGGATTAGGCCATTTCTTCTTATCTTTCCACCACAGTGAAACTTCTCCCCTGCCTTCTCTCTTGAGGTCTACCCTCTTGAGATCCTCCTTCCTCCCTTCCAACATCTCAGGATGTTGGTTTTCAACCCTTCCCCGCTTTTGCTCTAGCCTCGCTTAGCATCACCACGGTCGGGTGGCTCCTTTTTCCCTACAGCAGACGGCTGGGAATACGGTTTGCAGTATGTAATTACGATAGATTCCTTCTACTTCTCACTAGTCAGTTCAGATTGGTCCCACTTCCAGGTCCGGGTCTTGTTCCGCTGGTGGGTACAGGTTAGTCCTACAGTTGGGGATTGTGGTTGGTCTTCTCAACAGGCTACAGTCAATTTTGCCACTCTCCTCCTCTCAGCCCTCTGTGGGTGCTCTGGCACTTGTGGGTATTGGGGGTTCAAGGGGACCACCTAGTTAGGATACGAATACGTTTCTGATAGTTGTTTCGGCATTTGGGGTTACCCCTCCTCCTCCCTCTCCTCGGTTTGGTCGGCTGGTATCCTACTACCTCTCTTTCCACACCTGGCTGGCACCCTACTGCTCCTCTCTTAAGCTGACACATTACTGCTATCCAGGTCCCCTAGGACAGAGCTGACTGAGTCGCTCTGTCTCAACTTTCTCTCTCCTGAGGAGTCCTAGCCCTGACTCTCTCTCCTCTGGCTAGTATTGCACTGCCTCAGGCCGGTTGGAACTCTCTCCTTCTCCTTCTGCCTCCCGCGTCCTTGGTAGGAGGACACCGCTGCCAGTGTGCCCCTTATTATTTAGGGCCTCTTTTTTGGATTAGCATGTTAGCGGCTAGGACTGCCTTGGACTTTTCTGGTAGGTATTGGGTTGGTTTTCTTTTGTGCCTTTAGGCAGGATTTCCGGAGGGATTTTTCCTTGTAGTCTCCTGCTTATTTTGGATTGGGTTTCTTTGTAGGCTGGATTCAGGGTAAGATGTGCGGTTGGCTCCATACCTGAGGGGCTTGGAGCTTGGGGTTTTTGTATCAGACGGAGGTGGGATGCGAGCTTTCCGGTTTTGTTTTCGCCATAGCTGGTACTGCATGCAGGTTCTTGTACCTTAAACAACGAATATATAATATATAAAAAAAAGAGTAACAAGTATTAAAGAAGTAATATATAAAACTTTTAAGAAAAACATATTGATTGCTTAATTAAATGACTAAATTTATGGATAGTAGTAACTTGACAGTTAGAATTGCTTGCAAGTATTATCCAAACTCATATAATATTATATAGTAGACAGCAGTTTTAACTGAACTCTAATTAAGGAAATTGTAACAGTGTTTTCCTCTTCATTCTCAAATCAGATTTACTTTAATTGAGAACACCTTTTGATTAAAGTAGAATATCAACAGTAATCATTTTTTAAATAATAGTAATAGCATGAGAAGGACAAATTGAGGATAAATCGTTAGGCGGAGACAACCAGTATAGACTTAGAGTTGTTTAGGCCAATCAAGATTCATTTGTATAGATGGAGATTTGTCTAAGAAAGCTTGGAAGTAACTCATTGCGTTTATGACTACTTAGAGTGCAAGAAAGTAGAATAGAATCGTAAGAACAATATTATATTGTTAAGGTCTCTTCTCCGTTGCTTGATGATGTCTAAAGCTTAGGAGACACTTCGATATTTATATTCTGCGTCTGAGTATTCGTGGACTATATCTATCTAACATACAAAAGATGTAGCTCTTCAAATCTAACTCACAATGTCGAGCACTCCATATAGGTGTGAACATCGGGAGACCCTGAAAACCATCATACCCTCCTCAGTAATTACTATTTCCTTTCCGGAAGACATGCTTGTCACCACTAGTAATTATCCGATCCTCAGAGTCTTTAGACCTGTAGCTGAGTTCTTAAGCCAAACTATGTTGGCTTCAATGGTGCTTTGCATTATCAAGAGGATCAGTCTTGACATGAAGTTGCCTCTGCTGATATGCCAGAGTCAATGACTTCTAGTTGTGATAACTCAACTACTAACCAATGGAATTCGTTCCAATAAGTCTCCCTACTTAGAGGAAACCTCATTCTATTGAATACTCTCATAATTCCTCGGTCGGCAACTCCTGATTATTCTATGTAGAGGAGGTGGACCTTCATGTTTTGTTAGTCATAATTCTCGCAACTCCGGTACACTCCATATCATAGTTGCAACACTCCTTGGAGCTCATTGGCTTCTCTAGTAGTTTCCAGGAGCTCTTGACTCTTTCTAGTTATTGGAGGGTGGGTGTGAATGCGTTAGTTCTTTGTTCCAAACCTCCTAACATTCATATCACGAGCTTGTGTGAAAATGTCCTGTTATCTATGGCCTACGTCAAAGATGTCACATCTTTGAAGCATAGCAACTCCCCGAGTAGTTCACAGATTGACTTCGTTCTACTTCTCGGGTCTCACCATTTTTTTCTTTTTTTTTTTTTTTATATCATGTATTCATTATTTGGTTAAGGTACAAGAACGTGCATGCAGCGCTAGCTATGGCAGAAACAAAACCCAAAACAAAACAAACTAACAAAAGAAATAACATAACCGATTCCTCCAATGGCGTCCAACAACCGACGCAGTGCCTACACAGGACTTATAAAGGAAAACTACTAACTAACAAGTATTGTAAGGAAAATAAAACAAAACTCACACAAACAAGTATTGAAATCAAACAGAAGACCTTCCACCACTTAGACCATGTGGTAACCCAGCCAACGACAACTGCAGCGAGGCAGGAAGAGAAGGAGAGGGGGAAAGAGTGGGCTGGTAGGGGGCATATTGTGCATACATGTCGGGGGGGAAACCAGTTCTGGTTGAAGGGAGGTAACGACCAAGGCCCACAAGGGACGGGATCAAGGTCCACAGAGAAGAATCAGGTCCAATATCCGTAATCCCCTGGAGGTGGCGAATTCGGACCACGGACTTGACGGGACAGTGGAGAATAGCGTGGTCGAAGGTTTCATTACCTTCCTCACACCATGGGCAGAGGGGAGAGGGATAGTCATCGTGCCAGGACAGGTGGGCGGCCAGGTAGCTCTTGCCAGAGCGCATCTGGTGGAGACGGCTAGCGAGAAAGCATCTTAGGCCCATAAAGGGGTGTGGACGTAGAGTGGGAGTAAAGAGGTAGTAAGGTGAGGGGGGTGAGAGGAGGCGCCAGGAGGAGAGGAGTTCTTCCCGGCATCTTGCCTTCAGGGAGGCGTAGAGGGTGCGGGCTGCAAGGGGTACCAGTTGGAGAGGAGGGAGGAGGCTGGAGTTGGCCGGAGGGAGCAGGTCGCGGCGATCACCTATGATGTAGTGGACGCGATGGGCAACAGCGTCGATTGGCAGGTGTCGTCGGTTCGCTGGGGAGGGTTGCTTGGTAAACGACCTAAGGGGGGTGTAGTTGGGGCCAGCCCATGAGTGCCGGCCTCAAACAGAACCAGGACGTAGGAGCGAGTCTGACGCCTTGAAGGGTGATGTGGTAGGGACCTCATGGTCGAGCTGAGCCATCGCAGGGTTTATTTCTCGGAGGGGGCAGACTAGGCGCATGGCTGCAAGGCGTTGGAGGTGCTTAATGAGGTGCTTAATGAGGAGGTCAATGGGCGCGAGGAAGCTCTCACTAGGGAGGATAGCCGTGTTTGTGAAGAAGAAGCAGTTGGTAACCCACCTCTAAACTCTGTGCCAGAAAGACCTTAGCCTTTCAAGCATCTAGGCCCCAGGTGAGAGTAGGTCGCAGCTGTAAAGCAGGATGGGCCGGACGAGGGAGGAGGTCAGTCTGTGGCAGAGATGGGGGGCCAGGCCTTTACTCGGGCGGGAGAGACGGTCAATCGTTGCCAGGGCGGCCTCTGCCATGGCGAGCCTTCGCGTAAAGTGAGCGGAGGTGGCCCTGTCCAGTGCAGGAGTCGCAGGTTCGAGCCAGTAGCCCAGCCACCTAAGTACCTGGGCGGGTTTGTAGGGGACCGAGTCCACCGAGACGGGGAGGGGACAGGGGGGGCCCCTCTGCTGAGGGGTCCTCCAGTGCATAAGCTCAGTCTTAGGGAAAGAAAAAGCGACGCCCATCCGGCGGCCACGAGAGGTGAGGGAGGTAGCGACGGCCTGAAGCTTCTGGACATTGCACTGGTAGAACAGTAAAGCCAATGTGATGGCGAAGTCATGGACATAGGAGAGTATGAGACCATTAGGGATCGGGAAGTGAAGAGATGAAATGTAAATAAGGAAGAGAAGGGGAGAAATAGGCGATCCTTGAGGGGTTCCGACCTGTACCAGGGTGAGGAGTTTGGGGGAGCCTTGGTTGAGGAGGCGGCACTGGCGGCCATGCAGGAAAGAGCGGACCCACAAGATGAGGTAGGGCTGTACACCCCAATCGCGCAGCTTACCGCACAAGCCAGACGAGTCCACATTGTCGAAACCTCCTTTCAAGTCAAGAAATAGAGTGGAGGAACAGAGGCCCATGCTATGCGCAAGACGGACGTCGTGGGAGAGGGTAGCAAGGGCGTCGAAAGTTCCCATGTCTGAGAGAAAGCCACATTGATTGGAGTGGACGAGGCCAAGGGCCCGAGCAACTGCGGCTAGCCTAACAGTTACCACACGCCCCAGGATCTTGGACATGGTCTGGCGGAGGACGATGATGCGGAAGGAGGCTGGTGTGTCATAGGAGGCCTTGCCGGGTTTGTCGAGGACAATGCCGTTAGCCTGTTTGTGGGAGGGGGAGTGGAAACCATATAGGAGGAGGGGTCCAAGGAGAGAGGTAAGGATCTTCAGGTTGACAGCGCAAACTCTCTTCCAAACCGAGTAGCGGATGTGGTCCGGGCCAGGGGCAGAGTAGCCCGAGCTGGAAGCGAGCGCTTTGGAAATTTCTTTCTTTGTGAGCCCATTGAGATCTTTGAAAGGGCGGAGGATGGATGGGGGGGGAACAGAGGTTCTGGGCGGGAAGAAGTGGGACAGGAGGGCTGAGTTGACCTCCGATGGGGTGTCTGCGTCAGGAAAGGAAGGAAAACGATCAGGGGGTGGTCCTAGTACGAAGCGTTTGGCAGGCCAGACTGTCTTGGGGGTAGCTGAAGAGAGGAAATCGTCCCAGTACGTTCGCTTAGCATGCTTGATGGCTTTAAAATAGGCATTGCGGGCACGACGTGCCTCATCCCGGGAGGCCTCGGTAGGGGCCTTGCGGGTCCTGCGTGTAGAAGCATGAAAGGTTGTCCTAACGGATGAGAGAAGTGGGGACCACCAGGGCTTGGAGTGGCTGGACAGTCGGTGGAGGAGAGTGTGAAGGAGAAGAGTGGTGCGCAGGCGGTCAACATTCCTGTCAAACCAGGGGGAGGCAGATGAAAAAGTAGGAAGAAGCGAGGGAGGAGGAACAACAAACTGCTTGAGCGAATCACCAAGGACTATCCAATCGGTCTTGGCCCATGCAGGAGAGCGGGCAGGGGAGCACAATAAAGGGGTGGAAAGCAAAAGACAAGCCGGAACATGGTCCGAGCTAGTAGAAGGAAGTAGGGTAGACCATTCAGTACAAAGCTGGGCCAGCAAACCGTTCGCAAAGGCGAGGTCAAGAACAGACGGTCTGCCTACTGAGGCAAAGGAGAAATAAGTAAACACACCAAGGCTGTTTAGTAGGGAAAAACCATGTAACGAAGTCAATTGAAAGTAAGGAAACGACAAGCCAAGTTCAGTAGAGGAAAACACCCTAAGTGGGTCAGACAGGAGATGATGGAGATTAAAATCTCCTAAAACAAAAACAGGAAAATCCAAATCAGGAAAACACAAATCTGGGGAAACAATACGGGTGTGTGTAGAGGTGTCTTGATTGTTGTAAACATTGTACACTCTGAGGCAGGTCTGGGAGGACGAGCAGAAACCCACGTCTGAAAACAAGTCCACCGCCATGATGTGGGTAGTGTTGCCTGACCAGACTGGCAAAAGGGAAACAACTTCAAGGAAAGATAACAGGGCATAGCAGGCCACACGTGGCTTGCCAAAAGTAAAAGAAGCGGAAAAACATTTGTAGCCAGGGAAGGAAGGCAGGCATGCTCGCCAAACAGGGGGATCCTGAATGGCCACCAGCACGGGCATGGAGGGCAAAGAAGAGAAACTTTGAAATAAAGAAAGAAATACATCCCAGCTTCCCAGGCTGTTATGCTGAACAAAAGAGAGATTCAAGAGGCCCGGGCCATCGTTAGAGGGCCTGGTTGCAAACCTGATGGGAACGGACATTTACCCAGACAAGCCGGAAGGATTGAAGGAGGTTCGAGTGGGGTTGGCATCCCCCTGAGAAGGGGTGAGGCTGGCCCTAGAAGAGGAGCTTGTAGCTGTGTGAGGGGTTTCTGGTGGGGCTTGAGGGCGGGGTCGGCGGGGGGTGGCAAAAGGAGGGGCGAGAGTTTGTCTGGGAGTCGAGGGTCTGGGGTTTCCCTCACCTCCATCAGGGCCGACATCCGTGTCGTCCTCGGACTCATTGTCTAACGGTGGAGGGGCAACGGCGTCTCTGGCGATTGGGGCCAGTCGTTCTGGACAGTCCCGGTCGGTAGCGGAGTGTGGTTCCTTACAGTTAGGACAGGAAGCAGTCGAGGAGGAGCAGCAGTTGAGGACCGCCTTAGTGTTGCCCGCTTTAGGGCAGGTGGAGTTCTGGCAGCGATGCGCCGCGCGTGTGTGCAAGAAGGAGCAGATTGCACAAACCGGGTGATCCAGCCTACATCTGGGTGCCTGATGGCCAAACTTCCAGCAGTACGGCACTGGGTGAAGCGGTTGGAGGAGAAGGCTCGTTTAACGCGGCGTCTCCTTGAGAAGCGGTGGACAGAGGTTCCCATGGCATTGATGTCCTCGGGAGCCATGGTGACAACGACTGAGGTAGGGGACTTGGACATCCTGGACTCCAGGTCCCAGTGGAGGTTTCTCGGGTCTCGCCATTTTATTTATTTTTTTTCTTTTTTTTTATATCATATATTCATTGTTTAAGGTACAAGAACGTGCATGCAGCACTAGCTATGGCAAAAACAAAACCTGTAAACACGCGCGTCCCTCCTCCGTCTGAGGCAAAAGCCAAGAACCCCAAGCTCCTCTGGTATGGAGCCAACCGCACATCTCGTCCCGAATCAAGCCCCCCTTACAACCCAGACGAACCAAGCCCCAAGAGAAACCCAAAACAGGAAAAGCAGGAAGCCCAAGGAAAAATCCCCCCGGAAATCTCACCACAAAAGAAACCAAACTCATACCCACCAAACCATGCCCATAGCACGGCCGGCCGCTGAAAAGCTAACGCTTGATCGGGCCCAAGAGGACCAGGTGCACCGATTCATGGCGCGACCCCCACTGAGAGGGAAAACTGAATAAGGATGGATCCCGACCGACCGGAGATAGTGCAATACCAATCGGGGGGAGAGGAGCCAGGGCTGGGGCCCCCCAGAAGGAGGTAGCAGTAAGGTGCCAGCTGGGGGAGCAGTAGGGTGCTAGCCGAAGAGGTGGTAGTAGGGTACCAGCTGGGGGGCAGTAAGGTGCCAGCTAGGGGAGCAGTAGGGTGCTAGCCGAAGAGGTGGTAGTAGGGTACCAGCCGGGGGGCAGTAAGGTGCCAGCTAGGGGAGCAGTAGGGTGCTAGCCGAAGAGGTGGTAGTAGGGTACCAGCCGGGGGGCAGTAAGGTGCCAGCTGGGGGAGCAGTAGGGTGCTAGCCGAAGGGGTGGTAGTAGGATACCAGCCGAACGAGCAGAGGGAGGAAGAGGGAGGAGTAGACCCAGATGCCGAAACAACTATCGGAAACGTGTTCGTGTCTTAACTAGGCGGTCTCCATAATCCCCGGTGCCCAAGGCAGACAAAACCACCATAAATGGCAGAGAGGAGGAGAGAGGCGAAATCGACCGTAGCCTGTTGAGAAAACCAACCACCAACCCCCGACCGTGGGACTAACCCGTACCCACCAGCGGGACAAAACCCAGACCCAGCAGAGGGACTGACCCGAACCGATCAGAGGAAAGGAGAAGGAATCCATAGGAATCGCGTACCGCGAACCGTATTCCCAGCCGTCTGTTGAAGGAAAAATGAGGAACCCGACCGTGCTGATGCTAAGCGAGGCTAAAGCAAAAGCGGGGAAGGAGAGAGACCCGACGACGAGGACGCCAGGAGGGAGTAAGGAGGGGTCTCATGCGGGTAGACCTCAAGAGAGAAAGCAGGAGAGAAGTTTTGCCATCGCAAAAAGATAAAAGATAATGGCCTAGTCCCCCCCATATGGGAAGGACCAGACGCGAAAAGTGGTGATAATTCCTTGGTGTTGAGATTTCAATCACTAGAGGTGTAGCGGAGACAGTCGTTGTTCTCGGGTCTCGCCAGAGGTCCCCTCTTATGTATCCTGAGAACGGAATTCGGTTGGTGGGATGACAGCGATGTATCCAGTATTATTCTGACACCTTCAACTCTGTGACCATATAGTCACATGACGCAACTAAGGTTGATGTATATGATGATGCACAAGCTCCGTAAGGGGGCCAGAGGTGGATGTTGGAGACTAAGATTCTCAAACACAGGTAAAGATTCCCTACCTGAGGTACTCCTAGGCTATTGGAATCGTATACTCCTAACATGAGCTCTCTCCTCTAGGGCTTCTCTTCAAATGCCTCTTTGGTACAAAAATAAAAATTAAACATTAAATTTTAAATATTAAATAATAAACCTTAAACATTAATCATTTAAGAACCCCATTAAAGCAGGGTAAAAACCCTTCCGTATTTGCTTGTCTACAGCAGGAAAATCTTATCTTCATCGTCCTTCCTCTGCCCATCGTGCCATTTCCGGATTAGCGCAATTAAATTCTTCCACCAACTCCCTCATTTATTCATTCCTGTCACAGGCCTCCAAGTATTCTCAGCTTCAGAACAACCTTGCTATTTGACGAAGTACTACAGCTTGCGTATCTGTTGATAGCGGCCACAGACCTTTTTTCGATAAGAGTGTATCTTGCTTCTTACAATCTTTTCTATCTCCCATTGTAGGTCGCCCTCAATATCTTCAGGTTCTCTGAGAGGTTGTTGTCGGTCTGCTCATGCTGACTCCCTGTAAAGTTCCAATAGGAAAACGTAGAATACTGGGTGTATATTTTAATGATCCGATATGTTGAGTTTAAATGCACGGCTGTTAGACGGTAGCCGAGATCGATCTTATCGGTCTGACTAGGGCCTGAATCTTAAGATCGGAGATTGTCTAGGATGACTCATAAAGTAGTAAAAAATAAAAAAGTAAAGATTGTTAATTGTAAACTTATTATATTGTTAAGGTCTCTTCTCCGTCGCTTGATTGCTCTAACTAACCCGGAGACCTTAAACCTATTTATACTAATCTACCGGTACTTAGTATTCCTATACTAACTTGTACTGTACCGCGGATCTTTTGACTTTAGTTTCTACTAAGTACAAACACCGTTTGACCCTGAAAGTTCGTACACCACTTCAACATTAATTGAGACGAGATATTTATCTTGAGAAGATAGCGTCCTATCTCCCAATAATCTCTTTCTGATCTCTAGGCTTGAATAGACTAAATATGTAATATAGTCTGAATGGCTATCATTCCAATCGTCCCTTCTGATCAATAACTAGCTAAGTTCGTTGTCAGGAACTGGTGCATAATTAATATATGCTTGCATGAACCTCAACACTCCAGTATCATAAAAGGGCTCATGCATCTCCAGTTTTTCAATTCAAATGTGGTTCCCCTCGGATCTCCTGCCTCTAAGAGGGACTCTTATTGGAGCCGTCCGACATAGACCTAATCTTGAATGGGTATTGGTAACTTCTGATGTAGTTTGATAGCGTTGGATGTCTTGTATCTAATTGATAGAAAATCCCTCAGTCGGCTATTCACTAATACGAGTCATCTTATATGGCTTGTGGTCAGGGAGATATAGATTAGAAATTATTATATTAATTCCTATATAGCTTTGCCGCAACTATCTTATCGAGTCACTTGACCTCTATGGTCGGATATGTGATAAAACCACTATGCTAGGTCTTATATGCCTAATAATGGCTTCCTCATTTCTCCGAGATCACGAAGGGTCCATAGAGTTTTGGACTCAGTTTTTTAAACTTCCAGCAGGTGTGAACGTTTTTTGCATTTAAAATTACTTTATCACTGGGTTTGAAGTCTAGCTGTTGCTTGGTCTTCCTATCATAATATTTAGCCATAGCTTCTTGTGTCTGTCCAAGTGATTGCCACGCTTGCTCATGAATCATTTTTATCCAGTTTGCATAAAGGATTACTCTTGGATTATGCGCCTCACGCTCCTTCATCCATTCCGTTTGAGGATAGAACCCATACTTTGCATAGAATAGAGTCATTCTGCATGAGTTGGTAGCTGAGTTATTGTAGGCATGTTTGGATAAAGGTAGGAGTTGATACCAGTCGTCTTGATCGTAGTTAACAAAACTTTGTAAGTAACCTTCCAGTACTGGGTTAGTTTGTTCAGTTTGTCCATCAGTCTGTAGGTGGTACACCGTTGACATCCTTCTTTTTATATCCAATGCTTTACACAACGACTCCCAGAATTCTCCTGCAAACTTTGAATCGGTATCCGAGACAATTTCTGATGGTAGGTCATGTGGCGTCCATATTTCTTTCGTGAAGGCGGTAGCGACATCTTACGCTGTAGCCATTGCCTCTAATCTGATGAAGTGAGCTATCTTGGTAAATTGGTCAACCACTACCATTATCTGGATACATCCTTGACTTTGCAGTAGCTGTGTTATAAAATCCACGGATATAGATGCCCAAGCTGCATATGGTATCTGAGTTGATAGTGGTTGTTGTAGGCCATACTTTGCATGACGTGGTGATTTGTTGTGTTGACAATCTTCACACAACCATACGTAATCATTTACCCAATTAGCCAGACCTTTCCAATAAAAATCTTGCATGATAGTTTTCAGAGTTTTTTCTTGTCCAAAATGTCTTGCGATTTTAGCATCATGACATCCTTCGGCTATTGTGGTATAAAGGCTTTGGTTGTTTGGTACAAATAGTGTTTGCTTATGGTAAAGCAAATTATTGGTTAGGCTTCAATCCTTTGGAAAAGGTTTATTATTGTCTCGGAATTTTTCCAACTCCTTTCTTTGCTTAAGCCAATCCTTATCGTGTGGAATGGCTTTCTGAATCTGTTCCAGAAACTCAGGATCGAATTTCTTCAATTCTTTGCAGGCTAGTATGGTACTAGTCACGAGGGTTGCTTCAGATACTTCAGTTACGTCATACTAGTATTTATTCTGATGCTTTGATGCATAGAGTTGGCTGACTACTGGTTCAATTTCTTGAATAGTCATAGCTCTTGTAGCAATATCTGTACTACTAAATCCTGCCATTCCTCTTTGTGTTTCGTCCAGGGTATCTATTTCCATCATAGCAGCGGTATTAATCTTTTCTATCACTAGTTGGGCAATATGATCCCCTCCTCCAATGTGACAGTCCACGTCTCGGTATTGAATAATAGAACTTTGAGTTCTCCAGTATAATCAGTATTGATTACTCCAGCACCTATTGAAATCCCACTTTTAACTACTAACCCGCTTCTTGGAGCAATTGTTCCGTGTGTTCCAACCGGTAATCCTACCGCAATACCAGTTCTGACTATTAACTATCTCCTTACTGGGACTATGTCTTCTTGTACAGCATAGAGATCATAGCCTGGTGCCATTCTTGAGCCTTTGTTTGGTAGCCTTGCTCTTGTGTCTAACCTTTTGACCCGAATAATAGAATTAGGATCATTCCATTTGGGTACCTCTTGGATGTCATTGGCGAAGATATCGCCTTCAGGGTTTCCTGCAACTAAGCAGACTCAAATTTCCCCCATCTTAGTTCTCATGATTGAACTGATTTGGAAATGTTTGGGCTTCAAGATCGCTTGTTCGCAATGTGCCGCTCCATCCTCAGGACGGTACTCCAGCTATCAATTAAGTGCATACGATTTTCCTCCTCTGGTTCCTGGGTGGTAAACAATTTTAAAATTGTAGTCTGCGAGTTTTTGTGCCGAGCGAATCTGACAATTGCTCCAGACCTTTGAGGTAAGGAAGTATTGGAGGTTTTAGTGATCAGTATAGACGGTAACCTATTTTTCGGTTCCAACCAAGTATTGGCGCCATTCCTTGAATGCTTCTGGTATCGCCAATAGCTTTTTATCTTAGATCTCATAGTTTTGTTCTGCCGAATTCATTTTGCGGGAGTGAAACGCTACCGAATGTAGTTGTTTTTCTATAAACAGCGATAAGAAGCAGCCCAAGGCAAAGTTGCTAGCATCTGTTTCCACCACCGTTTCTCTTTTGGGAAAGAAATGGTGTAGGATAGGGGCAGAAGTAAACCTTCTCTTAAGTTCTGAAAAGGCTGCCCCTTGTTCTAAGCCCCACTAAAACTTTTTGGATCGCCCTTTAATGTTTCCATGATCAGAGCACAGATTTTAGAGAAGTTTTCTATAAAGCGTCGGTAAAATTTCGCAAATCCTTAGAATATTTGAACTTCCTTAACCAACTTAGGTGGTTTCCAATATAACACGAAGTCCACCTTTTGGGTGCTCATAGATACCCCATCGATGGCTACTATATAGCCTAAAAATTCCACCTCTTTCATGTGAAAGAAAGATTTCTTTATTGAAATCGCGAGTTGGAAATCTGCTAGTTTTTGCAGAACTTTTTTAACCAACTCGATATGTTCTTTCTCGGTTTTCGAGTAGATGAGAATATCGTCAAAGTAGCAAACAACTCCTTGGTCCAAGTATTCTCAGAGAACTTTGTTCATCATATCTTAAAATATTGCCGGAGCGTTGGCTAGTCTGAATAGCATTACCTTATATTCACCTGCCCGTACCTTGTTCAGAAAGCTGTTTTCCATTCATCCCCTTCTTTTATCCAAATGAGGTTGTAACCATCTTTTAAATCAATTTTTGAAAAGATAGTTACTCCTGCTACTAGATCGCGTAATTCCAACATTAGTGGTAGTGGGTACTTGTTTAAGATAGTAATGTTATTTAAGTTTCGATAATCTACTACCAAATGTAGTCGGCCATCAGCCTTTGGGATGAAAAGAATTGGAGCACCAAAGGGCGACTGACTTTGTGTAATTTTTTCTTGTCAGATCATATCGTTAAGATATTCACGTAGGAGTTTAAGTTGCTTTTCAGATAGGGGATATATGGGCCCCTAAGAGGGTTTCACTCAGTCAACTAACGTGATCTCATGATCGAAAGTTCTTCTTGGTGCTAGCTTCGCTGCAATTTGTGGTAGGCAGAGCTTCTTAAATTCCCTGTAGTGTTTAGGGAGAGAGTCAAAGTTAACTTCAGTTGGATCTTCAACCATTCCAATTCTTCCGATTTGAATCGCATTCTCATTCCATACTACCGACTCATCATACTCGAACATATCTAAGATTCCTTCATCTTCTTCATCCACACATATAGCTTTACACTTGGGATCTTTAAATTCCCAGTTATCAGGGTCTCCAATGTTCGATAGGGGGTGTTCTGAATGATACCACCCAAATGGTATAATTATCCTATAGTCTCCTGCTGTTGCGATTTCACACACAACTTCAGAGAGGTATTTATTGCGGCCGATCTCAAGCCATAGTGGACGCGTATAGAATTTTCCTCCAGATAGAGATGGTACTCCATCATAACCTTGAATTGTGACCGGATTTGGTCTCTCTGTGAATGGAATTTTTAATTCCTTAACAAAGTCTTTATTGATTAGGAACATGTTGGAGGATCCTGAATCTAACAGAATATGGATTTTGTATTTTTGTCTGTTTGGATTTAAAACATGGATATGAGCATATCCCTCGGAACAGTCATATCGTGTAGGTTTTGGCGCATCAAATGCGCCTCTCTTTAGATCAAGGATCGAACCGTCATCTTTTCATTTTAAGATGTCTGAGGTTTGATAAGAACTAGGATGTTTGTTACTACGACCGCGCAGTTTCGACCATTCAGGTCTCCTCAGACAAACTGGTTTCCTATTAATAAAGAAAATTCTATGTCCCTACTCAGTGTTTCACCGATACACTAAGTAGTGCATGACCAGTTCTCAGGCTAGATTCCTCCCCTTTCTCTCATACTGAGGGCCTTGATGGTAACAAGGTTGGCCTTTTGTAAGGCCTATTGTCTCTCTCCAATTCCTTTCCCTTAAGAATTGGTTCGATCATCTCACCAGAAACATCTGCGTATGCAACATAGAGGTATTCCCAGTGTTGCCCAGCTGGTACAATGTTCCGAATATGTGTCCTGCAACTCCGCCCTTGTTTTCTGAGAGTAAGATCCCGACACGTGGTATAGTCGTCTGTACTATCCTTCACTAACCCTAAAAACTAACTGGGAGTGGAAACGCTTGTGAGTAAGGTATACAGAACAAATAATGTACTTGAGAGACTAACTAGCCTATTTGCTACTCTTGTCCGGGTGCTTGGACCATCACCTCTTTCCTACATAACTCAGCTTCAGGTCTGATAGGTTCGAAAATGTGGGTCTGCACAGTCTTTCAGGGCGATTCCATCGTAATGAATTCAGCAACACTTCTAACTGGAGGTTACTTACCCACAAGCCTACTTAATATGCCTGCCAATGCTGGTATAGAAGAAATACCTGGTCAAGGTGTAATTTGATTCCCGCTGACCCTGACGGACTACCCAGACGATAATGCCGCTGGTACTTTGTTCTGTTCACTAACTTCATCCCAGACCTGAGGGGTTCCCAATTTCGATTCCGGTTTCGTATCTTGACGAACCCCGACTACCCTAACGCCATCGTCGTTGGTGCCAAATAGGATGACTTAAGTCATCTCCTCATCATTGCCTAACTCCTAAAGTTTATTTCCTCTGGATATTTGGGTAGCGGAGATGTTATGAGGACGGTGTACTGTAGCTACCATCCTTAGTCTGCATCTCATAGGGGCGATAGGACAATTGGCCCTTGTAGTAGACACTTTAATTTGTCCCCAGCAGGTCTTGTACTCATGACTCAAGTTACCTTTCCCACACTGAGTACATTTACCATTTCCCTTCCAGTCATCAATTACGGATTGGGGAATTCCCTTATAGACCTTCTTGAAACTGGTATGTGTTTATTTATTGACTCCAGTGGTTTGTTTTGCTGGTTTATCGGGTTACAGTTCCCATTTCAGTTTTTTGGAAGGACCACCGCCTTTGATTTGGGCCTTCTCCTTTTTAAACCTGGATTTATCAGGTTCTCTTTCTCTGGAGGAGGTCTTTGTGAGTTTTAATTTATCCCATATTATGTAGTCCTATTTCTTCAGCTCCTCCTCTTCCCGACCTGCCTTTCGGAGTCCTGCTTCCCATTCTGCATCAGTATCAAAGGTTTTGAGGGATAGGCTTAAGCATATACTCGCTGGTAACTTTTTTTCCATCACTAGACGCCATGCTGGGCCATTTATTTTGGCCTTGGTATTAAGATTACTCATGATTTGAACATAGTATTGAATATTATCTTTATATTTAACTGTCTCCATATCTCACACAGCCCTTCATCCTTCTTCTATCTAAGCAAATCATTCTGTGAACTTGTGGTCGAAGTATCTCCAAGTGGTCAGGCCTACATCCTGTTCTTGTCCATGGAGGCCATCCATAGCTCTGAGATACCACATTGCTACTAGGTTGACCAATTCCCCTTTTGTTCTTCCTAGATCATAGATGACCCTTTCTCGGTCACTTTCCCAAGTTCTAGGATTTCTTTCGAAGTAGTCCATACATTGTAGTAACCAATAGCGGACACATTAAGAGGGTTTCACCTCAAAAATGGGGGTGGGTCAGCAGGTCGTTTGGTCATTAATGCCAATTCTTCTGCCAATACATTGGCTGTTCCACGTTGTTCAGGTATCAATCCACGGCTAAATCTGGATGGGCCTCCACCACATCTTCCTCCATCTCCTCCTTCATTATCACTCTCATTGTCGTCTGAATCACCCCCTGGTGATACAGGGATGGGACGTTCTCCTTCTCTTTACTTCCCTTTTTCTCGAGAAGGTCCCTCAGGAGGGCTAGTCTCCTCTCTTGCTTCTGCCTAGCTTTCAGGGACCAATTCTAGTACTACCTGTCAACCAGTTTGTCAATTCTGTAAGAGCTTAGTTATCCGATCTTTTAGCAATTCAGGAGTATGTAAGATACGAGTTTGATCTTGTTGTATGGTTCGGGTGAAGTCTCTGTAGCTTCCAGCTTCGCGTTCTTGTCTATCAGCAAGATTGGATATCATGCCTCGGAGTGTCATGTTTTGTTGGAATTGGTCATCCTTGAATGCCTGGAAATCACCTTCCAGGGTGAGTTCTCTTTCTATGGCGGGTTGAGATAACCCATTACCAATTCGGCAAAGCGTACGGGATACACCTCGGAGGACGGGAGCCGCTACTCGGAGGACGACATAATAAGGTATAGCCGGTTGCCTAGCCATCGCGGGGTCATAGCTCACACACGCGGGGCCCGTGAACCACCCTCCTATACATATACACCTCCAAGCACCAGAGCTCCTAGGCTTAGCACTCTTTCTCGCTTCCACACCTCGCGTTCTTCGTTGTCTTCCCCAAAGCCTAGCTGCAAAACAAACTAACAATATCTCCCAAACTGACTATCAATTCACTTTCACCTTATTCAACTGGACCATGGCTCCAAGGAAACTATCAACACGGAGGGGCAGTACTAGGCGAACCAGCACACGCAACTCTGCTGGTGGAATACAAAAAAGCACACGTACCCGCCAGCAACCAAACCGTTACGGCCTGCAGCAGAGCCCTGCCTCAACGCCCGGTGTAACGCCGGGCACGAATGATTCGACAACTGACAACGAGGAAAGCATTCCCAGTACTCCCGGATACAGCCGCTCCCCCAGTAACACTCGAACACTTAGTGGAACCCTAGCCCCTAGCAGTACTGCGACAATACCGGCTCTAGGATCACCAAATCTACCAGGAACCCACCAGATATCTGTAGCCCCCTCAGAGGCCTCCATCAACGTCTCTACCATGAGAGAGCTGCTCCGTTCTCATGAGCAAGATATTGTCGACCGCGTCATCATCCAACTCCGCTCCCAGCAACCCCTCCAGCCTATAACTCCCAGTCCAAGCATACCCATGTACCACCTCCCTGTACCTAGCACTCAGCTAGCTCCCGGAAATCCTACCCATACCCGCATAGCCGAATTGGAGACGCAGCTTGCCGAATTGAGAGCAGCAAATGAGCAGAACCACTCCTCAACCCAGTCAAGAGCCCTCGGTATGTCACACCCCATTCCGACATCATTCCCAATAGAAGGTGAAGGTGCAGGGGGCATTGTCAACAGTGTGGAAACCTTATTCCCCGGCGTCGAACGTAGCACATTGGTGCAGATTATTGAGAACAAATTTAAACCGACAAATATCTACCGACTTTTGGCTAGCGAAAAAGAGCGTGCAGAAACTCACCATACTATCAACATTGGCGGTGTTGAGTGTGAGCAGCCAGAAAGAGATGGCAAGGAATGCGAATATCGCATGAGTGGGTTTTTCAAGGCCTGGGCCGCCTATTGTGGAATCCTCATCAAACTGGCTCCCCATATACTACAAGGGGAGCTCGCTACAGCGATGTGTATCTACACAATGAATCTCTACGACCTACTGGAAAAATATACATGGGAAGGGGTTAAAGCTTACCACTTTCAGTTTCATCGGAAGCGTGTCGCTAGTGGAAAACAGATCTACCACCCAACAGAGTGGCGCCAGCTAGACAGCCAATTAATAGCTTCCAAGTGCTTTGCACACCCGGTGCAACGCCCCGCCTGGCCCCCGAGCTCAAAACAACTGCCTGGCCTCACTGGTTCTACCCTCCCTCCACCAAACCCTTTTCCTGACAGACTAACCAACTACAACCCCTCTACTACCCTCACACGTTCCCATCTCACAATACCCAGTCTTCCACCGCAACCACTACAGCACTGCCGCAACTGGAACTACCGGGAATGCAAGAATCTTCAATGCCGCTACCAACATATATGCATAGCTTGCGGTAGTAGCCATTGTGCTTCGCAATGTACAGCATCGAGTAATACCTCCTCCTACACAACCCGAAGCCAGCAGAGCGGACGTTAGTCCCCCCCCCTCCACCCTACCCAGCTGTCGCACCATCATCCCTCCACTCTTACTTCCTCACCAAACCACCCCTATACTACGAAACAAAAATAAAAAAAATAAAAATAAAAAAAAATAAAAAAACCTCCTATTGCTAAGCTTACCACCCACTCAGGGACTGTTACCACTCTGCCCTCCCAGGGTACACCCGCTCCCAGCATCTCACCAAATGACCTCTCACCGTGGCCTCCCAGCCGAAGTCCCCCCCGTCCCAATACGAATCTTCACTATACACTATTCACCCCCCACCACCTTCCAATGCCTTTGGGCCAACTACATGCCAACGCATGGCACAAGCTAGCAGCTCACTACCCAGATCACACTGTCATAGCAGCTATTACCGGAATATGCATGTTCGGTGCAAGGATCGGTTACGAGGAGAGCAGGGAGCAACCCGCTATCCATCCCAACCTACCCACTGCCCTAGCGGACACAGATCTAGTAACGGCGGATATTTCGACAGAACTTTCTAAGGGCTGCCTACTTAAATACCGAAACAAGGAGGACTTGCCCAAGCACTATACCGCCTCCCCACTAGGTTTAACAGACAAGGCCGACAGTACCAAGCGGAGGATTCACCACCTCTCATACTCCACTCAGGGCATTGCGTCAATCAATGGTGGAATTCCCCAACATTATGGAACGATCTCCTACAGCGGTATAAGCGATGCCATCCAGGCAATCCAGAAATTTGGGAAGCTTTGCATTCTAGTAAAGCGTGACTTCGAGTCCGCCTTTCGACACATACCAGTTTCCCCACTAGACTGCCCCCTGATTGGCTTCACCTGGCAAGGTCAGTACTATACAGAGCAGTTCCTTCCCTTCGGATTACGGACAGCACCATACATATTTAACTTGTTCGCCGAAGTATTCCATTGGATAGTAGAGGAAGAGTTGCTCTCCCAAGGCCTACCAGCAATTGTCATACACTATCTCGACAATTTTCTCCTGATTCTTCCACCCAATGCCCAGCCCAAGCAGTACACTACTGTCTTTGAAAAACTCTGCACCGAGGTTGGGCTCCAGATAAAGGAGTCAAAAAATGAACAAGGATTTGTGGTAAGCTTCACTGGAATAGAACTGGATACCAGCGAAACGGTCATTCGCCTCCCACCGAAAAAGCTCGCAAAGGCACGTCTTATCATACAGAATACGATAGCAAAGAAGTCCACCTCCCTACTGGAAATTCAGCAGATTACAGGATACCTCAACTTCGTATCTACGGTTATTCCGCTTGGCCGGACCTTTCTCCGAAGACTGTATAACTTGCTGTTTTATCTTCCCGCCGGTAACAGCAACCAACAGCGCCGCATCTCTAGTGAGGCTTATAAGGATCTGGTATGGTGGACGAAAGCGCTAGAAATGGCCCCCGAAAGATCAATTGCCCTCCAAACCCGAGAAACAATCTCCACCTGGACAGATGCAGCCGGTACAAAAGGTCTTGGTGGATACTACACCTCCCAGACACAACCGCACCCACAGCCAGACACCACTTTCTCAATTGCACTCTCCCCCTCTTCCACCAAGACGCAAGAGCATATAAATACAAAAGAGATGCGTGCGGTAGAACTGGCTCTCCTCTACTGGGGAAGCACGTGGAAAGGAAAAAGAATAGCGGTACATACAGACAACTGAGCTGTAGCTTATGGGATTCAAAATGGCACAATACGGGGCGCATCTATGGAGGTACTACGCCGTTGCTTACTCCTCGCCACAGAGTATGACCTGGAGCTTGAGCCAAAATGGATATCCACAACAGACAATGCCCTAGCCGTTGCACTTTCACGCTTCGACTATGACAAGGTTACTGAATTGGCCCCTCAGTTATCCCACCTCACGCACAGCCCCCAGCATCTTGGGTCACAGGCATACACCAATCAGGCCTATCGACCGGAGCAGCATACTACCTCTAGAGAGGGCTCGCACCCGCTACTAGGCGGAACTACGATACTCCCCGCTCCCGCTTCTCTGTTTTTTGCTCCCTCTCCAACTACTGCCACCCAGATGGCAGATATTTCCCAGCACAAGTCAATTGATTAATTGAATGGCTCTGCTCCCTAGCCGGAACCGTTAAAGTCAAGACACTAAAGTCGTATCTGACAGGTATTAAATCGTATCAACTTGACCTTGGAATTGATTGCACTGCTTTCAAAGATCCTCGACTCGAACGGACAATCCAGGGGATTAAGCGGGACCACAATGAGCCAGCCTGCAGACCTCGAACACCTCTTACTCGCCCACACCTTCTCCGGCTTCTCAGCCACCTACAATCACCTGACTATGACAGCACAGTTCTCCGGGCAGCGTTTACCTTGGCTTTTGCCGGATTCCTACGTGTTGGGGAATTTACTTACCGTGAAGTTGATAGACAACTAGGCAACTTGTTCTCAAAGTGGTTTATAACCAAAGCAAGTATCCAAATATCGGATGACAATACATACATGCAGCTCAACCTACCAGCCTCTAAGACGGACCCTTTCCGAAAAGGCCTTCTCCTTACAATTGCGGCAAGCTATGATACCGGATGTCCGGTTAGGGCGATGAAACAACTGCTTACAATCGACTCACACCGACCCTCAGCTGCCCCCCTATTTTGTGTCGGTAAATACGATCAACATTCTTTCACCCGAGAACATGTTGTAGCCCAACTCAAACTGTTGGCCTTGAATGCCGGCCTCGGCTCTGGGACCTGGAATGGCCATTCCTTCCGAAGGGGGGCTGCAACCTGGGCCTCTGAGGTAGGGATGTCAGAGTCCGAGATACAACCCCTCGGTCGGTGGAGATCCGACGCCTACAAGTCCTATATCGAATACTCCAATAAGGAACGAATTGCTCTCTCAAAGCGTTTCCAGCACCACCAACAACAACCGCAGCCCCGATAACCATGTCTACCAGCCTGCCTCAATAGGGGAGTGGAGGTTACCACCGCACGGCAGGCTAGCCTCCTCTCTACTCACACTCCCTGCCTCAGACTGGGATACGGCGGTGGCAACATTCCCTCCTCCCATGGCAAGGGCAGCGGCATATGCACCAATAGCCTCCGACAGTGGAATAAACTGATCAGGCGGGATCTCATAGTTTCTGTATTTCTCTTTGGTGTTTTTTCGTTCATTTGTCTTGTATTTTCTTTCATACTTAACTAGCTTCTCTTAATAGATGGGGTTCGACTTTGGAGTATTGGACGGCTTCTTGTTGTTTTTGTTTAAGAGGTTACTCCCTCATGGTGCTCTTGTCAAGCATCCTGCTGCATCACTTTAGCAGCAATGTCCTTCGTTAACCGGGTTTAAATATCCCCGATATTGGTTTCCACTAAGACACACTTCTGCAATACGACCGACATGTTATTATCATTCAGATCTTGGCCTTCCAATAGTTGCTGTTGGACCCTAATCAAACGCCTTGCATTTTTTTGTGAATCTCCTGAGAGAGCTTCGAATACAATATTGGAGGTGTCAATGCTCGTAGTGATATCTTGACAAATCTGCCCAATAACAACCCCTAACCGGGCTGCAGGTTTTGCGAGATCGATAGCGTGGGTGTTTGGTCGTAGTGTAGTAGATCTAGAATGAGGAGATGTTGCTCATGATGATGGTATAACACTAGGGGTTCTTCCTCCCCTCCTTGAGTCTCAAAGAGCTGGAGGAAGAGAGGTACAATTACTGAAGGCACTGGGACTATTGTCCACTGAGGTATCCATTGGTTTCCAGGAACCAATCCGTTTTGGAGGTTGCAACATTTTCTTCTTTGGGGTATTATTCGCTCTGAACCAAGCTAACCAATTCTCGTTGCCCGACGCAATGGTTGTAAGGATAAGAGGATAGATACTTGGTATCTTGCCGTATCGTGCAGTGAGGAGGTAATGTGAACAGTAGTTCACTTGTAGGTAGAGAGCCTTGGTAACAAGAAAATCTAACAATATACTATTAGGCAGAGACAACTGGTATAGACTTAAGGTTGTCTAGGCCAATCAAGATTCGTTCGTATAGACAGAGATTAGTCTAGGTGTTAGGCGGAAGCTGACTCTAAATACTTGTCGAGAAGACTTAGGCCTGAATCTTTTGTAATAGAGGGAGATTTGTCTAGGAAGGCTCTGTGTCGTTCTTTTCATTTATGACTACTAAGAACTCGCGTAGATTGATTGAAGAAATATTTTATAAAGATTCGTAGGTAAAACAATGTTATATTGTTAAGGTCTCTTCTCCGTTGCTTGATGATGTCTAAAAGCTTGGGAGGCACTTCGATATTTATATCCCGCGTCTGAGTGTTCGCGGACTACTTCTAATCCTCCTATAACTAAGTACCTTTCCCAAGATTGTACGCTAACGTCTCATAGTCTTAACAAGTGCGAACACCGTTTGACCCTGAATTCTTTCACACCATCTTCGTACTCATAAAATCTTTTCCGTCTTATCGTAGGATGCGCTATTATCCTCAAACGACCGGTCTTCAATTTATAGAGACGAGTAGACTTATATTTGAAACTGCAGTCGTCTTGACTATCGTTCCAGTAGTCTCTTCCGATTTCACATAGTGGCCAGCGTATGTGTCGGGCACCTATGCAAGATGCAGTCTTCCTAGACGGTGCGCCAACACACGTATGTCTACCGCCTATTAGGTCATCTGAGTCTGAGCAGCTTCCCCTCGGTCCGCCTCGCCTCAAAGAGAATCACCTCTCAAGGGATCCCATTTCCAAGAGCAACCAACATACAGCGGCCTTCAGATAGGTATTGGTGTCATATCTATCCCCTATGGCCTCTGGGGCACTGTAGGAGTAGTTGGGTATTTTCGAACCGACAACGTCCCCTCACTTTTGGCCCGTGGTTTGGAGGCCTAACTTTGAAGCCTAGTAACTCAATGCGCCTCCAACGGATTTCCTCTGTTCTACTTCTCAGAGGTGCCCTCTTATACATCCTGCGAACAGCTTCCGGCCGGAGGGACGGCAGCGACGTATATGGTGTTATGAAGTGGGTTTCATTGAGATGATATTATAGTCATGGGACGCAACTCTTCGAAATCTCACTAAGGACGTGCGGGCCCCAGAGCGGGGCCGGAGGGGGGTGTTAGGTTTCGATAAATGAGGATCTGTACGCAGTTACCCTACCGAGAGGTCTGTGCATTTTCTTTATGCCTAACACTAGGAAGACTCGGAAACAACTCATTGCGTTTATGACTACTTAGAGTGCAAGAAAGTAGAATAGAATCGTAAGAATAATATTATATTGTTAAGGTTTCTTCTCTGTTGCTTGATGATGTCTAAAGCTTAGGAGGCACTTGAATATTTATATTCTGCGTCTGAGTGTTCGCGGACTATATCTATCTAACATACAAAATACGTACCTCTTCAGATCTATCTCACATCATCGAGTACTCTATAAAGGAGTAAACATCGGGAGACCCTGAATACCATCATACCCTCTTCAGTAATTACTATTTCCTTTCTGGAAGACATGCTTGTCACCAGTAGTAATTATCCATCTTTAGAGTCTTTAGACCTATTACCGAATTCTCAAGTCAAACTATATTGGCTCCAATAGTCCTTTTTATTATCAAGAGGATCAGTCTTGACACAAAGTTGCCTTTGCTTATATGCCAGAGTCGATGACTTCTAGTTGTGATAACTCGACAACTAATCGATGGAATTCATTCCAATGACTCTCCCCTTGTGGAGGGGAAGTTATTCTATTGAATACTCTTATAATTCCTTGGTCGACAACTCCTAGTTGTTCTATGTAGAGGGAGTGGACCTTCGTATTGTGTTGGTCATAATTATTAATATTTGTGAACGGTATGATCTTAATAGCAATATAGATTATATGGACGTAATATTAAAAGTATATTACAGGCACGTTTCTAGCGCAGAGATAAGAGGTATGAAGGCTGATTGGTAGAGATTCTTGTCCTTAATTCTCTTGTAAATGAAGCGAGCGGTAGCATCTATTTATACAGGTTTGCATCCTCCGCATAAATCCCATGTAACAGAGAAATATAATAGGGTAAAACATAAGTACGACTGTGTAAAGCCGGAACATAAGTAGGAAAAATAAAAAAGGCGAACGTGTTTGACCCTGAGAATCTGCCAAGATATTCCCGTAAAACATGCGTGAATCAAAGAGGGTCTGAGGGAAATTACAGTAAGTCTGAAGAAATAATCACGGCTGTAAAGTCCGAGAAAATACGTAAAGATGATAAAATATCCCATAAAACAACAAAAGTAACACATGCATAAATCCCCAATCGTTATCACCGAATATTAGTGAAATAATGTAAGAAATATATCCTAACTGTAGTAATGTATGCGGTGTTTAGGTATGCTGAAACACTGACTAAGTGAGAGAGATTATACGCTATTATCAAGGAAATATAGCTTATGAAACGAATCAAGAAATTTCAACAATAATTCTTGCAACTGCGGTACACCCTATATCATAGTTGCAACACTCCTTGGAGCTTGTTGGCTTTTCTAGTGGCATTTCCAGGAGCTCTAGACTCTTTCTAGTTATTAGAGGGTGGTGTGAATACATTGGTTCTTTGTTCCAAACCTCCTAACATTCATATCATGACCTGGTGTGAAAACATCTCATTACTTACGGCCTATGTCAAAGATGTCACCTCTTTGAAGCCTAGCAACTCCCCGAGTAGTTGACAGATTGACTTCGTTCTACTTGTCAGGTCTTGCCATTTTTTTTTTTTTTTTTTTTTTTCTATCATGTATTCATTGTTTGGTTAAGGTACAAGAACGTGCATGCAGCGCTAGCTATGGCAGAAACAAAACCCAAAACAAAACTAACTAACAAAAGAAATAACACAACCGATTCCTCCAATGCTGTCCAACAACCGATGCAGTGCCTACACAGGACTCATAAAGGAAAACTACTAACTAAACTAGTATCGTAAGGAAACAAAACACAACTCACAAAAAGCAATGAAATCAAACAGGAGACCTTCCACCACTTAGACCATTTGGCGACCCAGCCAATGACAAGCGAGGCGAGGCAGGAAGGGAAGGGGAGGGGGATAGAGAGGGCTGGTGGGGGGCAAATTGTGCCTACATGTCGGGGGAGAAACCAGTTCTGGTTGAAGTGAGGTAGCGACAAAGGCCCACAAGGGACGGGATCGAGATCCAAAGTGAAGAATCAGGTCCGATATCCATAATCCCCTGGAGGTGGCAATTACGGGCCGCGGACTTGACGGGACAGTGGAGAATAGCGTGGTCGAAGGTTTCATTGCCTTCCTCGCACCACGGGCAGAGGAGAGAGGGATTGTCGTCGTGCCAGAATGGGTGGGTGGCCAGGTAGCTCTTGCCAGAGCGCATCTGGTGGAGACTACCAGCGAGGAAGGGTCCTAGGCCCATAAAAGGGTGTGGACGTAGAGTGGGAGAAAAGAGGTAGTAAGGTGGTGGGGGTGAGAGGAGGCACCAGGAGGAGAGGAGATCTTCCCGGCGTCTTGCCTTCAGGGAGGCGTAGAGGATGCGGGCCCCAAGTGGCGCCAGTTGGAGAGGAGGGAGGAGGCTGGAGTTGGCCGGAGGGAGCGGGTCGCGGTGATCACCTATGATGTAGTGGACGCGGTGGGCAACAGTGTTGATTGGCTGGTGTCGTCGGTTAGGTGGGGAGGGTTGCTTGGTAAACCACTTAAGGGGGCGTGTAGTTGGGGCCAGCCCACGGGTGCCGGCCTCGAATGGAACCAGGACGCCGGAGCGAGTCTGGCGCCCTAATGGGTGGTGTGGTCAGGACCGCATGGTCGAGCCGAGCCGTCGCAGGGTTTATTTCTGGGAGGAGGCAGACCAGGCGCATGGCTGCAAGGCATTAGAGGTGCTTAATGAGGTGCTTAATGAGGAGGTCAATGGGCGCGAGGAAGCTCTCACTAGGGAGGATAGCCGTGTTTGTGAAGAAGAAGCAGTTGGTAACCCACCTCTAAACTCTGTGCCAGAAAGACCTTAGCTTGTCAAGTATCTTGGCACCAGGTGAGAGTAGGTCGCAGCCGTAAAGGAGGATGGAACGGACGAGGGAGGAGGCCAGTCTGTGGCAAAGATGGGGGGCCAGGCCTTTATCCGGGCGGGAGAGACGATTGATCGTTGCCAGTGCGGCCTCTGCGAGGGCGAGCCTCCGTGTAAAGTGAGCGGAGGTGGCCCTGTCCAGCGCAGGAGTCGCTGGTTCGAGCCAGTAGCCCAGCCACCTAAGTATCTGGATGGGCTTGTAGGAGACCAAGTCCACCGAGACAGGGAGGGGACAGGGGGGGCCTCTCTGTTGAGGGGTCGTCCTGTGCATAAGCTCAGTCTTAGGGAGAGAAAAAGCGAAGCCAATCCAGCGGCCACAAGAGGTGAGGGAGGTAGTGACAGCCTGAAGCTTCTGGACATTGCGCCGGTAGGAGGGTGAAGCCACAGTGATGGCGAAATCATCGACATAGGAGAGTATGAGACCATTAGGGATCGGGAAGTGAAGAAATGAAACGTAAATAAGGAAGAGAAGGGGAGAAACAGGCGATCCTTGAGGGGTTCCTACCTGTAGCGGGATGAAGAGTTTGGGGGAGCCTTGGTAGAGGAGGCGGTACTGGCGGCCATGAAGGAAAGAGCGGACCCACGAGATGAGATATGGCTGTACACCCCGCTCGCGCAGCTTACCGCACAAGCCGGACGAGTCCACATTGTCGAAACCTCCTTTCACGTCAAGGGATAGAGTGGAGGAACAGAGGCCCATACTGTGTGCAAGAAGGACCTCGTGGGAGAGCGTAGCAAGTGCGTCGAAAGTTCCCATGCCTGAGAGAGAGCCACATTGGTTGGAGTGGACGAGGCCAAGGGCCCGAGCAACTGCGGCTAGCCTAACAGCTACCACACTCTCCAGGATTTTGGACAGGGTCTGGAGGAGGACGATGATGCGGAAGGAGACTGGTGTGTCATAGGAGGCCTCGCCGGGTTTGTCAAGGACAATGCCGTTAGCCTGTTTGTGGGAGGGGGAGTGGAAACTATATAGGAGGAGGGGTCCAAGGAGGGAGGTAAGGATCTTCGGGTTGACAGCGTGAACTCTATTCCACACCGAGTAGGGGATGTGGTCCGGGCCAGGGGCAGAGGAGCTAGAGCTGGAAGCGAGCACTTTGGAAATTTCTTCCTTTGTGAGCCCAATGAGATCATTGAAAGGGCGGAGGATGGATGGGGGGGGAACAGAGGTTCTGGGCGGGAAGAAGTGGGACAGGAGGGCTGAGTTGACCTCCAATGGGGTGTCTGCGTCACGAAAGGAAGGAAAGCGATCAGGGGGTCGTCCTAGCGCGAAGCGTTTGGCGGTCCAGACTGTCTTGGGGGTAGCTGAAGAGAGGAAATCGTCCCAGTACGTTCGCTTAGCATGCTTGATGGCCTTGAAATAGGCATTGCGGGCACGACGTGCCTCAGCCCAGGAGGCTTCGGTAGGGGCCTTGTGGGTCCTGCGTGTGGAAGCATGAAAGGTTGTCCTAAGGAATAAGAGAAGTGGGGACCATCAGGGCTTGGAGTGGCTGGACAGTCGGTGAAGGGGAGTGTGAAGGAGAAGAGTAGCGCGCAGGCGGTCAACATTCCCGTCAAACCAGGCGGAGGCAGATGAAAAGGTAGGGAGAGGCGGCGGAGGGGGAACAATAAACTGCTTGAGGGAGTCACCAAGGACCATCCAATCGGTCTTGGCCCATGCAGGAGAGGGGACAGGGGAGCAAAGTAAAGATGTGTAAAGTAAGAGGCAAGCCGGAACATGGTCCGAGCCAGTAGAAGGAAGGGGGGTAGACCATTCCGTGAAAAGCTGGGCCACCAAACCGTTCGCAAAGGCGAGGTCAAGAACAGACAGTCTGCCCACTGAGGCGAAGGGGAAATAAGTAAACACACCGGCGGTGTTTAGTAGGGAAAAACCATGTAACGAAGCCAATTGAAAGTAAGGAAACGACAAGCCAAGCTTGGTAGAGGAAAACACCCTAAGTGGGTCAGACAGGGGATGATGGAAATTAAAATCACCTAAAACAAAAATGGGAAAATCCAAATCAGGAAAACACAAATCTGGGAAAACAATACGGGTGTGTGTGGAGGTGCCCTGAGTGTTGTAAACATTGTACACTCTGAGGCGGGTCTGGGAGGACGAGCAGAAACCCACGTCTGAAAACAAATCCACTGCCATGATGTGGGTAGAGTTGTCTGACCAGACTGGCAAAAGGGAAACAACTTCAAGGAAAGATAACAGAGCATAGCAGGCCACACGTGGCTTGCCAAAAGCAAAAGAGGGGGAAAAACATTTATAGCCAGGAAAGGAAGGCAGGCGAGCTCGCCAAACAGGGGGATCCTGAATGGCCACCAGCACGGGCATGGAGGGCAAAGAAGAGAAACTTTGAAATAAAGAAAGAAATACATCCCAGCTTCCCAGGCTGTTATGCTAAACAAAGGAGAGGTTCAAAAGGTCTGGGCCATCGCTAGAGGGCCTGGTTGCAAACCTGATAGGAACGGACATTTACCCAGACAAGCCGGAAGGATTGAAGAAGGTTCGAGCGGGATCTGTATCCCCCTGGGAAGGGGGGAGGCTGGCCCTAGAGGAGGAGCACGTGGCTGTATGAGGGGTTTCTGGTGTGGCATGAGAGCAGGGTCGGCGGGGGATGGTGAAAGGAGGGGCGAGAGTTTTTCTGGGAGTCAAGGGTCCGGGGTTTCCCTCAGCTCCACCAGGGCCGACATCCATGTCATCCTCGGACTCGTTGTCTAACCGTGGAGGGGCGGCGGGGTCTCTTCTCAGGTCTTGCCAGAGGTCCCCTCTTATTTATCGTGCGAACAGCCTTTGGTCAGACAGACGGCAGCGACATATGCAGTATTATTCCGAAACCTTCAGTTCTGTAACCAATCAGTCACAGGACGCAATTAAGATTGATGTGTATGATGACATGTGGGCCTGTAAAGGGGGCCGGAGGGGGTGTTGGAGGTTGAGATTTCTGAACTCGGGTAAGGTTACCCTACGTAGAGTATTCCTAAGCTATTACAATCAGGTACTCCTAATACTAGCACTTATCACCATTATAGTTAAGCAATGTTTTTATCTCAAGGTAAGATAGTCCTAATTTGTCTTACATTTATAAATAACAACATATGGGCTAATTTTTATATTATTAAATTTAGAAAACAACTATGTGATACTATGCAAAATGCTGATCCTGAGAGAGTAGCAGTATGAAGTCAATTAATTAGTAAAAAACAAAGGAGAAAAGAATTTATGGTCAAGGGACTATATTGTATCTTATTAATTGATGGTTATAATAAGCTATCATGATTCGGGTTGGAGATTTATGGTGTAATTGATGCATACTCGCATTATATTCTTTGGTATTATGTTAGTATTTCCAATCAAACTACGGTATTTGTCAATAAGTAGTATTTAAGACTTATACGAATAAAAATGCATATGTCAAAGTTAATTCGCTCTGATAAAGGGTTATCTGCATGTTAAATTAACTTATCACATTTATATTTAAATCATTGAATACTAATGCAATCCTGATAGAAACCAAAACACCACTTTTAGCTGAGTTTCATTATATATTACAGCAAGCAAATTGTCCTGATCATCTATTTGCAAAGGCATACTCATATGAAAAGTAGACTAAAAATTAACAAATTGTGACTTTGTAGAATATTCTAACTGAAGGTTAAACAGTTAGGCATATAAGACCTAGCATAGTGGTAATGTCCCGCTTCTGACCACAGAGGTCAAGTGACTCGATATCTATAGTTGCGGCAAAGCTATATAGAAATTAAGATAATAATTTCTATTTCATGACTCCCTGATCGCAAACCATATAGACCACTCGCAATAGTGAGTAGCCAACTGAGAGATTTTCTATCAATTAGATAGAAGACATCCAGCACCACCGAACTACTTCAGAAACTACCAACACCGGTTCAAGATTAGGTGTATGTCGGACGTCTCCAATAGGAGTCCCTCTTAGAGGCAGGAGGTCCGAGGGGAACCAGACTTGGATTGGAAAACTGGAGATGCATGTAGCCTTTCTATGATACTGGCGTGTCGAGACTCATACAAGCATATATTAAATCTGTACCAGTTCCTGACAACAAACTTAGCTAGTTCTTGATCAGATGGGATGATTGGAATGATAGCCATTCAGACTACATTTACATACTTAGTCCATTCAAGCCTAGAGATCGCAAAGAGATCATTTGGAGATAGGACGCTATCCACTCAAGATAAATATCTCATTTCAATTAAGGTTGAAGTGGTGTATGAACTTTCAGGGTCAAACAGTATTCACACTTAGTAGAAAGTAAAGTAAAAAGCTCTTCGATACATGTTAGTATAGGAATACTAAGTACCAGTAGATTAGTATAAATAGGTTTAAGGTCTCCGGGTTACTTAGAGGAATCAAGCAACGGAGAAGAGACCTTAACAATATAATAAGTTTACAATTACGAATCTTTATTCTTTTATTCTTTACTACTTTACAAGTCTTCCTAGACAATCTCCGATGAAAGATTCAGGCCCTAGTCTGACCAATAAGATTGACCTCAGCTACCGCCTAATATAAACGAAAGAATAGAAAAGTTTTGATTAGTGTTCGTTACGGGGTGGGGCGGGGCGTCTTTGGGTCTTGGATGCCCCGCTGTTACTAGGCTCAGGGCCCGTATTTTTATCTCCTCTCCACCCCGCCCAGCCTCTGGAGCCTATCCCTAATCGTGCCATGGTTGTGGCTTAACACAGATTTTTGTGGCTCAACAGAACTTTTTTGTGGCTAAACAGAACTTTTTTTGTGGCTCAACTAAACTTCACAATTCCATCACAGACACAAATTATTCTAATTTACACTTATTTTTCCCAACCTAACGAGTTTTTTAATACCTGAAACAATTTGTTTTAATATTTTCTTCTTATAGGTTAAAACCTTTCACCTATTTTTAACCTTTAATTTCATCTCATCAAGCAGAGGTTTGCGCTCCTCATGCTCCAACCGCTTCTTTGGATTCCTAGCTTTTTGCAGTTGTTTCTCTGCATTTGCTATCTCTGCATCCTCTCGGCTTTTTGCCATCTGCCGAGCTTGTGATGGATAAATAACCCCACCCTTTTGCACCTGCCGTCGACTCTATCCCTGTTGTCTTACAGATCTTGCATGTTCTGCTACCCTAGTATGCTCCATATGCTCCATTGCCAGTGCACCTGACTGTGCTTGTACCAATCCACCTTGCAAAACTAATTTCAGTTTTTTCTGAAATGTTGGCGACAGGTTGTGAGCCTCAAGCTGTAATTTCTCTTGCATGCGCTTCAAGCTTCAGATCGTAACGGGAATAGTTGTGGATGATATTCGTGGAGAGGTAACGGGTTGCTGGGAAAGTGGAACTGCTTCACGTAACTTGGATACCACAATACTTGGATTGAATGGGATAAGTCCAGTTGCCTTAAAGGCAGATTTAATTGTGGAGGGTTTGAAGGTTTGCTGTCAGATAGAATCTATTATGTCCAGAAATTCTATTTTGTCAAACTCTCCACAGCCAGTACGGGTTGCAGCTTCCACTGCTTCACTATGATAGTGTTTATATGGTTGGAAAACCACTACATCAAGGGGTTGGAGAAGATGACTGGTATGAGGAGGTAGGCAGAAGACAACAATCTTATGGCTATCACAGTAATCAAGGAACTGCTTAGTGCAATGAGAGCCAAATCCATCCAGAAGTAATAGCTGATAATTGCCTACTTTTCGTTGCTGAGAAAAGTAATTGAAATGCTCCAGCCACTGTAGTGACAACTTATCATTACTGTCTCCAGTCTCTGAGGTTCCTACAAGATAATCATCTGGTATACTGGTTGTTGTATACCAGGGCTCTTGGTGTATAACTCCTGGAATAATGATCATTGGGGGAAGTACTGCTCCATCGCCGCTGATAGTCTCACAAACCGATATCAGCTCACGGTTTGTTGAGCTTCCAAGATATGACTGTCATGATGGATCCCGCGTAATTATCCACTGGTCCCGGCCCATTCCAATTCTGAAGCCTGTTTCATCAAAATTGTAGCAGTCTTGGTCCTTAATGCCGTACTTCTCGCGAATAGCATGGTATCGCTCAAAGCAATCTTTGATTTCCTCAGGTTGATGAGCATTCTTTCGGTTGATATCAAGAGTACGTTGTTTTCAAATTGAATACTCTGGATGACGGATCATGAAGCGCCTAGCCCAGTGGTCACCAACGGTAGGAACTGAACTATGTCCTGTATGGGATACTGCAAAATGGTATTTGTGCAACCAGAAACTATTGGGAGGCGGACAATTGTTCCTATTGCATCTAAGCGGTCCAGGTATTGACATACTGCCAGTTCTTGGTCTTCAGACAATCTCCTGTTGGTTGCTTCTCTGTCATGTTTTGATGGGACTCCATGCCACTGGGCTCGAAGTCTGGATTCTGGAATTTCATACTAGCAAGCAAGTGCTGCAAGATTTGGTTTCTCATGCTCTATACCTTCAAGAGAGGTAATTGCAGCACGAATTCTGATCTCAGTATCTTCGTAAGGCTCCACCCATTGACTAGGAAGCATAATAGTAGCTAGTACTGGCGGCATGATGGTGACTGTATAGGGGAAATTGATATTGTGAGGATAGGCTTTCGGTAACTCTGCACAAGTCGGCAGTAATTGTAGGGGGGATATGTTTGGGTGATTGTTGGAGGGTCATGTGCATGAGTACTAGACAATTATAGCGGTCAAGCTTTAATTTAATACATCTCTGAATAAAATAGAATACTGTATACAATGGGTTTTGAATAGAATAGTAAGAGATGGGGATTAATTGAAGTTCAATGGTAAAGTTCAATAAGAATATGAGATCCCATTGAGCAATAGAGCTCCATTATACTTCAAAGTCATATTCAACTATAAGATTGCACTCCGCTAACCCCATAGCTTGAACTGCAATAATAAGTTAAGCTTTAAACAAATAACAATCTACTAGTATTATGCTACCTATAGATGCTAAGTGAAAGTTATGTTGGCTTATAAAGTTTCTTTATACTGTCATTCACCTTGCACCACAAACAAATTTTAAGCCACAAAAAAAGTTATGTTTAGCCACAAAAAAGTTCTGTTGAGCCACAAAAATCTGTGTTAAGCCACAAGTCATGTTGAGCTGTAAAGTCATGTTGAGCTGGCAGGCACTCTGGAAGAGTGCCCCAGGTTGCGAGCGTGCGAGCAGCCGGGGCTTGTGGCTGCAAAGCCACAACCATGGCACGATTACTACCCCGTACTACCAAAAATTGGCGGGGGCCTGACTAGGGCATGAGCCGGGGTAGGAAAGGGATCAAAAAATAGAAAAGACCCTGCCCTGCCATGGGCCGGGGAGTGAGCCGGAGCAGGCTTTTTGGCCGGGAACCTGTGTTTTTTGGGTCCCCAGAGGCCCCATAAGGAACACTAATTTTGATGGTAGTGAGACTGAGGTATCTCGCTTGCAATTTCTTTATATCAAAATATTTTGTTCCCATATTCATCAATTTGTTGAAATTTACAATTCACATCCAATTCAGCTACAAAGGAGCCGTGAATACTATCTTCTGACTGGTCAACTATTTCTAATGTATTACTATCCTGAAAGTGGTAAAAACTATAAAGAAAGGGTCAATGAAAGGATTTTTGCATTTTTAGAGGTAGAGGTTAGTCAATTTAACCTCAATGAATACTTATCTGTATCAATAATTGAACTTTATACAAAGCTCTTAAAAGAGAAAGATTATCAAAAAGAATTTGATATATAGTAATCCACATCATTATTCGAAGTTGTGAACAGTACAATCTTAATAGCAATATAGATTATACGGATATTATATTAAGAGTATATTATGGACATATTTCTAACGAAGAGGTAAGAGGTATGAAGGCAGATTGGTAGAAATTCTTGTCCCTAATTCTCTTATAAACGAAGCGAGCAGTAGCGTCTATTTATACAGGTTTGCATCCTCTACGTAAACCCCGTATAACAGAGAAATATAATAGGGAGAAACATAAGTGCGACCATGTAAAACCATAACGTGAGTAGGAAAAACATAAGGGTGAACTTGTTTGACCCTGAGAATCTGCCAAGATATTCCCATAAAACATGTGTGAATCTAAGATGGTGTGAGGGAAATTAGAGTAAGTCTGAAGAAATAATCACGGCTGTAAAGTCTGAGAAAATATGTAAAGATGATAAAATATCCCATAAACTAAAGAAAGTAACACATGCATAAGTTCCTAATCATTATCAACAAATATTAATGAAATAAATAATGTAAGAAACATATCCTAACTGTAGTAATGTATGCGGTGTTTAGGTATGCTGAAACACTAACTAAGTATGAGAGAATATATACTACTATCAAGGAAATATAGCTTTATGAAACGAATCAAGAAATTTCAATAATTATTAGAAGGCTCATCTCTCTTTACAAAACCACGTACCCTAGTGCATCGCACTTGGCAGTAAAAGTCTAATTAACTTTATATCCAATTAGTGCATCAGAATAGATTAAAGTAAATCAAAATAAGTAAATTGCAATACATTATGGTTGTGTTGTTAGTATATCAGGTAATATATTAATGCAGCTAATACCAACTGATAATAAAGAGGAGAAAGCAATATCTGATATAGTAGACAATTCACAGGAGGCAATACAGGATACCTTATGTCAGTTTGAGAATACTGATTTTAGCATTACTTGTAACTCATCCCATAAGTAACTTTTCACAATCTTATGACGTGAAAAACTTTTAATAGAATAGAGTAGAAATTAATCCAAATCATGAATATACCAAGTTAGAAAATCATGATATGCATTTTCTTTCTATTTAATATCTTTAACTCTTCTTTACGTATCTTCAAAATCTATTTCAATTTAACTTCTCTTTTCTACAATAATCAACAGATACCTACCAGTTTTATCAATCCTCTTATTATTTCATTTACTTTTTTTTATAATTCTTTTATCATCCCTGAGTCTAAGTCTGTACCTCCATCATTAATAGTCTCTAATTTTCAACAATGTCCTCCTGCCAAGTTAACTCCTATACTTGTCGTCAATCTCTGCCAAGGCTACTCTTCATTACAGGACCTCCGGGGGCCTGAAAATCCCAGGTCCCAGGCCAAAAACCCTGCCCTGGCCTGCTCTCCAGTCCTGGGTGGAGCGGGGTTTTTTCTCTCTTTTGACCCCCATCTCCACCCCTGCCCGTGCCATAAGCAGGCCCCCGCCAATTTTTAGTGGTACGGAGTGGTAGGGTTGGGCCCCAGAAGCCAAGCGGGGTGGAGAGGAGAAAAACATACAGGTCGTGGGCCCTGTAACGGCGGGGACTCTACAAGAAAAATCTGTCCCACCCCGCTCCGTAACGAACACTAGCCAAGGTATGGAAATATTAGTATCTGTATTGGATGCAATCATCCTGTTAGTATTCATCTTGATCAAAAGAATAATAACTATGTTGAAATTATTCATCATTAATTTTGAATTGTAAGTTTTATATACCTAAGTTTAATAGTTATAAATACTTACTTAAAGGTCCATTTCTGTGTTGTACTAAACTCCAGTAATGCGAGACTACTACTTAGTTTAATGTCATTACCTGGTTCCTATATGACTCCATGGAGTAATCAGATTTCTGAAGAAGTTAAATTCTACTAACAATATATTGATCCATCCAAGGAGCCAGCAGAAACTGTTTCTAGTAGGAAGTTCAACACACTTACTACTCTTAGTAGTACTTTCGCCAAATTAGTTTCCAAATCGATTGATCTCTACTTTTACTATTGTAGTCTTAAAGCTGGATTTCATGGCTCAACTTGAACAACATCAAAGGACTTTAATTGTATTAAACATACTAGTATTAATAACTGGCAGTAATATTTGAAAAATATTATCCTTTATTACCCTGCATGGTTTAGATATCCTAATATCAAATCCTTTAAACTTTATCCTTAACTACCTATTTGCATCAGCTTCTGGAATGGAACAACAACTGGAGTTACTCTAAGTGCAAACTTATTTCTAAATAGTAGTTGCATTACTGAACCTCTCTACTTAATTGATAATCCTAAGAGTCATACTGCAGCACAATCTCACAGCACAAAGAGTGGAAAAAACACTAATTTGATATCTCAAAATTAATTGCAATTTCAATTCATATTCAACCAATCAGTTATGATTCAGAAGATAAGGATGATGCCTTACAACTTCCTATAAAGCCAGCTGCAGATTATTGACAGTTTTTTTATTCAGCCTCATCAAATAAGTCTAAGCAAATTGACAAAACAATTTCCTATATTGTATGGATCTGCTCCCGTAATAGCTCCTTTTTCTAAATTCCCAAATCTTTATTTCCATGACATTGTTAGTACTTACTGTTTCCCGGCCTTAGTGATAGTGTTCCTTTCTTGTTACCACTCGCTTAAGGCCCTGTTCGGCATGTACCAATAAAAATATATAACAATAAAAGTTGAAAATGGCATATATGCTAATAAAAAAATTCAGTATTGAAAAAATATATAGCTGTTCGGCAAAGATTTATGACTGTAGTGAGCCCTAAATCAGTTGTCATATATTACACATTAGGGTAAATGCAAAATAATAAATAATATATTTTGAAAGCTTGCTTCTTAGATGTTCCATTAAATAATACCACGCATTATACCATATATTATCCTACTTCCATTTATTTATCTTTTTATCTTACTACTTAAAGCTTTTTTATTTCCCTAATTCAACTTTTTCCTGTTGTAAGTTATTTAGTGCATTAAAATCGCTCTATAATTCTTGACTTAATATTTGAGCCAGCTAATAATAGTTCCTAGAAGAGTAGATTGGATGAAAATTAGGAATACTGCCTGAGTTAAGGATAGTGAAAGGTGCTTGGTTGAAGCTATTCTGAGACATGTCGAGAATAGTGAATGTGGAGAAAATAGATTCAAGAAGTCTGTTTTGCTCAATGGTATTGGAGAGCTCAATGCAGCCTATAAAGGTGCTTAGCATGAAATCTTTTACATTTCCTCAAGCTATAAGCAAGGAAGTAATAGTAAGTAATATTACCTCCCCCCTCCTTTTTATCAAAACATGTGTCATATTTCATGATTTAGAACTAGCCCTACACAAAATATATACAATAAAAATTTATATACATAATAAAAATTTATCATAGTTTAATGCCACTTACCGAACACACCCCTATATAAAAAATTTACTATGCCAAAATTTATACTATAAAAGTGACATGCCGAACAGGGCCTAAAAGTTAGTTTTTTTTGCACTCAATGTCTACTTGACCCGCCGTATTTTTAGGCCTACTATACGAGTACATACAATTTTCTTGAGAAATATTTTTTAAGTCTATCAAAGAATACTCTACATGCTAGAGAAGTTTCATATGGGTTTAATTATATTTGTTGCATTTTCAAAGTTGTACCTTTTTCGTATAACTCCACCCATATATCTCCCATCCCATCGATACGAGACAAAAGAGATCCGACAGAATTTCTCATCTCCAAAATCATTGACCTTGTCTCTATCTCTCGGTCTCTTACTTCCTGTAACTAAGATCGGCAGGCTGTATACTAAATTAAATATGAAAATGAAACCTTAAATTGTACCCCAAAACTACTCTCCACTTCTCCGAGATGATTCCACTATGTGTACTATTAGTAGCTACTAGTTTGTTGGGTGGTGGTAAGCGCAAGGATTTTATATCGTACCAAGTGACTCTTAGTCATTAGTTCGGGTATCTCGAGGGCGGCCTTTGGCGGCAACGACTTCTCCGTTATATATGATATAAACGTGCAGTTGCGGTGTGGGAAAAGGCTCTGAGGCCAGACCACGGGGCGACTAAAAACGCCAACTGCCCCACGACGATTATCCAGGCCCGAGGATCGGGTGCCCTGGGCGGGGTGTCGTTGTCGGGGTGAAGGGCTTATGTTTTCGCGGCTGGCGGGCTGGTATGATAATATTATTATCATGATAATAATTATTATTAGAACTTTCAGTTGTTGACTATGAGGTGTTGTCCCCACGCCCCCTCGCCTTAAGCGCAGGGTATCGGTGTCGGCTTTGCTTCTTCACACTCGGCCTTAGGCCTCAAACGTTTGGCTTAGCCCGCTACCCTCCCCCCCTTCCATGATATGCATCGCGCTCACAGCTTGGTTTATACGATGGAGCCTTTAGGGATGGTCGGTCGTTCGTTTATTTTCTTGGTCATTCTACTAACGCACCGCAATTTCTCGAGTATTTCTTTGCATTTGGTTCGTTCTTTGTGCTTTGCAGAGTTTTGTTTGGTCTCCAGTGTTGTTAGTTGTTCAGGGAGGTACTGTATGTATATCTCCTGGTCTTTCCTATGATAGCATTTCTATCAATCATCTAGCCTTTACGGTACTAAATCGAATCGGTTTGCTCGGTTTAGAATTAATATTTCCCTTATTATCCCAATCGGAACTTGAAGGCCCAAAACAAAACATCTTCTAGATCGCACTGTGGTTTTTAAATACGCGCCGGGCACTCTCCAGACCTGAGGGTGGGCGTCAGTGGTATTAACGTTGACAGTGGGTGTTGGAATAGAGCCTAGACTTTGGCTTCGCTCCTGGCGGGATCTCTAAACTAGATAAGGGGCTGTCAATGGCTTGGGAGAGTAGTCTGGGGTATCGTTCCGCTCAACAAGCGGTGTGCCCAGTGCCCCTGCGGGCAACGGTCCGGTATGCCTTGGGATCCCGGGTACGGTTTCCTTCCCTCTTTCGAAAGAGCTGTAAAAATGGTGCGAAAAGTGGCCTTCCGTATAGTTAGATACACACACCTAATTTTTTGGCCAGTAAAACTCGAGCTTGCCTCACTTTTTCCATTTCGCGCTTTCCAAACCAAACTAAAGTATCTACGCCATCCCTCTCTCACTATCAATCATAATTTCTTTCCCTTATTTCCCCTTTACTTCCCCCCCAAATCCAATTTCACCTTCTCTCTCCTTCCCTATCTGCTCCACTTGCCAGCCCCATGATACTTGCATGCACTGGGTACCATATGGCTGGTGAGTTCGCCTCACCTATGCTCACCCTTAGTACATTCTGAGTCAATCACTTCGGGAGGGGATTATGCTCATGGGTGTAAGGTGGAGCCCGCATAGGAGGAGCGCAGCTCTAATAATATATTTGTTCATCTCCATCTTGATCGTTAGAGCAAACACTTCCCTCATTTTGATCATTTCCATCATCACAGGAGTACACACTCCAAGAGTGCGAACTCCCCTCATTTTCATCAGTATTACTCCCCTCATCCTCAGTATTAAAAGCCATCCGAATTTGAGTGTAGCGGGTTGGCGGGTTAGGTGGTTCCGTTAACCTCGTAAAAATATCTCCGTGACAAGATTCGACAACAGACCTACAATTTTTTGCTATCATCTAAGAAACCTATGAGCGGTGATCCTCTTTTCCATTCAGAACATGCACGACACCTACCCTCATCCGCCAAATACTCAACAACACTTTCCCAAGTTCTAGCGATTTTTTTACTGTTGCAGGAATCGTACGCTGCTCATCTCGACTCAGGATGCACACATGACCCTCCGTGTAGCTCATTCGTAGAACTTGGCAAGTTAACCCTGAGGTAATTTTAACATAATAGTAATTGGTGTAGGTACTTGTCGAATTCAAAAGCAAGACTTACCCGCGCTTACTAGCCCGGCCACTTGTAATTCTTTCAATTGAGAAGTATCGACATTCGCCTGTAGAAGAAATAATATGTCATGGAGACCTTTCGCCACCTTTCGAGAATCACAAAGCCATTTGGTGTCTACTTCACTGCCAAAGGTCTTGGATGTCTCTACCACGGCATATTCATGGTGACTATAATAGTCTCGGAGAACTCCATCATAGCATGGGCCCATCTTCTGTCGTTTTGTTGTATCCACCCCGCCTTGGTTCTTCCTAGCAGCAGAGGCAAAGGAGGTTTTCTCCCTACTACGAGGTTCAGATCTTAAACAACAGGTAAGGGATAGAAAAACGTACCGAAGAAGATCCATTCCTTCGAGACCCTGCAGACAGCGATCAAGCACAACAGACTAGACGTTTAGATCATACCAAGATTCGTCATGCCTCCGCCACAATATTCGATCAGGACGCTGATATAGTGGGTGGCTAGAATTAAATGTAAGCTGAACCCAACTAGAGCGCACAAGAACAGAACCTTACAGCATATTAAAAACCAAATGAACCCAACATCCATCATAATGCTTATCGTGAACGTAGGGTTCGCCAACTGGTGGGTAAGGGTTTTCGTTTAGAATGCGTCGTAAATGCTCAGGCGATTCCAACTATTTGACTAATGTGAGAGGCTGTATCGGGAGCACACTATGCATTGGCTTACCCCCGTAAATTTAACTATCAACCTTACGAGCGACTCATCATTCTCAGGCCATTTTGGTTCCTTCGCGCATATCGCAGCCCAATCAAGAGGGTGGAATAATCTCTCGATCCTAGGGTCACCAATATCAATGATATATGAATGTGCTAGGAGCTCGCCACTTGTATTTCTGAATGCGTCATAGAGCACTTTTTCAACGAGAGCTCCGCTAGGTAGTTTCCACATAAATGTCTCCTTCATGACTTTGAACCTCTCTGCCAGAATATCTGCTCTGAACGAGGACGAGCAAGACTAACCCTGTTAGAATGCTAACATCGGAGAGGATGAGCGCGACAAACATTATCAAGGGACCTCTTGTTCGGCCTTCCATTATTCTTGGATTGTCCTTTCTTCGAATTTCCATTCCTGTTCGCGTTAACGACCAAGTACCTATTGTTCCCGGCAATAATCTCAGGACCGCTCGCAATTTTGACCACAGGTGATGCATCACAAATCTTGTCACACCATTGTCTCATACGAGACCCGTCGTTGCCCTAGTGTAGTAACGCAAGGGGAAAGAGATTAGTTCAATTCCCATCAGAGCATTGGAGACCGAAGAAGTCACTTGTATCCCAATAGGACCAGCATTGGGTGAGCGAAGAGCCTTAACACTAGTAGACTAAGGAAGTCACCTAATGCCCCAACACTAGGAACACGGCTCGGTGATCACCTTTGGGCAGTGACAAGACCAAAGAAGTCATCCCACCCAAAACCGAATTTAACCGCCCAGCACGGCCAGGTGATCAACCTTGAATGATCGGGAACTAGGCCCTGGTCACGCCTTTCAGATAGGGTAGGCATACACACCTGCCGATAAGATTCGAGTAGATTCGAAGCCTTCCTGCTCTTAGCTTGATCCATATCCTCATCGCCCACAACTTTCTCCAACCCTTTGATCCATGTGTCAATCGCTAAATTCACATTGTGCCGGAATGTAGGTGATTCTGTGAAATTGGCTTCGCCGTTCAGAAGAGTATGCTGGAGATATGCTATGACATCCCAAGCTAAATAATCCGTCTGGAAATAACTGATACCCAGGGAAACCGGATGCTAGAAATTTTGAATCGTCGTCAAAAACAAGCACTAGAAAGGGAGAATGATACTTACATCTTTTCGCCCTTTCGAAGTCATAATTAATAGACGTATTCGATGGAAGATGAAATGACGGAAATGGTTGATGAACATTAGTCTCTGTCCCCCTCCCATGTATATATAATTATGATAATAATACTCAGGTCCTCGGGGACATGCACCCCAACCCCCCCATCCTCATCGCTCGCACAAAGGCCAGGACAAAGAAGCATTGTGTATTTTGCTGCTCGCCGTCATGTGAAACCTTTTGGATGGTAGTCTACCAGTGGTGGGGGTATTGGGACAAAGAGAAGTCTTGAGGGCTGGTTTCAAAAATTCCTCCATTCATACAAGTTCAGACTCGGGAATACCCAAGAAGGAAAATAATGCCATCTGCTCGATAGCCAGGCTAAGAGATAGGCATTTTCATTTATCTTTGAACAGATATCTGCACCCCCGTTTGTCCCAATACTTCACTCCTGACCCGAGTATGATATGTCCTAGCCAAGGATGGTATGATATCCGAAAGGTATGCTACAAGAATAGATGGTATTGAAGAGGCTTTCTCGCCCAACTTCAACTCGACCGAGGGAGTTCTCGAGTGCTTGACCCGCTCGCTCTAGGTTAAAGGCCGTATCATACTTGACAATTCATAAAGTATTCGGATGGATGCCTTGGCGCCAGGATTCCATGTTCAAGGTGCCCGCTGGTTACCTTGGCGCCAAGGCATCCAAATACTTCATGAAATCGCCAAGTAATCCCTCAATCTCCATTGGAGACCACCAACCTCTAATTTATCGTATATATAGCATCGTACTCTGGCCCAAACCCGCCGGGATCTCCAGCTCTACTATAAGTTAAGCATCAGGGTTCTAATCCGCATCCGACTCCACTTACCACCAGGACTTTCTAGCCACGTATCATATAATATAAAATCCCAACGAGACATTAGTCCCCCACCTAGCTCTAATCCCATCTAGGTCCCGAGCTCCAAACCCATCAGGGTTCCGATCCCCATCCGGCTCCACATTAGTTCCCCCACGGGGATTGCCGGCCATTCGGAACAGTGCTCCACCATACGAGTACTCGAGTGAACTATCATGAAGTGCAAGAAGACTAAAACATGTACCAGTACCCACGCCAAATATGCGGCCGATTAATTGGCCAAGGCAATGAGTTGCTCTCTATGATTGCGGTATATTCCCGTATATCCCAATACCTTATGATCTATGATACCCGCACTGTCTGTCAGTACCATACTGTGATCCTTCGCTGCGTGATGCAACAGCAGTCCGTTTTACAAACGTCACGTCATTTCCTCCTGCATGCACGGTAGAGTGGTAAGCCCCCCCTAGGCAAGAAAATCAATACTCGTACAAGTTACAGCAAATAATATCATATATTACGGTATATGTGCCTCCTATCCCGTTGAAGTATAATACAGGCCCCAGTTTTCTTCCCACTCCAACCAACTATCATAACCCACTGATTGTCCGAATCAGCCGTCATTTGCTATCACTCGAACACACGTTACGTTAACCGGTCCGTTACGCAGGTGGAGGGAGCTCATAATGTCATGGTCTGAAAGGACACCGGCAAGTTGATTCAAAACGAGGAATATCTCCCAATCTGTCACCGCTGGGATTTCCACCAGCAACGCCAACCGCATCCAAAGTCTATGTCTTGTCGTGACTTTATGGGAGTTGAGCGGGAGAGTATGAATTTTATCTTCATTTCTTTCGTTGATATCTGCGCCGGTATTGTGAAGTCACCGCACCAGCCCCGCTACATTTGATACGGCCTTGAAATCGACAATGCGATGAATGGCAGTCGTCGGTTGGGTGGAGATGTGGGTTGTGAATGGTCCAGACAGAAATAAACGTTAGTTAGAGAGAGGGGGAGCGAAATGTTCACGATGGCACGGGGGCCGGATCGTGCCATCTGTGGGGATATATCATACATATGATACCCCCAGATGCCAATCCACTGTACCCGGTGGAACCCGCTGGATCTGGTGGACGAGAGTCGTGGGCATCTGGGGGTGCCGAATTGATGCTTACTTCCCCATCTGGCAATTTCGGATTACCTCCTCCCATTGGGGGGGGGAATGGGAGGGGTACGAGGTTAGTTAGTGTTCAATATGTATTAATTTGTATCTAAATACAGAAGCACCGCCGAACCTGTAACGTCATTTGGGGGTGCCTGAGGAGAACAAAGATTACAGTATCAAAATAATTAGACTATGATATTATTATCATGCAAACATAATATTATTATGATACCTCTTTCATCCAGGGTAGAGAACAGGGCATAGGGTTTTGTCCATCAGGGGTAGATTTTTGACTAATCATATGCCTTTGTGTGACTAATCGGGAGCGGGAGAAGAGTCTTTGCTCTCCTCCTTCGTCCCTCCACTTAGCTGCGGGGACTCTCGGCCTCATGCTAATTGTGTCAAACGCGGTGGCTCTCATCCTCGCCGAGCTCCGTGTGACAGTTCCAACACCTGCTATTGAGCGCGAAATATCTCGGGCATTTCGCATCTCATACCATAGGTTTGACCCCAGCTGGCTATTAACACAGATCCCGTCCATATCTGACGTTTGGCGCTGGCAGGCTATCACCTAATAAGACCTTCGGTTCTAGGGAAAGCGTAAAGGGGGGAGCGGACGGAAAGTAGCCGCAGCAAGGAAAAGATCGGGAAAGCGAATAGAACAAGTCGAAGGGTAGATTATTGTAGGTATACGAACGCGGTCTCGGGTAAATGGCTAGTGGTCTCGGGTGCAATCACCGAAGCTGACGTTTTCCCCCGGATTAGAGCTTTTGCGGGAGTATCTCCCAGTCGTGTCCAAGGGGCGCTACGTTTTATCGAAACGAATCAATAGTGGTCCAACAAATAAACGAGGAAATTGGGTTTGGTGACGACCGCCATTTCAACCCAAGCCAGGAGTCCTGCTCAATTGCGGCAATAGAGACGGGGCGGGGTCTGGACGTCCACACGTCCAAATAGCTCAGAGGATTCACAATAGATTAGAAGTTATATATCGGCGCACATTGGCTGTCGGAAAGAAGATGCTTGGGAGAAGCTACTCGGATACCTTAGAGAGTGGCGATGGTCCAGATGTGGCGCTGCCTAGTCGAGGAACGTAAGGGGGGCTGAGATTATACATCGACGTAAATTGGCGGGTAGGGAGAAGGCTCTTGGGAGTGACCATCCAGATACCTTACGGAGTATCAATGAGCTAGGCACGGCACTACATGATCAGAAAAAGTAAGAGGAAGCGGAGATTATGCATCGGCGTGCACTCGCGGGTAGAGAGAAGGCTCTTGGGAGTGACCATCCGGATACCTTACGGAGTGTCAGTAATCTAGGTGCGGCGCTGCATCAGCGTGGAAAGTACACCGAAGCGAAGATTATGCATCGACGCGCGTTGGCGGGTAGAGAGAAGGTTCTTGGGAAAGGCCATCCAGATACCTTACGCAGTGTCAATAATCTAGATGCGGCACTGCATCGACAGAAAAAGCACGAGGAAGCAGATATTATGTATCGGCGTGCGTTAGCAGGTAACGAGAAGGCTCTTAGGAGTGACCACCCGGGTACCATATTGAGTATCGATGAGCTAGGTGCGGTACTCCACCAACAGGGAAAGCACGATGGAGCAAAGCTTATATATAGGCACGCACTGGCGGGCAGAACGAAAATTCCTGAGCTGAATCATCAAGATACCTCCCGGAGTCACAACGAATTAGATCTGCTGCTGCGGAATCAGAGAAAGAGCGATGGAGTAGGAATTATGCATCGAGATGCAGTGGAAGGGGGGGAGACGGCTCTCTCATCGGATTAGCGATGGCCACGAGCATGCTCGAGCAGATTATGGGGGTCCCGCTCGAGCATGATCTGCTCGAGTGGCCTCAGGCTCGAATGCTCGAGCAAATTGGTCGAGCATGATCGAGTGCTCGAGCAAATTGGTCGAGCATGATCGAGTGCTCGAGCAAATTGGTCGAGCATGATCGAGTGCTCGAGCATGGACAGTGATCGAGCATGATCGAGTGCTCGAGCATGGACAGTGATCGAGCATGATCGAGTGCTCGAGCATGGACAGTGATCGAGCATGATCGAGTGCTCGAGCATGGACAGTGATCGAGCATGATCGAGTGCTCGAGCATGGACAGTGATCGAGCATGATCGAGTGCTCGAGCATGGACAGTGATCGAGCATGATCGAGTGCTCGAGCATGGACAGTGATCGAGCATGATCGAGTGCTCGAGCATGGACAGTGATCGAGCATGATCGAGTGCTCGAGCATGGACAGTGATCGAGCATGATCGAGTGCTCGAGCATGGACAGTGATCGAGCATGATCGAGTGCTCGAGCATGGACAGTGATCGAGCATGATCGAGTGCTCGAGCATGGACAGTGATCGAGCATGATCGAGTGCTCGAGCATGGACAGTGATCGAGCATGATCGAGTGCTCGAGCATGGACAGTGATCGAGCATGATCGAGTGCTCGAGCATGGACAGTGATCGAGCATGATCGAGTGCTCGAGCATGGACAGTGATCGAGCATGATCGAGTGCTCGAGCATGGACAGTGATCGAGCATGATCGAGTGCTCGAGCATGGACAGTGATCGAGCATGATCGAGTGCTCGAGCATGGACAGTGATCGAGCATGATCGAGTGCTCGAGCATGGACAGTGATCGAGCATGATCGAGTGCTCGAGCATGGACAGTGATCGAGCATGATCGAGTGCTCGAGCATGGACAGTGATCGAGCATGATCGAGTGCTCGAGCATGGACAGTGATCGAGCATGATCGAGTGCTCGAGCATGGACAGTGATCGAGCATGATCGAGTGCTCGAGCATGGACAGTGATCGAGCATGATCGAGTGCTCGAGCATGGACAGTGATCGAGCATGATCGAGTGCTCGAGCATGGACAGTGATCGAGCATGATCGAGCATGGTCGATTATACTCGAGTCTATTCGATTATGCTCGAGCCTAGCTACTTTCTGATGAATTTTCTCTTACCTATAAGGCATTCTCATCACAAGAACCTACTGCTCAATACTCAGGGCTGGGTCAATTCTATTTTAAACAACTTGTATAGGTAATAATTCATGCTTGCACTAACAAACAACTATTCCAAGATCTGTGATTCCTCTATCTCTTCAATATCGGTCATGCTCTCACTATCTGCCTCATAATTCGCCTCCTCTCCATGTAATTCTTCCTCCAACTCCTCCTTCTCATAGTCTACTATTCCCAACCAGGCCTTGATCAGCATGAGGAGTCTGACCGTATCTGCCTCCAACCGATTCCGTTTTTTCGTAACAATGTCCCCAGCCACAGAAAATGCTTGCTCGGATGGGACACTTTACAATAGTATTAGTATCAAAGATTGAATATTAAATGTGAAGGTTGGCATACCTGGTTGCTGGAACTGAGAGATAATCCCACGCCATTATGGCAAGGTTGGGTAGCCGCTGCTCATGAAGTTTCCACCATTGAATGATGTCCATATTCCTGTCAACCCTAGGCTCGCGTAGGTAGATTTCCACCTGAGATTCCATAAGATCCGAGTCCAGTTCGTCATCTTGGGAACCAAAAATTAATTCTTCGTAGCGAGATCGATTTCGTATACTATCACTATTGTCGGTCCTGTTGTGTTGTGTTACTTGTCCAATTGCAGCCTCCGTAAGCCTAGTAGTTGTGGACACTTGGGTCGATTGTTTTGCGTAGCGTTGATTAAATACACGTATGAAGCGCTCTTTCGCATTCTGAATCCACTCCGGCTCCCAATCTAAATGTTGAAAGAGTTGAAGCTTCATACGGGGGTCAAGTATTGTGGCAATAACCTACCCAGTATGCGAATCCGTTTTAATCCATTACTGGTTAAGCTTTTTGTATGCGTCATCCGCCGCTGCCCATATCTTGTAACCTGAAGACTCGGGGTCAAGTTCGATACCGACATTGCGTTCATTGTTAATAAGTTCGTATAATCTATTTTGTAGAAACTGGTAGTATGGGAGCTGAGAGCTTAGAGTGGGATAGGAGGTACCACTAGCAAATTCGGTAGCCTCCACAAAGAGACCAAGTATTTTCTCCAAACGTGTTATGGTAGACCAATAGTTTACAGTAAGCGTTAGGGGGTTGCGGGCTTTACTAAACTTGCGTGAAGTGTCAACGGCAAGGAAGCGTTCAAGAGCTGGCCGGAGGTGTAATGCGCGCTGAATCATTTTATGCGTTGAATTCCAGCAGACACGAACATCGAGTACCGGAACGAGCCAAGTTAATAACTTTCGCCGTACATCCTCCTGAAGAACCTCCCAGAGTATGTTGGAGGACCGGATTTTTGCGACTATTTGACGAAGCTTCCGTAGAGTTGTTGCTGGGTCAAATCACGGTTGTTGTCATTCTCTTGAAGATCATCACTCGCTAAACTCACTTCCACCTCATGTGCTTCAGACTTCAAGGTCCGAAGTACTGTTTGCGCTGCTAAGTTTAAAACGTGTGCCAAGCAACGTATTTGCCCATCCTCCTGCGATCACTCTTTCATTTCCAGCTCTAAATCCATAAAAATCCCATCATTGACAGAGGCGTTATCAGCAGTTATACAGTTGATTGATTCCCGAATGCCGTACCTATTTAGTACCTTGACCGTAATGTCCAACATATTACCTGCAGTATGAGAACCCTGCAAGCGTTCGAATCCGATCAGAGTATTACACTGCTCATACTGGATATCCATCCAGTGGGCTGTAATGGCCAAAAATGGGAGCTTGTTGGATGATGTCCAGGCATCTAAAGTTAGGTTGACCTTTGCCCCACTCGAGATGTGATCTTGCAGGCGTGCGCGGACACTTTCAAATAACTCCTTATAGAGAACTCGCTGGATGTCGCGTTTAATGGTTTTGCGGGATATCGGAGTAGCTCCACCATTGCAGTAGGCCATAAGTGCTCGGAAGGCGGTACTTTCAACCAATTTGAAGCTGGAATTGGTTTCGATAATCATAACAGCGAGTAGCTTTCTATACTCGGTCAAGTCAAATAATTGACCAGGAGCGCGGGCACCACCGGTTTCTTTTGCTCTTGTAAATGGACTAAGTTCGGATCACATACGAGTAGTGATAATCTGCTTTCCCTTTAAGCGAGTAACCGCACTCTTATAGTCACTCTCCCGTGATGGGAGCCTGGGATGCCGGGAGCGGATATGGGCAAGAAAGGCGGAGGTAGTTGTATATTTTGCCGCGTATGGGCCCCAACTGTGGTGGCAGTGACAGCAGTATACCATATGCCGTCCCGAATCATCACTCATTCTTTCCCAAATGATCAAGCGCTTTTTGTATAAGTAGCTATTAAATGGTAATTCCTCTTTGGCACTTATGGTCCGATCATTAAACAGCTCTCCTATTCATGATAATAGGGCTACTTGTCAGTGGCTTTCAATTGATGAAGGTGGTTGGTTATAAGAGATTCTACCCTATCTCCCGCTGAGGGTATCACGAAAATCGGTAACTGCGCCCGTGTCATTTGTACTATTGGTTTCGCTCAGAGTGTCAGATTGAGTTCCCGCTACTTGCCACGGGGTTGGGGATGAGGAAAGCGATGAGGACATTGTGTTAAAGCAAAGTTTCACACTCGGTGGTTGAGTACTCAGTTGACGATAGTGTATTTAGTGAGCGGGGTAGATGGTTTCTATATTAATGGGATATCATGTGACTACCAAGACAGATATATATAGAAGTATTCAATCATGATCGAGCATAGTCGAGCATACTCGAGCATGATCGAGTATGATCGAGCATAGTCGAGCATACTCGAGCATGATCGAGTATGATCGAGCATAGTCGAGCATACTCGAGCATGATCGAGTATGATCGAGCATAGTCGAGCATACTCGAGCATGATCGAGTATGCTCGACCATGCTCGAGTAGATTCTCGGGCTCGTGCTCGATCATAATCTGATTGAGAGACCCCCATGCTCGAGGTGCTCGAGTAGATCATGCTCGAGCAAAACTCGAGCCTGATCTGCTCGTGTCCATCACTACATCGGATGGCCTGGGCACCCCACCGAGTTTCGCTTCCACAGGCGGGAAGCTGGGCAGCCAGAACAAGCAAGAGGAAGCGGACACGAAACATAGACTTGCGCCGGCGGGAAGAGATATAGTTCTTGGATCATCTCACGCAGGCTTCCTACTTAGTGTCGATGGCCCATCTGTGACTCTGCTTGATCGGAAGAAGTACGCAGAAGCGGAGATTATGTATCGACATGCCTTGGGGGCCATGGAGAAGGCTCTAGGACCCGGCCATCCAGATACCCTCAACAGCGTGAATATGCTAGGCGAAACGCTGCTTGCCCTGGGAAAGTATGACCAAGCGGAAGTTATCTGTCGGCGTGCATTGGCAAGTGGAGAAAAAGCTCTTGGAGCGGATCATTCATCTACTCTTAGAAGTGCCGACAACCTTGGTCGGACACTACATCATCAGAGAAAGTACAAAGAAGCGGAGAAGGTGTTTCGATCTGCACAAGCGGGTAGAGAAAAGACTCTGGGGCTCCATGATGTAGACACTATACTGAGTGCTGATGGTCTGGCTGTGGCGCTGCTTGATCAGAAGAAGTATGAAGAAGCGGCGATTACATATCGGCATACTTTGGGGGGTATGGAGAGGGCATTGGGCCCCGATCATCCATTTACACTCGAGAGCGTAAATATGCTAGGCGAGATACTGCTTGATCTGAAAAAGTATGAGGAAGCAGAGGCTATGTGCCGGCGCGCTCTATCAGGCAGAGAGAAGACACTTGGGATGGCTCATCGAGATACCTTACTTAGTGTCAACAATCTTGGGGTGGCACTCTGTAATCATGGAAAGCATCATGAAGCGGAGATTATGTATCAGCATGCATTCGTGGGCGCTGAGGGGACACTTGGGCTTCAACACCGAGATACTCTGCTGTGTATCTATAACCTAGCTGGGGCGTTGCACAAGCAGAGAAAGTATCATGAAGCGGAGATGATGTATTGGCGCGTGCTGGCTGGGCGAGAGACAACTCTTGGGCCAAGCCATCGACATACTTTTCCTCTACATCATTAAGCTAGTTTCCGTGCTGTATGATCAGATGAAATACGATGCGGCGGAGATTATGTATGGTTCGCGCTGACCAAAACTTAAACCAGGCTGAGAAAAAGTGTTACGTGGCTGAGATGCTTTAAATGCCAAGATGTAGCCTTCTAGGGCTTTATATAAGGGATTAGGACTTATGTTTAATAGTACGTAGCAGGATAAAATATTATAATATATCTGATATTCAAATAAAATACCAGGATATGGAATTCTAAATACAGGTATAGTGATAAATATGAATAATATTTATTTGTTAAAGTCAATCTCTATCACTAACACGCCGGTGGCTCTGATATTTATGCTTTATTGTTGTCATAAACTCCTTTGAACCATATTGGACTCCATTCCTATAGGTATCAAGAATCCTGTCAACCTTATTCGCATATTTCCAAATCTGTTGTTGTGATACAGATTCCAATGCCTCTGGAATCAGCATGCGTAGAGCCTTAATATTGTATCCACAGTTGTTACATGTATAACGTTTGGCTGCCCCCCATACATATTCAATAAAGTTGATTTCGCGGTGAAACTTAGGATAAAATAAGATTTGATGTTGTTTTGCTTCTACCTCCTCTTGTAGTTGGCATTTCTGATTGTGAAAGTCCGCTTGATTCGCAATTATGGCCCTTGCACAGCAAATCCCTTCCTGTAAACAGGTCTTTAGACGCTTATTAGTTCCAGGCTTAAGGCATTGAAGACGTAATCCTCTTTGCCAAAGACCTCGCTCCTCAAGAACTTGCTTTAATCCCTTTGCTATGCCATACTGATCTACCATTTCTTGTGCCTCTGAAGTAAGAGGATTAATTCCAGGACGCAATAAAGGTTGTACACCCCCTGGGCGAAGGCTCATACTTGTTGCTCTAAGGGCATCAGCTGCAAAGGCTGAATGACTTGTCGCATTATCAAAGAGAAAGAGTGCTTGGCAGTCAGGAAAGGCCCATTCGAAAATAGGGATTGCCACCTCCACGACTTGCTTGATCAGGTCCTCTCCCTTCCACCATAGGTCTCCACCATACTCGACTTTCATTGTTGCTGAATAAGGACTATAACGAAGATTCATATCAGGTGCGAGGCCAAAAGAAGGTAAGTCCTCAATTGATAGCCAGCTTGGAGCCTGCAAACGTCCACCAGCTGTTACAAAATCTGATACCATAATACCCTTCCCTCTACTTTTCTTTCGAAGTGGAGGTTCACCATCCTTCATCCATGCATATCCTCTGCCATCATTGGAGTCAAAGGTAGACTCATCATGTGTAACAAGAACAATTGGCTTTTGCCCATTAGGCAGATCTTTAGGAATGAGCATAGTTGGATTACTATCAATATCCAGTATCCATTTAACCATAAAGGGTCAGAGATGATCAAGTGCTGGAAGAAACTCATTTTGCCGATAGGCTACTACATCTTCCCTTTCATGTCCATCACGGTAAACACCCTTCTTAACCTCCTTATATTTGTATCCCAATTTCTTTAGCCAGTCAGCTGCAGTTCGGCTCTTTAAAACTGCATGCACATTTGCTCCCATATCAAGATTAATATGATTGCTGGTAATATGTGATGGGGAATGAATAGAGTCTTCAGAGTCGGTAGGTTGTGAACTTTGAGGTAAAGAACCTGTAGTCCAATATGTTGTAATTGCGGCAGCCAGAAGGTGTAATGTCATAGCATCTTCAGCTCCAGCAATGTACTCCCGAATTGCAAGCCTAGTATCTTCCTCATTCAGGCGAGATAGGATACTTCCATGTTCCCTCTTCTTCTGCAAGGATATTTGGTGAGATTTGATCCACTTACGCTCTTCTTCCATAATCTGCAAGGCTACCCATCGTCCCTTTTCATAAGCTGCTGCAATTAGTGCAGCAATCTTCATTCATGGCATTTGCCAGATTATTTTAGTCAAGCCAAGTCTTTGAAATCTCATGAATTCTAGGACCTGCTTATGGCGCTCAAGATCAGAACCTTGAAGTTTGCATCTCTTGGATTTCAAGTAACGTCTCAAATCACGAATTCCTATACCATATATTAATTCATTTTTGTATTCAATTTCCCTTATTTCTAGAGGATAAGCTTACCATCAGTGAGAATATGCCTTCTGACAGTATCATGCTCCACCTTAGCTAATCTTGGCCAATCCTTGTACCCCTGTTCTATCAAGGAGCTCATCTGACTATCCTCAGGCTCAGATGTCTCCATTTCACTCATGTCTAAACCAATTAGTATATACTATATAGCATTTTCATTTCTCACCTAGTACCTATTACTGGATGACAATCATACCTTGATTTTCATGTACTAGGCCAAAAGCATCCTCCATCTCTCTTTCTTTGCGTAGCTTTCTCTTCTGCCTCCATAAAGTTTGTGTTAGGAGTACCCGATTCCGATAAGCCTAGGAGTACCCTAGGTAGGGTAACCTTACCCGAATTCGAGAATCTTAGTCTCCAACACCCCCCTCCGGCCCCCTTACGGGGCCCGCGCGTCATCATACACATCAACCTTTGTTGCGTCCTGTGACTATATGGTCACAGAATTAAAGGTGTCAGAATAACACCATATACGTCGCTGCCGTCCGTCCGACCGAAAGCTGTTCGCAGGATATATAAGAGGGGACCTCTGGCAAGACCTGAGAAGTGGAACGAAGTCAATCCGTCAACTACTCAGGGAGTTACTAGGCTTCAAAGATGTGACATCTTTGATACGGGCCGTAAGTAACGGGACGTTTTCGCACAAAGGTCATGAGATGAATGTTAGGAGGTTCGGGATAACGAACCAATGCATTTCCATCCACCCTTCGACGATTAGAAAGAGTCTAGAACTCCTGGAAACACTACCAAAGAAGCCAGCGAGCTTCGAGGAGTGTTGCAACTATGATAAGAGGTGTACCGCAGTTGCGGGATTTACAACCAACACAACACGAAGGTCCACCCCCTCTACATAGAACAACCAGGAGTTGCCGACCGAAGGATTATGAGACTACTCAATAGAATGGCCTCTCCTCTATGAGAAGAGAGTCATCAGAATGAATTCTATCGGTTAGTTGTTGAGTTATCACAACTAGAAGTCAACGACTCCGGCATATCTGCATATGCAGTCTCGTATCAAGATTGATCCTCTTGGTAACGAAGAGAACTATTGGAGCCAACAGAGTTCGACTTGAGAACTCGGCTACAGGTCTATAGACTCTGAGGATCGGATAATTACTATTGGTGACAAGTATGTCTCCCGGGCAAGAAATAGTAATTACTGAAGATGGTGTGATGGTTCTCAGGGTCTCCCGGAGTTCGCACTATCATGGAGAACCCGACGTTGCGCACTAGATTTGAAGAGGTACATATTTTGTATGCTAGATAGATGTAGCCCGCGAACACTCAGACGCGGAATATAAATATCGAAGTGCCTCCCAAGCTTTAGACATTATCAAGCAACGGAGAAGAGACCTTAACAATATAATATTGTTCTTACGATTCTATCCTACTTTCTTGTACTCTTAGTAGTCATAAACGAAACGAGTTACTTCCGAGCCTTCCTAGACAAATCTCCGTCTATACGAAAGAATCCCGATTGGCCTAGACAACCGTAAGTCTATACCGGTTGTCTCCGCCTAACAGTATATTGTTAGATCTCCTTGTTACCAAGGCTCTCTACCAACGAGTGAACCACGGTTCACATCACCCCCTCACCGCACGATACGGCGAGACACCAAGTGTCTCGCCCTCTATCTATAAAACCATTGCCTCCAACACTCCGGCTTGGTTAGCTCGAATACGAGCACAAAGAGAAAAAGAGATGTCGCAGCCTCCAAAGCAAATCGGTCCAGGGGAACCGATGGATACTTCAGGGGACAATAGTCCCAGTGCCTTCAGTAATCCCACCTCTCTCGATCCAGCTCTTCGAAATCCACGAAGAGGTGGAAGGACCCCTAGCATTGCGCCGACATCGAGAGCAACATCTCCTCATTCCAGATCTACTACACCACGTCCGAATACCCACGCCGTCGATCTCGCAAGACTCGCGGCCCGGTTAGGAATAGTTATTGGGCAGATCCGTCAAGACATTTCCACCAGTATCGACACCTCCAATATTGCATTTGAAACCCTCTCTGCAGATTCTCAGGAGAATGCAAAAGGGTTAATCAAAGTCCAAAAGCAATTATTGGAAGGACAAGATTTGCATGACAGCGAGATGACACTCGTATTGCAACAGTGTGTCCTGGTGGAAGCCAACGTTCGGGACCTCCAGACCCAGTTGGCGAAGGAGATTGCTGCTAAGTTAGCGCAGCAAGATGCTCGACATGAGCATCACGAGGGAGTAACCTCTCAATTGCAACGAGAAGCCCTAGAAAGAGACCTCACCCTGGAACGGGAGTTCCAGGCATTCAAGGATAACCAATTTCAACAAAACATGACTCTTCGAGCCATGATATCGAACCTCGCCGAAAGACAAGAACGCGAGGCTCAGAACTACAGTGACTTTACCCGAACGATACAACGAGATCAAACCCGTATCATGGATACTCTCGGACTATTGACAGAGCGGGTAACAGAAATCACACAAAATCGACCTACTGGTCGACAAGTAGCGTTGGAATCGGTCCCTGAAAGTTGGGCAGAAGCAAGAGAGGAGACTCAACCTCCAGAGGGGCCTTCCCGAGATAAGGGAAAGCAAAGAGAAGGAGAACCTCCCATCCCTGCGGCACCAGGGGGTGACCCAGATGATGATGGGAGTGATGATGAAGGAGGAAACGGAGGAAGACGTGGTGGAGGCCCATCCAGATTTAGTCGCGGATTGACACCCGAACAGCGTGGAACAGCCGATGTATTGGCAGAAGCCTTTGCATTATCGACTAAACGACCGGCTGATGCACCCCCATTTTTCGAAGCCAAACCGACTCAATGTGTCCGCTATTGGTTACTACAATGTGTGGACTACTTCGAAAGAAATCCTAGAACTTGGAATAGTGACCGAGAAAGGGTCATTTTTGCACTAGGAAGAACTAAAGGGGAGTTAGTCAACCCGGTAGCAATGTGGTACCGTAGGGCTATGGATGGACTCCATGGAGTGGAGCAAGATGCCGGCCTGGCAACCTGGACACGCTTCGACCACGAGTTCACAGAACGGTTCGCATCAATCGAGGAAGGACGAAAGGCGGTCCGTGATATGGAGAAAGTTGAATATAAAGATAATATTCAAAACTACGTCCAAATCATGACCAACCTTAATACGAAGGCCAAAATAACTGGCCCCGCATGGCGTCTGGCGATGGAAAAAAAGTTACCAGCCAGCATACGTTTACGCCTGTCTCTAAAGACCTTCGATACCGATGCAGAATGGGAAGCAGCACTCAGGAAGGCAGGCCGAGAAGAGGAGGAACTAAAGGAACGGGACCATCTGTTACGGGATAGACCAAAACCCGTGAAAACTTCTTCCGACGATAAGAAACCTGACAAACCCAGGTTTAAGAAGGAGAAGCCCCAAATCAAAGGCGGTGGTCCCTCCAAAAAGCGAAGAAGGGAACCGGAACCCGATAAACCGGCGAAAAGACCCGGCGGAGTCAATAAACAAACGCATACCAACTTCAAAAAAGCCCATGAAGGAATTCCCCAGTCCGTCATTGACGAACGAAATAAAGACGGCATATGCACTCGTTGTGGAAAGAAAAACCACGACTACAAAACATGCTGGGGACAAATTAAGGTGTCTACTACAAGGGCAGAGCGACCTACTCTCCCTATTAGACATAGGGCTAGGACGGTAGCTACGGTACACCGTCCCCGCAACATTTCCGCCGCCCAAACACCTAGAGGAAACAAACTTTGGGAGCTAGGCGAAGATGAGGAAATGACTTAGGTCACCTCATATGGCACCAACGGCGACGGCGTTTGGGTAGTCGGGGTTCGTTAGGAAACGAGACCGGAATCGAAATTGGGAACCCCCCGGGGCTGGGGTGAAGTTAGTGAACGGAACCAAGCACCAGCGGTATTTTCGTCTGGGTAGTCCGCCAGGGTCAGCGGGAACCAAAATAACACCTTGACCAGGCATCCCATCCATACCAGCAAGCAGGCATATTAAGTAGGGCTGTGGGTAAGAGACCTCCAGTCAGAAGGGTTGCCGAATTCATGACGATGAAATCGGCCTGAAAGACTGCGCAAGCCCACGCTCCCGAACCTATCAGTCCTGAAGCTGAGTTATGTTGGAAAGAGGGGATGGTCCAAGCGCCCGGACAAGAGCAGCGAATAAGCTAGTTAGTCTCTCCAGTACACTAGTTATTCTGCAGACCTTACCCACAAGCGTTTCCACTCCCAGTTAGTTCTTAGGGTTGGTGAAGGATGGTACGGACGACCATACCACGTGACGGGATCTTAACCCCTGAAACATGGTGGAGTTGCAGGACACGTATCCGGGAAGTTGTACCAGCTGGACAGCGCCGGGGATACCTCTATGTTGCACACACAGCTGTTTCTGGTTGGAAGATCAAACCAATCCTTAAGGGAAAAGGAATTGGAGAGGAACAATAGATTTCGCAAGAAATCAACCTCGTTACCACCAAGGCCCTAAGTATGAGAGAAAAGGAGAGGCATCCAGCCTGAGAACTGGTCGTGCACTATTAAGTGTATCGGTGAAACGCCGAGTAGGGATTTGGAATTTTCTTTATTAATAGGAAACCAGTTTGTCTGAGGAGACCTGTATGGTCGAAACTGCGCGGGCGCGGTAACAAACATCCTAGTTGTTATCATAACCTCAGACATGTCGAAACGAAAAGACGACGGTTCGACCCCTCATCCAAAAAGACGCGCGTTTGACACGCCAAAACCAACGCGATATGACTGTCCCGAGGGATACGCTCATATCCATGTTTTAAATCCGAACAGACAAAGATACAAAATTCGTGTTCTGTTAGACTCAGGATCCAACGTGTTCCTGATTAACAAAGACCTCGTTAAGGAATTAAAAATTCCGTTCACAGAGAGACCGAATCCGGTCACTATTCAAGGCTTCGATGGAGTACCATCTCCATCGGGAGGAAAATTTTATACGCGTCCATTATGGCTTGAAATTGGACGCAACAAACACTTGTCCGAAGTTGCGTGCGAAATCGCAGCAGCCGGAGACTATGGGATGATTATCCCATTTGGGTGGTGGCATTCAGAACACCCCCTATCGAACATTGGGGATCCCGATAAGTGGGAATTTAAAGACCCCAAATGTAAAACCACTTGTGTGGAAGAAGAAGATGAAGGAATCGCAGATATGTTCGAATACGACGAATCGGTAGCATGGGATGAGAATGCGATTCAAATTGGAAGAATCGGAACTATCGAAGATCCGAATGAAGTTAGCTTCGACTCACTCCCCAAACACTACTGGGGATTCAAGAAGCTCTTCCTACCGCAAACTTCGGCGAGGCTACCACCAAGGAGAACATTTGATCACGAAATCAAGTTAGTTGACGGAGCGAAACCATCTTGGGGACCCATCTATCCACTATCCGAGAAACAACTAAAACTCTTACGCGATTACCTCAAAGAGATGATCCGACAAGGAAAAATCAAGCGAAGTCAGTCGCCATTCGGTGCACCAATTCTTTTTACACCGAAGGCTGATGGCCGACTACGTTTGGTAGTGGATTACCGGAACTTAAATAAGATCACCATCTTAAACAAGTACCCGTTACCACTAATGTCGGAACTACGCGATCGAGTGGCAGGAGCAACCATCTTTTCAAAGATCGATTTAAAAGATGGTTATAACCTGATTCGGATAAAAGAAGGGGACGAATGGAAAACCGCCTTCCGAACAAGATACGGACACTACGAGTACAACGTAATGCCTTTTGGACTAGCTAATGCTCCGGCAACTTTCCAAGACATGATGAACGAAGTCCTCCGAGAACATCTTGACCAAGGTGTGGTCTGCTACCTCGACGATATTCTCATCTACTCAAGAACCGAGAAAGAACATATCGAGTTGGTAAAAAAGGTTCTGCAAAAATTAGCGGATTTCCAACTCGCGATTTCAATTAAGAAATCCTTCTTCCATGTAAAAGAGGTGGAATTTTTAGGCTACATAGTAGCCGTTGATGGGGTGTCTATGAGCACCCGAAAGGTGGACTCCGTATTGGATTGGAAACCACCCAAGTCGGTTAAGGAAGTCCAGATATTCCAAGGATTTGCGAATTTCTACCGACGCTTCATAGAAAACTTCTCAAAAATCTGTGCTCCAATCACGGAAACATTGAAGGGCGATCCGAAAAAGTTCCGGTGGGGCCCGGAACAAGAAGCAGCCTTTCAAGAACTTAAGAGAAGATTTACTTCTGCCCCTATTCTACACCATTTCTTTCCCGAAAGAGAAACGGTAGTGGAAACAGACGCTAGCGACTTCGCTTTAGGATGCGTCTTATCACAGTTTGTGGAGAAACGGCTACACCCGGTAGCGTTTCATTCCCGCAAACTAAACTCCGCGGAGCGGAATTACGAGATCCACGATAAAGAACTATTGGCAATCCTAGAAGCATTCAAAGAATGGCGCCAATACTTGGTTGGCACCGAAAAGCCAGTTACTGTCTACACCGATCACCAAAACCTCCAATATTTCCTCACCTCAAAGGTCTGGAGCGGTCGCCAGATCCGCTGGGCACAAAAGCTCGCAGACTACAATTTCAAAATTGTCTACCGCCCAGGCACCAGAGGTGGAAAACCGGATGCACTCAGTCGACGGCCGGAGTACCGTCCTGAGGAGGGAGCTGCACATCGCGAACAAGCGATCTTGAAGCCTGAACATTTCCAAATCAGTTCGGTTACGAGAACTAAGATGGGGGAAATTCGAATCTGCTTACTTGCAGGAAACCCTGAAGGCGATATATGTGCAGATGATATCCAAGAGGAACCCAAATGGAATGATCCCAATTCCGTTATTCGGGTCAAAAGGTTAGACATAAGAGCAAGGCTTCCAACCAAGGGCTCAAGAATGGCAGCAGGCCATGATCTCTACGCTCTGCAAGAAGATATAGTCCCAGCAAGGGGACAGTTAATAGTCGGAACCGGTATCGCAGTGGGATTACCGGTTGGAACATATGGAAGAATTGCTCCCAGAAGCGGGTTAGCCGTTAAAAGCGGGATTTCAACAGGTGCCGGAGTAATTGATGCAGATTACACCGGAGAACTCAAAGTTCTACTATTCAACCACCGAGATGCGGACTGTCACATCAAAGAAGGGGACCGTATTGCCCAACTAGTGATAGAAAAGATTAATACCGCTGATATGATGGAAATAGATAACCTGGACGAAACTGAAAGAGGAACGGCGGGATTCGGTAGCACAGATATTGCTACAAGAGCTATGACTATCCAAGAGATTGAACCGGTAGTCAGCCAGCTCCATGCGTCAAAGGATCAGAATAACCACTGGTATGACGTATCCGAAATACCCGAACGAACCCTCATGACCAGTACCATACTAGCCCGGAAAGAATTAAAGAAATTCAATCCCGAATTTCTGGAGCAGATTCAAAAGGCCATCCCGGGTGATAAGGAATGGCTAAAACGAAAGAAAGAGTTGGAAAATCTCCGAGACAATAACAAACCTTTCCCAAAGGATTGGACCCTAACCGATGATTTGCTGTACTATAAGCAAAGACTATTCGTACCAAACAACCAGAACCTTTACACCACAATAGCCGAAGGATGTCACGACGCAAAGATTGCAGGACATTTCGGACAAGAAAAAACTCTCGAGATCATCATGCGAGATTTTTATTGGAAAGGCTTGGCAAATTGGGTAAACGATTATGTACGATCATGTGACGACTGTCAACACAATAAGTCACCACGACACGCAAAATATGGGCTACTCCAACCACTATCAATACCATATGCAGCCTGGGCATCTATATCCGTGGACTTCATAACGCAGTTACCACAGAGTCAAGGATGTACCCAGATAATGGTAGTAGTGGATCGATTCACCAAGATGGCTCATTTCATCGGACTAGAGGGAACAGCGACTGCGAAAGATGTCGCTACCGCCTTCACGAAGGAGATATGGAAGCTACACGGCTTACCATCAGAGATTGTCTCAGATATGGACTCGAAGTTTGCAGGAGAATTTTGGGAATCATTGTGTAAAGCATTGGATATAAAAAGGAGGATGTCAACTGCATACCATCCACAAACGGACGGACAAACTGAAAGAACCAACCAAGTGCTGGAAGGTTACTTACGAAGTTTTGTCAATTACGATCAGGATGATTGGTATCAGCTCCTACCCCTAGCCGAACATGCCTACAACAACTCGGCAACCAATGCACACGGAATGACCCCATTCTATGCAAACTATGGGTTCCATCCTCAAACGGAATGGATGAAGGAGCGCGAAGCGCATAATCCAGGAGCAACCCTTTACGCAAACTGGATAAAAACGATTCATGAGCAAGCACGGCAATCACTCGAACAGACACGAGAAGCTATGGCCAAGTATTATGATAGAAAGGCTAAGCAACAACCAGACTTCAAACCCGGCGATAAAGTAATGTTAAACGCAAAGAACATTCGCACCCGCCGGAAGTCCAAAAAGTTAAGCCCAAAACTTTATGGACCCTTCGTGATTCTGGAAAAACGAGGAAGCCGGGCATTCAAACTCAATATTTCGGATCGTTGGAATATACACCCAGTATTCCATGTATCCCTGTTAGAACCTTACAGGGAGTCGGTACGAGCAGACCGACAACAACCTCCCAGGGAACCCGAAGACATTGAAGGCGACCTACAATGGGAGATAGAAAAGATTGTAAGAAGCGAAATACGCTCTTACAGGAAAAGGGTCCGTGGCCGGTATCAACAGATACGCGAGCTATGGTATTTTGTTAAATGGCAGGGTTGTTCCGAAGACGAGAACACTTGGGAACCTGCGACGGGAATGGATAATGCGAGGGAATTGGTGGAAGGATTTCATCGCGATAATCCGGAAATGCCACGACGGGCAGAGGAAGGACGATGAAGATAAGGTTTTCCTGCCGTGGACAAGCAAACGCGGAAGGTTTTTTACCCTGCTTTCATCGGGTCCTTAAATGATTAATGTTTAAGATTTATTATTTAATATTTAAAAAATTTTAATGTTTAATTTTTATTTTGTACCAAAGGGGCATTCGAGGCGAAGCCCAAGAGGAGGGAGCTCATGTTAGGAGTACCCGATTCCGATAGCCTAGGAGTACCTTAGGTAGGGTAACCTTACCCGAATCCGAGAATCTTAGTCTCCAACACCCCCCTCCGGCCCCCTTACGGGGCCCGCGCGTCATCATACACATCAACCTTTGTTGCGTCCTGTGACTATATGGTCACAGAATTAAAGGTGTCAGAATAACACCATATACGTCGCTGCCGTCCGTCCGACCGAAAGCTGTTCGCAGGATATATAAGAGGGGACCTCTGGCAAGACCTGAGAAGTGGAACGAAGTCAATCCGTCAACTACTCAGGGAGTTACTAGGCTTTAAAGATGAGACATCTTTGATATGGGCCGTAAGTAACGGGACGTTTTCGCACAAAGGTCATGAGATGAATGTTAGGAGGTTCGGGATAACGAACCAATGCATTTCCATCCACCCTTCGACGATTAGAAAGAGTCTAGAACTCCTGGAAACACTACCAAAGAAGCCAGCGAGCTTCGAGGAGTGTTGCAACTATGATAAGAGGTGTACCGCAGTTGCGGGATTTACAACCAACACAACACGAAGGTCCACCCCCTCTACATAGAACAACCAGGAGTTGCCGACCGAAGGATTATGAGACTACTCAATAGAATGGCCTCTCCTCTATGAGAAGAGAGTCATCAGAATGAATTCTATCGGTTAGTTGTTGAGTTATCACAACTAGAAGTCAACGACTCCGGCATATCTGCATATGCAGTCTCGTATCAAGATTGATCCTCTTGGTAACGAAGAGAACTATTGGAGCCAACAGAGTTCGACTTGAGAACTCGGCTACAGGTCTATAGACTCTGAGGATCGGATAATTACTATTGGTGACAAGTATGTCTCCCGGGCAAGAAATAGTAATTACTGAAGATGGTGTGATGGTTCTCAGGGTCTCCCGGAGTTCGCACTATCATGGAGAACCCGACGTTGCGCACTAGATTTGAAGAGGTACATATTTTGTATGCTAGATAGATGTAGCCCGCGAACACTCAGACGCGGAATATAAATATCGAAGTGCCTCCCAAGCTTTAGACATTATCAAGCAACGGAGAAGAGACCTTAACAATATAATATTGTTCTTACGATTCTATCCTACTTTCTTGTACTCTTAGTAGTCATAAACGAAACGAGTTACTTCCGAGCCTTCCTAGACAAATCTCCGTCTATACGAAAGAATCCCGATTGGCCTAGACAACCGTAAGTCTATACCGGTTGTCTCCGCCTAACAGTTTGCCTTGACGGACCCTTTATCGGTGGATCATCTTCCCCGAGATCCATACTAGTATCCTCATCTTCAATCACCTGAATAATGACACCACCATCTAGTTCTTTTATCTCAATATATCCTATTAGTATAATATATCTTTCATAATTATATCTCATTCAATATTTACAAACTTACCATCCCCATTATTACTCCTGCTATGTCCCCCTTCCCCATTTCCCATCGTAACATTTTGAGCATCTTGATCGAGATATAAATTCTGGGAGTCTATAGCATCTGCCACAGAGCGAGGCTGACCACCCAGTCTTCCAGCACGTCTTCGTAATACGGTATTTTTCTTTGGTCATGTCATCCTATTCAAGTTCCTTGTCTTCAAAATCAGTTTTTCAGATATTAGCTGTAATTTGAGAAATATAACTCACACAATCAACTTTGATTACTTGCAGGTGATGTACACTGAGATGTTCTAGTAAACTATAGTTTCCTATAAAAAGACAATCTAGTTTTAGTAGTCATAAAACCTATAGGTCTTAGGTTTACTTATGTATATACCTAATATTCTCAAAAATCTTGGCAGAAAAATAGAATTACTAATACAAATAGTACCCTATCTTGGCAATCATGTTGTGGCTGTGCGTAACACAATTTCATTTCTTCACCAAAAATGTCTTATTTTAAATGATTATACACAACTGCTGAGCTACCTGAGGGACTTAAAAAAACCTCTACATTGTTGACAAAGGTAAGGAGAATAATCTAGAGGTTTTTTTGAGTTTCCCAGGCCTGTGGTTCTGATGGTATAATGCTTTGAAAATGACCAAATTCGAGGTTCAGGTTTTGGTCTGCGCGAACCATACATACTATTTATCTGGTGCGGGGGCAACTTCTCACAGCCCGCAAGCCCCTTGAGCGAACCAAGACCTTACCCCAGGAGGGCATGGCGGACACGGAGAAAAAGTCGGGTGTGGTGGAGAGAGAATGAGTGGAGTGTAGCGGAGGGGAAAGGGGTGGAGAGGAAAAGGGTGGAGAGGAAAGAGGTGGAGAGGAAAGGAGTTGAGAGTCGTAATTCCCCTCCTACTTATAGACAAAAAGCATAGTAGCCAAGACTCTGTCGGCCAAATTTTTGCTACCACCCATTGACGATAGCAGACGCGTTCACCATCATCCCACCAAATATCAGAACCCTACGGAGATATAAGCATCTACTCACTTTCAGCAGTCAAACGTCATCACTGGATATTCAAAGTTATTAACTACAAATTTACTTTCAAAACTACTAGATCACCCTCATAGGCAGAGTTGAAGGCTAATTTTTTTTTTGAATACGAGTAAGTGTCTGGAGGCCCATTTTCGACCTTCTGTCGACGGTTTCTATGCTGTTTACACTCGCATTCACAAAGTTCTCATAACACGTCACAGGTACCCTACCAACTCCCAGTGTTCGCAAGCGGCCACTGAGATCAGGGAGAGAAAGAAAAACCCAAAAAGTTCAAATTATCATTCCCAAGCCAATCCAATTCAATTCAAAACCAGGACGATACTCTTTAGGAAGGAAGAAAGAGAGGATAACTTCCACAATCTATGTCTACCATACCAGCATCCCATCCGGTCGATTCAGGAAAAAAATGGTATAAAAAAAACACCGCACAGCAAAAACCACTATTCCTACTCAATCCTTCTCTACCCCATCATATACTATACATCCCAGCCATATAAAACTCCAAAATGTGTAATAATAATAGCAGCTACAAGAACTTGATAAAGCCAGAGAAAGAAGGGGAACACTGAAAAAATATTAAAAACAGAAAAACCAAAAGATGTGCCGCAAGTGTCGAGTCGAGAAAGTGTCATGCTAATTAGAGACGCACAGAAGCATTTCAAAGCAAAGCAGTGCATAACGTAAATGGGATAATGGGTGAGAACTTTTGAGGTGTGCAACGGAAGCTGAGCTAGCCCGAAAAGAGTGACGAGTGACGAGAGGTGATGAACAATGATGATCGCATGTTGGTTTCCGTATATTTGCCCACTGTAAGCAAGATACCCTGTGCGAGGACTTCGAGATTTTCTGATCGATTTTTGCCTTGTCCCTCCCGAACTTATTTCTTTTCCCCTCGATACAGAACCTTGTTGATTGTAACTTTCGTCCGTTCGATCGCAACCTCAGTTGGTGGGGTGAGGACGTTCCCATGGTTATTCATCTGTGCCTGGAGCGGAGCAATCTAGTTAGCCAACCCAATTAATAAATGATATCTGTAGGAGCACAAGGGGAAGTACATACACTACGACTGAGGATACTGGGTCGTGGAAGTAGTCCTTTGACCTGAGAAGGGCTCCTCCGTTCCTCATAGTCGACCTGGGACTCCAGTGGATGGCTCCACCTTACCTTTGCGGAAGGGTTGGGATCAAAGTTCTCTTCATCACCGGGACCAAGCACTATGCCCGTTTCTTCCTGAATCGCTCGTCTCCTTGCACGGTCTTGCGAGGCTTTCAGTGTTTGGGCTTTCGCATTGGGGGAAGGGGGACGAGGAGTGTTCTTGTGGACCACTCTACGGGTGAAGTCGCATGAGTAGAGTTTATTCCTAGCGGTGCAGGTGTTCGTTGTGCTCGCCAACTCGTGCGGCGTCATCTTGCCAATTGGAACGTCTTTCAGGGAAGCCACGCTGACCTTTCGCACCTTAAGTGTTGCAACACGGGAGGCAGGTACGGGAATTCGAGGGGCCTTTGACAACCCGAGCGCTTTGGTGGCTGGGATTCTCAGTCTGGATGGTTTCACTTGGTTGTAGGGTCCTACAGACTCCTCTGATTTCATCAGGCTCCGTACTTCTGCTGGGACTTCTGGCTCCTCCACCCCCTGGTCCGATTCTACCTCATCTTCATTCACCTCCGTTTCCATCGGTTTCCCGGAGCCCTCTGTTTCCCCCCCAGGACACCCAGCCTCACTCTCGAAGTCCTCACCTTCTGTTCCAGGCCCCTCTAATCCATTCGGAAGACTACTGTCACCATTTTCCCCGTTCTCTTCTTCCCCTTCTTTTTCACCATATTCTTCAGCTTCTTCGGTTTCCTCTCCATCACTGTCTAAAGTCATCGCCACTTCTTCCGACTCTTCAGCCCCATCCGATCCTTGGGCTAGCTCGAGTTCCGCTGGTCTATCTGACATCACTAGCTCTTGCACTTCTGTTGGCTCTAAAATATTCGAATCTCGAGAGGCGTCCATGATAACCGTAATAGAAGCCTATATAGTACATGTAACACGTTATTGCCAGTCTCTTAGCGTCAGGATTTCAAAAAGCGAAGGAAAAAAAAGCGTTGGTCACTCGAACAGGCTGGAAACACAAGAGTAAAAAACGAGAAACCGTCTTTAGGAATATTGAACTCAAGAGCCACTAGAGAAAAAAAATCAAAAAACTTTTAAGATCAGAGCACCCCCCCCCTCATACCTTCTCCTCCACATTGAGTGGATCGCCTATTACCTCCCCAGCCTCATCTTCATCATCAGCATCATTATTCCCCCCCTCCGCTTCCTGGCTCCCAGCCCCTTCATGTTCAATATCCCAAGCCCATATAATTGAAGATCGGTCCGGGCTGATAGCTCTATTAAAGGAACGATCAAATGAGTCATCACCATCATCGAATCCGCCGCCTTCGAAGGCTAAAAGTGCTGGGGGCGAGGGCGACAATCCCGCCCTCCCGGAAGAAGTTCTGGAAGAGGGGAATGCACGTCGCATAACACCTTGATAAGATTGCTGGAAACCCTCCGAAAGCTCAAAGTTCGCCCTCAACTTTTCGAAAACACCCTGGTATTGTTGAAGATGCCTTTGAGCCATCTCTTGACCCCGTCTCCTTGCACCCTCAGTTGTAGCCACCATAGCTCCATCATCATCGTCATCCGCTAGAACCGTTTAGTCAGAAAAAAAAAATGAAAAAAAAGACAATCGTCGAAAGTGGGAGTAAGACATACACACTAAATTCAGAGGAACTGATCCCTTAGTTGGGCTCCTCCCGATACCGGCCACCGCCTCAGGTGTGGTTGGCGGCATTAGAAATGGCCCCAGCGGCTTCACTGGGGTAGTTAAAGGACCAGTTGATCTTGGCGTGCTCTCAGAACTCGGTGACGCTACCTTCCGCGGAGAGGGCGAGATTGCCGCGGGTGTAGATGGCGGCTGCATGGGCGGAGGAGTCACTCTCCGGCGCTTTGGTAGAGGTAGCCCTCCACCTGTACTCCGCCGCTTGTGATTCGCATCCATCTCCGCAAAATCCGTTTCCTTTCCCCTAGCAGGTTCGGAGAGCCTTCCCTTGGCCTTACGCTTCAATGAGGAGAGCGCATGGAATCTATCTCCGATCCCAGCCCCGACATCACTACCTGCAGCATCTGCCACACTGGGCGAAGACTTCACAGGATTCGTAGTGCTTCCTTCGGCACCCAACTGCCCCTCCTCATCTCCACGAATCTCACTCTCAGGGAAATTGCCCTCCATCTCCCCCATGGCGATGCTGCCAACGGTGTCGTCGCCCATGGGCTCTACTGCGATGCCCGCAGTTGTATTAGTCTCATCGTTGGTCGGCCCAGCCAAAATACCTGTAGATGCAGTGGTATCATCAACCATGTCCTCCATTGTATCACCGGCATCAGGTCCGGTCGGCTGTTGAACAGTCACTTCTTCCTCAACGGCCTCACAAACCTCAGCTTCCACAGCCTTCGGCCCCAAGGTCGTATCCTCTACGATAGCTTTCTCGGTACCCGAGCCCCTAGCGCCGACCCCTTCAACAGAAACGACCTCAACCATTGTCTCCACCATCTGCGCTTCTTCGGCCCGGGTCGCCTCAACCTCGATGGACTTATCAACGATGGCATGTTCAAGAACGACATGCTCGAGGGCGGCTTCTTCGACAACAGACTCTTCAATTACCACATCCTTGGTCTCCGCTAGCACAACCTTCGACCCCAGAGCCTCCGCCTCATCAGCCTCTACTTCAGTCTTGGCTTCCTCTTCAACTATAGGTACTTCGATCTCAGGTGCCTTATCGAAAGTGGCACTTTCGACAGCGAGCTCTCGGGAAACGGTTTCGTCAGAGGCGGCAAAATTAACAACACTCTTTTCAACGATAGCTTCCCCGGCCACTGCTGCGTCAGCTCCCGGCTCTTCGACATTCGCCTCTCCAACCTTGGTTACTTCGATATCAGTGTTAGCGTTAGTGATGGTTTCCTCGACAGATACTTGATCGGCAGGCGCCTCTTCAATCCTGATCTCCACACCCTCTTCCACTTGAACACCGGCTCCCAAGATGGTGTTGTTTTCCGCGACGGTTCCCTCTAGGTTTACTTCTTCCAAACCGCCTTCCTGGATATTACCTCCCTCGATATTCGGCTCTTCAATAGAGGTATCTTCCCCGGTCTCCGCTTTGACAGCAGGTTCCTTCTTCCCACCCTTCTTAGCCGCTTTCTGACCCGGTTTACGCCCCCGCTTCGCCTTAGGCTTTTCGACATTGGTAACTGTTGTCTCCTCGTTCGCCTCGACCTTTGGCTCAGCTAGCTCACTTGCAACTTCCATCTGCAATTTATTAATCTCCAGTCCAGCACTTCGCCCCCTTCGGCAGCTTCCAGGCGGGATCTGTACCTTCTTGGCTCCACGTTTTCTAGCGGGTGCTTTCTTAAGCTTCTCTGGTTCTTCAACCGGTACCTTGACACCTTCGGTTGCTGCACCGGAACCCTCTTGGACCAGGAATGAACTAGGCGGTGTGTCTGTCTTACGCTCAATATGCATGCTGGAAGTGACAGCAGAGGCTTCTCCGTCATCGGCATCGGTGGCTGACATTTCGGGTTCAACTTCAATCTGCGGCCCGTCAAACTTCCGCCCCGGTTTCCTCCCTTTACGGATACCAGAGTCTGGGACTGCTACCTTCTTCTGCACACCACGCTTCTTGGCTGGTGCTTTTCTAGCTTTCCTCGGCTTCTTCACCTCGGCCTCAATTTCAACGTTCTCCCGACCCTCCCCCATTGGTAAATGTTCGCCGGATTCGTCTTCCGCCCCAACAGGAGGCTCTTCCACATTTCCCGGTTCATCGACATCCATGTCTTCACCTCCTAAGGCGTTAGAACCAGAAACCGTAGGGGATGTAATAACCTTACGACGACCACGGGCATTTTTAATCGCGGCCTTTCTCCCTCTGCTTACAGGTGGAGCTGGCGAAGAGGAGGTCCGGGTATTCGCCTTCTTAATTGCAAGTCCATCATCTTCATCGGAGGAGACACTCGACTTTCTCTTCCTGCTAGCTGATTTTGTAGCCGCCCTTCCACGGGGCGCTGGTGGTGGCGGAGGAGGGGGGGGGGGAGAAGAGGGTGCTTGCTGGGCAGCTTGTGCGGCCCTGCTTCTAGTGGTTCTGGTGACTCTGACCTCTTCGTCTTTCCCGACAGCAGCGACTGCTTTGCGGCGCGGCATCTCGAAATAAATGTTGCAAATGCAACCTAGTCAAGAGAAATAGGAAAATAGAAAGAAAGCGGAAGGGAGGAATAAAGTAACGGTAGGATAATCCGAGAATTACTCACTACAAGCTTTGGCGTGGTCGGCTTGGGTGAATTGTAAAAAGTGCGGTTCGAGTTGTCGTTGTGGTTGTTGTTGTCGCGAAGGTTGATGGTTGCGAGAAGGAAGTTTGTTGGTGGAGAGGAAGGTTGGTTGGTGGGAGAAAATTGGTGAGTTGTCGCGCCGGGCACGCGTAAAGACAAAATAATAAATGATTTAGGTGTAAGCCACGAAATGTAAACATCACGACCCAGGTCCCAAAATACAAATAACCCTCCCACACAATCCATCACCACCTCATAAGAAATACAATTGCCACGGCCAAGATACTATGATAACTATCGATACTATTGTGATGGCATTGTAACAGGCTCTGAACCCCATTGTAAGGAAGCTACTCCCCTCGTAAACAATATCGGCAAAAAGGAAAAGTGAGGCAATTTAGAGAAATCGGTATTTGAGCCTCAACTCCACCCACTGCGAATTCCCGCGCCAACAGGTCAAGGTTGCTTGAACGTCAATTGAAACTTCCGCCATCGCTATGGAATCAATCGATGCTATGCCGGGTCGGACCGCTCTATAAAGCGTTTAAAATCACCACCCACTCTCTCCCCAAGACTCACGAGCGGGAGAACACCGGTACCGAACCCTACCAAGTGCCATGCCAGAACGCAAGGGGCATACTTGACATATCCGCCTTCAGATTTCACACACACGATCAAAATCCTCTGATTCTTCCCCGGTTTAACCTCTGTGATGGTGTGCCTGCATTTCGCCTCTCCCCACGTTTTAGCAGCCACTTCGCCAGTTATGATACATACCAGCACTCGAGTATCATATCATACAGCGTTCCGTACAGCTCCCCAGCTGGGATAAACAGGCCCCTTAAACATAGAAACTCTCATGGATGGCATACTACTTATGGCATACAGACGTCTCTTCAACACAGCCTGCGGCACCGCAGCTTGATGGCGATATCCAGCAAAGCCCCAGAACTCGGGAGCCCAATTCCTAGTGAGCCAACATGAACCACCTCCAAACGTGAAAATCACGTGACAGCACGCGTTATTGAGGCGTTGTCTATGATACGTCTGTTTGTTTACATTGTTTGCCCCAACGGGATTCGACCCCCACCACACACACCTATCATGGTTCCCTCCACACCTGTGAGAAGGAGGAGGGGAGAAGTACCGGTAGGCTGCGCATGAATTTGTGATGTGAAAAATCCTTCAGGATGGGGACGCACTTCGGGCTTAGGAATGGGTTTTTCACTTTTTACGATAATATTACGAGAAATTGAATGTGTGCCATTGGGAAGGTGTCTTACTGCACGTGGGGGAAGGATGTCGGCCAATGGTAGACTTGTTACGGTGCAGTATGATATCATAAGTGAGAGCGCTTTGTGAGGTACTGCTCTGTGGACGGCAGTGCGAATGTCGTACTGTGCATGCGGAGGATCAGACAATGTTGATATGCCCCGCCGTGCGAGATATCGTGACCAGTGATAACGTTCTATCCACCGCCGTCAAATCTGGGATACCGATATACTGTCTGGCGGGCAGCATCGATCAAACCACCGTTGTAATCACAATTGTTTCGTCCTCGCTGCTGGAGTTTCCCCACAATCCTGAGCGTATTACGACTAAGCTGCGATAACCCCCTCTCTCCAAACAAATCTGCTCGGAACCATATCTGAAAATGAGATTGCGTAAGGGATTCATCGCACCGCGATACCCTCCAACCGCCTTCTATTCGAGTACAGAAAGAGGACGACCGCCTGCTTCACACCTCCAGATCCTCCATCACAGCCCTACTGTACCGTAAGCAAGCAAGAAGTCATGGACCAAACCGACAGGTTGTTTACTACACCAGCCATTTAACCCACCGTCAGCCCTAACCAACAGCCCGCGAATCTCGCTCGTCAGTCATTTGCATGGCCGACTTTGCATCGTGTGTGACCCGGTCCCCAGATCAAATCACAACGACATCCCGCCCACACCCCCACCCACTCACCCAATACGAAAAGCTCGATTCCTCCAGTAGCCTCTCAAACCTCGCATCGCTCGAATAGCAACCCCAGCCCGCGATGCCCAATAGAATAGGTTTTTCCAGTTGGAGCACCACATCACACAAACCTGACGGCGTCCTGGCGTGCTTGTACAGTGGAGAGTTCGGCCGGCACCGCACGCTACCGTTCTCCGTGGAGTATCGGTCCGGCCGAGAAACACCAGTCTCCACGAGGGGCGTGACGAATAACCAGCGAGTGACGAACACGGGGTGTTTTGGCAAGCGGAAATTGAATTCGCCAAGTATCAGGGTGACAAAGGAATAGTTGTTACCGTTCCTTGTTCGTCACCCGGTTTCGTCACGTCCCCCTGGTGGAGAGTGTATGACTGCGAAGTTATCTGATACTGGTATCGCAGGAATAATCAGAAGGCGGTCTCGGATTCCATGAGTGGAGCCGGGAGTGTATCCCCTACAGCAACTTAAGTTATGCGTCAAGCCACATAATAGAGAAGCAGCGATCGTGTAGCCTCGGTGTAGCCGGTCGGTCAAGAAATGGTTCGTTCTAGACAGGCACGGTGTCGGTACCTTACTCGAGGACGGCACATCTGTCTCGTCAATATAACAATGTCATAGTCTATATATCGCGTCGGCAACTGGACTTCCGTTGCCCTATTTCAGAGACAGGATACAAATCCAATACAGCGCCAAGCTTTTCGGGGGTTCCGCCAGAACATCCTGATTTCTCGGAATCTCCTCAGCGCACCACCAAGGCGAGATCCTTCCCGCGGGCAATACACGTGCAAACATTTGGGTGTACGAGTACTCGAGTACCGGTAGTGTAACACACAACCCCTAAGTCCACTTCAAACCCAGTACTCGTACAGTATCGGCACTCTATCCAGAAAGAAAGTTATGTCTATAGTAAAGTAAAGTTAAATCAGCAGTTGACTAAAGAAGGTCTAGATAAAATTAAAAACATTAAGCTTAGAAATTAATTCAAATGTTCTAGTACTAGGCTAAATCGCCAATCGATCTTAGAAACATTACTGTACATATCCCCCGTTCACCTCTTCCCCACCTACAGATAGTCTACCGGTACTCCAAAGCGCCACCCATCTACCGACCCCTGGGTAGAGAGGGGGGGGGGGGTATATTTCATTTCATGATATTCAAACGAGCCTTAGCCACCGACCCCGACGTTTCACCGTCAAGTCGAAGGGATGGCGAGGCAATCTGTCGATTAATTAACGTGCTTCTGTCGCACCTTCCGTGCTATGTACGGCGCCAGGGCTCATCTAGACTACGTACAGTATCTATCTGGATGCGAAGCGCGATCACTATTACCGTCAACCTCCTGCGCGAGCAGCCCTTACCTACCGGTACGGTGCTCGAGCCCAGTACCACCCACTATCTACCTTTCTTTCATACGTGCACAATACTCGAGTGCGGTACGGTGAATTCATTCCCGAAAGTGGACCCTCGGGGCACCGTATCCGAAGAAGAAGAAAAGCCTTAAAGTCGAGTGATGTAATGTGACCTTCATTGACTACTCGAGTATCGGTGTTGGATCAATCAGTAAGGTGAGAGCGCCAGAGCGCCAGGGCCGACGTCGCGCGTACGGCTTTGATTCTGACAATAATAATATTATGCAGAAGGAAAAAAGAAGAAGGAAGGAACCACTGCACCGCGGACCGAGTTTCAAACGCCCGGAAAAAATTGGGAACAATGCATTAAATTCTCCTTCCCCACTTCCTTCCGGAAAAAGAAGACCAATAAGAATAAGAATTACCGTACAGTAACAATAAAAAATAGACCCTTCCCTCGCTTACGTCCCCAAGCCTTCTAGAAGCCTCGTGTTACTGTACTCGAGTAAAAGCCAAGGGGGGTTGAGCATCGTGCAACCCTTGCCGGGGGCATTTCCCCAACATCCTCAACTCCCGAAGCCATAATTTACATGATCCAAAACAGCCCGCACACTTCCTCCAATCTCGCCTCGTCTCCTGAGGGTGGCGCGAAAGACAGGAAGCATGAACCAGCAAAACATCGCGAAACAAAGTAAAAGTGCGGTAAAACAGAACAAGAATCGGTGCCCGTGCCGCCGAGGAGGTACAGTATGAGAGTGAAGAGAGAGGATGATGATGATGCTTAGGGCTGCGGTGGCACAGCATGGCGAAGCTTTGGCATTGTGGATCCCCCCCCTTAAGAAAGTTGCGAAAGGGGGATTGGATTCCAAGGTCTCGGAGGTTTTTCTTTTCTTTTCTTTCTCCTTTTCCTCCCTCCTTTTTTTTTCTTTTTCCATTTTCTCGGGGATTGCTTGCGCAATCTACTCGTACTGTACTCGAGTAGAGTTCGCATAGGCTGTACTGAGAGGTTCGCTCTGAGGAATCAGATATACTCTGGAATAGGGTTCGCAACTGGTTTTTTTTGTTTTTTCTTTTCGTATGACTTTGATAACCCTTAGGAAATCTACGATAGGCATGGTTCTGTGCTATGCTGTGTTAAGTTAGATTAGATACGGCGTAGTACGAGTACAATACCGTACTAGTAAAAGTACTCGCTTGGCTGGAGAGTGGCTTTCTTTGCCATGTCGTACGTGACCCAAGGCCTGTTTGTTGGGAGAATCTATTCATGCCTTTGGCTCTCCACTTTTTCAGTGGATGAGGTTAAGGATGGGTGAACGAATGGGTTCGAGGTGGTACAGTACAGTACTCGTACTGTAGTATCGTGGTTTTGATCACGGCACGATGGGAACTTGCAGTTCCGAGAGAGCTGCGGTCGGGTGCGGGTATAGTGGAAGCCGTAAAGTCACCGCAGGTGCGTACCGGTATGATAACAGTGGAAGTGGCTGGTGGTATGAAGTCCGACGGAAGGAACATAAACTTGTGATACCATGAACGGAGTGACAGATTATGGAACCTCAGTTCTACATGCTCCCTCCCTCCTTGACATGCATGCCAACTCGCGGCTATTTTTTTTTTATTCCAGACTGAATTAAAGATTGTCCAGTCCAGGATTGTTCTTAATAAAGTGCCATAATATTATCATACCTGAACCCAGCACGTTCCTACATCCCAGATCAATCCATCAATCATCAGTCGGCTACCGTTCTTCGCCACGATGCTGTACTGTACGGTACGAGTACAATACACGGGTACCCCACGAAGCATTGAACAAGGGCAGAAATAACAAAAATATCCTTTTCGTAACGCGGTAGTCTGACAAAACCAGCCCACCGACCCCAGCATGGCCATTCTGGATAGCTCAGCACAGCAAATCGCGCCGGAATTCGCACCGGGATACCGAGACCCGGTCGTGAAAGTGAAACTTTGTGAAATTCACCAAAGTGTCTTCCCCGGTAGGTGGAGTACCCGTGAGAACTGGAACGCTATAATTGCACCTCACGCTAGAACATTTGTTGCCTCTCCCGGTAGGAACCGTCGTATTTTTATTCTTATTTGTCTCGGCGGAGGGCTGAAAGTCGCTTCTTTCCCGGGGCGATCCCCCCCCCCCTTTATCCAAATATCCAAGGGGGGAATTCTGAACGTCTTTAGCGCGAGGTTCAACTGATATTCCAGTCCTTGTGGTAGGGTTCCGGTAGGGGAAATACGATATTGCTTGAGCGCTGCGGTGCCCCTTGTGATGGCGATCTTCGTGTTCGTTCGTTGGTTCACAATAGAGTACCGTTGTTTGGAGTGGTTTTTTGTTAAGCGCTATGACCGGGTTCACGTAGTTCGGGGGAGGGAAGGCTTTGGACGTGTTTGGGTAACGGTAGTCTGGCCTGGCCTGGTCTATGAGTGCCGTGCTGTCTACGGCACCTACTCGAGCACCGTATCATATTATGGTAGGCAAATGAAATGAATAAAATGGCCATAACGCGGTCGTGTCCTCTTACCCCTACGATCGCACTAAATGCGGTGGATAATCTTCCGCGGTTACAGTGTTTCCTGTATATGATTGACAAAATTCTCCTGATACGCCCGACCCTGGAGGGGCAAGTTTTGGGCACCGCTATACGAGTATTTCTGGAGGATTGTGGATATTTCCTTATTTGCGATTGCACTTTTCCAACTGGCATTGGCTGAACTGGCGCTTCTCATGTTACAAGTACCGTACGGTACCTTAGAGAGAGAGCGTGAGTGAGTGGGCTGGATCACCTGGATGGATGCGATAGGCAACTGACGCCTCGAGGATAGTACGAGTAATGAAATATGGATAAATAAAATGAATTGTGCTTCATGGGGCGCCTGTCGACTTATGGACCAGAAGGGGGGAGACAAAGTGAAGAGGAGAGAGGCTCTGTCAGGAAGAAATACTGTAATATTCTTCTTTTGGACAGGGGATCACTCGCAGAAACCTGATGCTGACCCGTGCCTCCAATCATTCGCCTGTTCCAATCATTTGCACGATCATCCTTGATCCTGGTTGTGCCTGAAATGCAAGCTACACCCAGCCAGCGAGCTTGGCGTGTGCAATGACCACTGAAATTGCACCGAGCCAGGCTATTGGGAATCGAAATCTAACCCACATATGCACGCTTGTTGCTTCCTCTCCAGAGAGAGGTGCCCGCCCGCTCAATTTGGGGCGTTGAAGAAACCGAGTTTATCTGTGGAGTGCACCAATAGCATTATGGTACCACTTTATGCATTCTATCTAACAGTTCCGTGTCAGAAGGGAGAACGACACTCGAGTACGGTACCGGTACTCGTACTGTACCAGAGCAGTTGGGGCGGTGTGTGAGTGCGTGTGGACTCGGTCGGAGACACGGGGGGGAGCGTGGGAAAAGAAGGGAGCCAAAACAATGTTGGCTCTATAACCGCACTTTTCCCCGGTCTGGCTGGACCGAAGAATTTGTACAAGATCCAACGCCTCATGGTATTATATGATGTGAACGCCTGACGAAAGTGGGAGGTGTACGGAAAAGGGTACAGTACACGAAAAGTAATTTCAGAGCAGAGGAGAGAGGAGAGAAAAAAAAAGTATCAGGCAGGTCCCCCAATGGGTGGTTCCATGGCACTCAAACAAGGTACAAGTATATACGTTACCCCTGAGGGAATGCAGTTGTCCTTCACCTTACTGTAACTCCACGCTAGCATCATCCAATCCTCACCAGAACCTTGGACTTCGCATGAGCATCAGAAAATTATGAGGGATCACCTTTCAGTAATAGAAGGTACGGTATTTCTCAAGATGCGTTGGCACTGACCGGGTTCACCAACAGCCCCCACTGAATAACTGGGCTGACCGCACTCAGCTCAGACCTAACAGATCGCCGAGGGAAGAGGCTGCGGTAACACAGTATGCCAGGTAGAGAAAGTCTGTGTGCTTCCGGTCGGGGAGGGTTTCTTCAACCCGTTAATCAAGCCAGTTATGGACGTGATTTGCATGGGAACGAGGGTTACCAAGAGAGCAGCACCCAGTCTTATTCGAGCGCCTGGCCGTGATCCATAGTTAGATATCCGTCACCCCAGCTCTATGGGGAACCACACCCTTGCAATGGATCGGTAAATTGTCACCGCATTTCCCGTGTATTGTCAAAATGTACCGTATGCCTTTACTCGAGCACCGTAAGCCTTTATATGAGGGTTGGGGGTGACGTTCTTGTTGACCTCTCTTCTCTTCACCCCCCCCCTCTTCGCCAGCCTAGTTTATGTTTGCTCACACAGTTCCTCCTCTAGTTTTCTTTTCGCTGGAACTGTATAATTCATCAACATTTCCGAAGCCACAACGGCAGCGCCCTGACAGCACAGATCATCATCTTGTTTGGAGAGACAGTTCAGTTCTACATTAATTGCATTTATCCGTTACACCCGTTAGACGTCTCACATCACCAGCCAATTGTCTCTCGGTAGTGTATCAATAAACAGCAGTATTGCCTTGATGGTACAGCCAGTTGAGAAGAAGAAATAACGGTGGCCATGGTCTTCAAGCATAATTTTTCCTTCAGCCCTCGACAACCGGTTCCGAGTCGCCCAAGTTCCCGGTCATCATTGGCTTCAAGCCACGCGGGGGGGCTTCGAAATCCCGATGACGGGGAGGTGTCTCCTTCTAGTAAAGGTCCTTCATTTATGTCGTCCTGGGGTTCCAAGAGGTCCTCAGTGTCTTCGTTTGCGTCTTCCTTTAGGAGAAGACGCTATAAGGAGGCGCCAACAGCCAGTCCAGTGGAAGATGACGAGGGGCCCGAGGGTGAAATAGCGCTGTCTGGGGATAGCGCGAAGGTCGTGCCGACAATCAGCGTGGGAGATTGTGGGGAAGAAGATGAACAGAATGGATTTAGTGGACAGAGTGATATCCAGAGGGATATGGGGATCGGGTTACCTACTCCTCTTGGTCCACTTGGCCGTACAGCGATCGATATATCTTTTGATTCTACACATAAGGAAACTCTGCAAACACTACCAGCAGAAACGAGCTTAAAGAAGCCACTAGCCTTTACGACACTTCATGCCCCCTTTCCGTTCATTCAGCCTATCACAGCACAAAAAAGTGCCAAGTCCAACCGTCGACCCGCCATGCTCAATATTCAAATACCCCCTCCTCCCCCATCCTCTTATACCATCCAGAGAAATCAGATATCCCCTTCAGAATTGGCCGATTCACCATTGCGGATAAAGGGATCGAAAGGAGTTGAGCAAATTGGTCTGCGATTGCTGCTGCGGACTCTTTCGCCAGGTAGCGAAAGCGACGAGGACGCCAACGATAATACAATGCTTGGCTATAAAAATACCCGTGCGGAGGGATTACGGAACTACTTTGAAGAACCTACACCGGTATATACACCGGTATATTTCTCTAGCCCCTGGTTTCCCCCAACCCAACGGAAATCTATTACATTCGAGGATCCAATCATGGAGAGCAATCCTCAGCCCCGTCGACCATCCATCAAAATTGAACCCAGTGCTAAACTGGAAACCCCTCCTTCTCCAGTCATTTCCCCTTCCTCGATCAGAACTTCGGGAAGCCCTGCCCTTTTCCGCTCATACCTTGGTGTCCCTTCTGCTAGTCACACTCAAAGGCCCTCTACGCCGTCCTCCACGAGATCTTTCTTACTTGAAGACGACGACAACAGCGACGAAGTCGAGAATCAGGGGGTTGCCGGGGAGGAGCAACCGATTTCACGGAGAGGTTCGCTCAGTCCTTCCTCACGTCGATCTTCCATCAATACATTTTTCTGTCGGGGTAATCGTACATCTTTTAGTGGGGCGAGTAATCGTTGGTCTATCGGCCTAGGATCGATAGCGGACGCCGATATTGTAATCAAGGATGATGAAGACTTAACGGGCTATCCAGGGATCGACGAATTAAAGAAGCAGATATCCTGGCTTTGCACCAACCCCCCTGAGCACTCATCACCTCCGTCCGACGGCGAAGGTGACGATGAAGATCGTGTCGACTCAGATAGCGAGGGAGAGGGAAGCTATCATAAACACCTTACTCTTGTAACCAAGATGTCATCGAGGTCGCTCGGATCCAAATTTGGATCAGCCGGCTCGATGACACCGGAATTGGTTTCGTCGGTCTCAGATTCTTCTTCCGGGCCAGTTTCGACTCCGCCCCGGAGAAGAAATCGGCGGCGGACTGCGAGCTCGGAGTGCATAGTCTTGGAGGCACTACAGGAAATGCATCTCGTGGGAATGAAGGCTGAGCTCGAGCTTCCTCCCCCGATGATGAAGGGGCTGAAGATTTCTAGCGAGGTCGAAGTTCGGGGGGACGGTTCATGGTCGGAGGTATTCCTCGACCTTGAGGACGAAAGTAGATGGTAGTTGGGCGACCGACCTATATACACTCTTTATTATTTTGTTTATTTTCGCCTTTCCCTTATTTGTCTTACTATCAACATTTTCTTGTGTTTGGGAACGGAATCGGGTGTTGGGTCGGAGTATTTTTGTTTTTTTGTTCTGTTTTTCACTTCAAATCCACGGCACTATTGTGATATTTTATTTGATCAGGGTCTTTCTGGTATTATCTATCTGTTCATGGGTTGGGCTTATATAAAGAGCGGCGGGGGGCAAAACTAGGTGTCTCTCATGTTATATCATATCTGGCTGGATGGCTTTATTAATTTCTCTTTTCTCGCACTTTATTTCTTCTCCTTCTGGTTTTGGGTGGTCGGGCATTTTCTTTCGTGTATCGTTCGGTCAGGCAGGGGGTTTGGCTTTCATGGGCTTTCTCTCTTTATTCACAAAGCTTTGTACGGTAGATTTGGAGAGAATAGACCTTATCACACAGGTTTCCCGGTATGATAGTGATTCTGTCCCCCAGGTAATCGAACTTAAAATTGCGTTTCCACTGGATTCACCTGGAACCTCCCTCCCTCTGCAAATTTCCGCGAGACATGAAAAAAACAAAAAACAAAACAAAACAAAACAATAGTTAAACAATAACAATACTGGTAAGTTCCATCTCAATTACCAATTACCGGTCGATTCCCGTACAAAACCCGTTTGGGATGGAGGAGCAATTCGCGTGTTTGTGATAAAAAAAAAGGAAAAAAACATCTCGCGATCACTCTACCCAACTGCCAATGGTTAACTTATTCATGGACGATTGTAAAGGAGGAGGAGGAGGAAGTGATCGGTGGGGTTTATAAATGATTTTCCGATTGATCACTATCGGCTGTAATGGCCATCCCGAAAGAAGATTTTCGCATCTCCTCTCCAATTTCCCTTTCCATCCCAACGGAAAGCGGTGCCCGGTTCGAATCCTGTGGTCGTCACTTTCCACCAGTGCGGGTAACCCACTGAGCTGGTCGGCGCTAAGGGTGAGAAATAACCTTCAGGGAAGCGATTCTGCAGAGAGTTCTCCCCACAGGGTGGCGGCGCCGGATTACACTGCGATTCGGTATGGGAAGTTGGGGTAGGAAAGAAGTGTCGACTTTCAAACTTTTTTTTTTTTTTCTTTTCTCATTTCTCATTTCTCATTTCTTCTTTCTTTCTTAGATATATGTTTTCGTTTCACCTGCGTTTTATTATTATTATATTAACTTTATGAGATGCGGTACGTGAATTGATTGTGTTGTGTGGTCAATTGCTGGTGGAGCCTCGTGTTTTTGTTGCTCTCGTGCGAGCGATTGTATGGTGGTGATGGGTTTCTCCGCAAAATGACTGACTGACCGACCGTGTTGTAATTAATTATTCAGTTTACTTGGTACAGTACAAGATGGGTGATATTCGCTTATTTCTTTTCCCCCTTCCCTTTCTTTTTTTTCCTGCTCCATGATCGACGGGAGCTTCATCGTGTCACCGGCATAATGGTTACCAGATTTCGACCTTTCCAGCATTGAAACCCCAACCAACACAAAATCCACGTGGAGAAGACGGGAAGCGTTTTTAAAAGAACATGTAACGACCTGACTGGGCAATTCCACCCTTTCCATCTGACGACTCTTAAAATCTCTGACACCTTACCTCAGTCACAGGCAACCCGGTATGTTCCACCGTTTCGTGTTCATCGAAAAGGGTCAATTTTTTTTCCCATTGGGCACCCGAGTATTATATCGCAAAGTATCATACATGTGACTTTGCGAATGAACGAATGCAACTCAATTCCATCCATCCCAATCCCTACAACGCCCAGGTAATATGGTACTGTAAGTTACGTCGCGGTAGGTCCAAGTTTGAGGAAGGTTAACTAACGCCGGACACCACAAAACAATAGCAGCGGCAATATATCTCCAACCGGCTGCCAATCTTATCCGATGATAAGAACGAATGAGAAAAAGGAGGTTCCTCATCTCATCTATGATATAACAATCGTGAGTTATACTTATTCACTTATTCAAAGTTAGGCCCTCTTTCACCATAAGGGCATCGCCTGCCTTGCATCCCGAAATTATGCATCTAGCGCTCGCGCTTGCCGAGAGCTCCGAACATCTACGACAGGAGATGTAATAAGAGTATCTGGGAGAACCAGAATAAGCCCCAGAAGAGGACCCCGAGCGGGGTGCGTGGGATGACGGAGTATCTCCCTATGGCTGTACTATCGGGGGAGAGGGATGAGGTGTATGTGTGATGGTTGAGCTAGAGGGATTTCACGAATGCGGGGAGGTGATTAAGGGCACTCCCCGGAGGGGGAGAGCCGGCAATACCGATAGGTGCCGGAGGGAGTTTTTTCTCCAAGGGGGACCTCCACTTCCTACTTTAATCCCCCATTCCCGGGTGAGCCGGAATCCGTCCCGCTTCCTCCTCTTGCACAGAAATGCTCGTCAAACTAGCCTCCCTGTCAATTTTGAGATACCTAACCTTAAACTCCCCACTCGCGACATCCCTTTCCTCCATCATCACCGCCCTCATCAGCCTCCCCTCCAGCGTCCTCCCGAACCCGTCCGTGAACAAGAGCTCCGATACTGACAACGCCAGCAGCGGACTAGCCACTCTCACGCCCGGCAAGAACTCCGTCAGGAGCCCGTTTTGCGCTCCACACGCATCTAGATTTGCCCGTTGCGCGGCCCGGACAGTTTGGATCCTGCAAGAGGAGGTCGAGAGGGGATGTGGAGGTTGTTGTTATTGTTGTGAAGCGCGGGGCAGGCAAGCGATCGTCCTAAGTAGTACTCGGACGCCGCCCACCTGTAGTATTATGGCCCCGTTCTAGGCGAGGCGGATTTGAAGATTTGGAGGTGAGGAGGGGGATTAGTTACTGTGTTGTAGATCGTTATATCTAAGGGGTGGGTGGCACTCGATCCAAAGGGGGAGTTTGTAACGCATCGGTTCATCGAGCTCTGATGGGCAGTATATTCCCCGGTGGTCTCAGAGGGAAGCACCCACTGTCGAGGACCTCCGTGTCTGTCGTGAGAATATGTCAACATCTGCCCCACGACCATCAAATCTAAACCATTGGGATAAACTAAGGGCGACATCCGCACCCAAGGACATATCTCCTCCTCGGATAAGCCCTCTTCGGTAGACATTCACTATTTCCATCCTTATCATGACCAGCATGGCCAACTACCCCAGCAACTCCACCACCCAATACCAAAAGTGTGTGCACACAAACCAGACCCTCATCATGTCGAAACCCGTCCACTACGGCATAATTTTTTCCCCTTTCTCCTCCATCTCTTCCTTGCGCTTCTGTGCTCCTCGAAGATGCTTCGCGGTTGCCTAAAATAAGCACCGTACTCCTCTCGGTTTATCCATCCTCCGGTCAAGGGCATGAGAGTGTTGACACGTGACTGGCGTGACATACTCGGTGTGCATATACCGCGTTAACCTACTGAATATTAGACTAGATAACGAGTTAGTTTGCTCACTCCGACAAAGAGATTCCTTCATACCTCCTTAGCTGGCTATATTCCGCATGCTCGAGCAAGGGAGCGGATGTTTGTGGAGGTGTTGAAGACAACATACCGACGAAGACCAGAGTAATAACAAATGGATTTCCCCCCTCACACCCCCACCCTTCATTCCTTAATTCCCCATTCACTGTGTCCACCGTTGGGCCGGCTGGCAAGGATTGGGTACCATAACACGGTGTCGGTACCGTATATGAGTGATTCGACGTTAATAAGTCTGGATATTCCGTCACCGATCTGGCCGCAGCCCTTTTCCCCCCTTTCTTCAAACCTCACCGCACGATGGCCTTGCATTGCATATCGTACCGTACGCGAGTATGTACGATACCAACGAAGTTCTGAGATGTACCTATCTGCCTTCCTTACAGGTGTGGGATACTTCGAGACCCAGTTGTTGCTTGTTGTCTCTGCGAGATGTAAGCCATCGCACCCCAGGGTAGATTACCGCTCCGCACCGTTGGTGTTGGATTTGGGTTTATACTGCGTTGTAACTGTGGTGTTTGCTAGCTGGCAGACGTCGCAGCACGCACCCTCTTGAACAAGCAGTAACACAAAAAGCCATGATACGTGTTTGTCTTAGTGTGAAACGTTCAAAAGTGTTGATCTGCTCACGGTTACCCTAACCGCTTCCCCTCACTACCATGCGTTACCGTAGCAACAGGTCACGAAAAAGGGTTCATGCCCGCAGAACTCCCCTCCACACACTTTGCCACGGGGGCGCAAAAGACAAGGCAGAGAGTGAGAGAGGGTGAGAAAGATACGGTACTCCAGTAACCCGAAGGCGTGGTAGGGTAGAGGAAGGGTGGGAGGGTGGGAATTAGGAACATAACTTACTGTACGTCGCTGTACTCGAGTACTCTAACTCCTACATTGCAGTAGTTAACACCTGCGAAGCAGAAAGTTGGCCATACCAATCGCATCAAGCATCGGATGAGGGGGCGGGTGTGGGGTTTTTATTCCATTCGGCCGGAGGCTACCCGAATTGTGGATTACTCGTACTTGCTTAACTTATCATGGTGGGGTGTAGGAACATTTCCTGCAGCTCACCTTTTCCGTGAGGAAAAAGTTCACTTTTGACGGGGTCATCTGACGGTTTATCTTATCATACCTTTCCTCGTCCTTAGGAGGGGGGGAGGGTTAAGTTATGGATTGGTTATCGAGCCTTTTAGCATTTCTTTGAACTCTTGGGATGGATGGATGGATGGGGACCTCAAGCAGTGGTTCTCGTGGCGATGCGGAGTTTTGCACTTTGGAAGCTGTGGGTTTGGTGTGGTTATGGGTGACGCGTTGAGGGAGTACCGTACCGTAGGGATTTGTGCATGGGAAGTCACTCGCCGCGGTATTATTAATGAAGCGGAGGGTTTCTGCGACCGTCGCGCAGGTGCGATGCAATAATATCATGCGAAACGGCAATAACGGAACGGAGGAATGGATGAAGATGGCCTGCTCCCGCTCGTATGTTCGGGCAGGTGCTGGAAATGCCTCGATGATTATCGTCCTCATTCAAGTCATTATCGAGCAACCAGGCATGCAGTAAGGAAGACGAAGGCGCCTCAATCGTTGAACCCGAATTCGCCCCGTTGGAAGCCCATTGGTGAGGGGGGGGGAGTGTGAGGGACTGCCGTATTCGGAGGTGGTACTGCACCAAAACTCTTTTTATCATTGGAAGAGCGGCGGTCATCGATGCCCTTCTTGAGTCACTTTGGTGGAGCTCATGGATACCGCACTGGTTCGAGATGCGGTCAATATAACAGGCATCATTCATCTCTACTTAATAGCAATTCTCCAATAGAGTGAGACCGCTAATTCTATCCACTAGAAGTATTAGTTGGCTCATTTGCAGTGCGGATGACGGTCGGTGCGTGGGGGTTGTTCACCAAAGAGAGGAGGTTCATCCCGTTTTTGTTTGTTGTGGGAGCTCAGGAGTGGGAACATAGCCTACTGTACCTATCCGACTGCTTGCTAGCGGATCACTTTCCCTGATCGTGTCGAACCGTATTCTATGATACATACGGTAGTTTTACAAAAAGTCCTGTGCCATTTCTTTTCTTCTCACGAAGGATAAAAGTTACAGTAAATTTACGGTACTGTATGGTACATGTACTCGTACAAATGGCCACGCGCTAGCGTGTCCGATTAGAAAACAAGCAAAAAACAGAGAAGGCACAGCTGGACATGCCACTATGACGAATGGATCTCTAAAGTCAACGGTTGAAATGTGGGGGGGGATATTGAAAGAAAGTATGACAAAAGGATAACCCCTTTGTTTTTGCCTTTACTTTTTTGCATAATTCGTGAGGAGGTTGACCTCTCCCCATTCCTGGAGTTAAAGTCCCAACTTCTGTTACCCGGACCCGACCAAGGTGTCTCTCGTCACACCGCAAAGTGACGGGGACGTGCACGCGGCGAGCGACAATTGGATCGTCATATTTTTTTTATATCCTTCTCCCTTTCTCGCAGAAATACTCACTCCAGTGAATGGAATGTCCCCTACACCCACCCTAACCCACTACCAATTCGTAACCCTCCGCAACCTACTCGTAGAGGCAAGAAGTCTGTTCCCCAATGAGTGTGTGAGAGCACGACACGTAGCAGTGGGCTTCCTCCGTTACTGTATTGCGGTTCCTTGCAGTGCAGTATGGGGGAGAGAGGAGAAATCAGTCTCATGAGTTTTGCAACACTGTTACTTGCCAGCGCGTGTACTGTACTGTGTTTTGCTATTAAATCTTTGGACCTTTCCCACGACCCCGCAAGGTTTTTTTCTTCTCTTTCCCTTTCTTTCTTTTTTTCCCTCGGCTTCTGCAGTGCACTTCGATAGTTGCGAAAACAAACAAGAATATTATTTAACCCCAGCGACCACCCACCCACCCCCCTCCCTGACACCCTTACCCAACCCACACGACAACAATCATCAACAACAGCAATTACAGATATTTATCCTCACGAAATATCAACCGCTGTCGCGCACGAACACTGCTACTTAAACCACATCGCAAACACCCTCGCTACCGATAAAAATACTCGCACGACACGTAAATACGAAAAGAAAACAAAAGATGCCGCAGGAACTGCAGAGATCAGCCTCATCACCGGCTACAATCTCCCGCCGATCATCAGAAAAATCATCAAACACAACAACCTTCATGCTGCAACCGACGTCGGACGACAACTGGGTGTTTTTCCCACAGCCTAGCTTCTCGGACATGAATGACGACGAAGATGATGACGAAGTGGAGGAGGGCGAGGGCGAGGATGAGCTGGAGAATAGGAGAAGGATTCAGGAGGAGCGAAATGGATGGGTTACTGCATTGTGGGGGAGGATTTTTAAGGCCAGGAGTTCGAGTGCGAGTTCTTCGGTTAATGGGGATTACGAGAAAGATCGGTAAACGGTGGTTTTTTTTTATCATCGTTTCTTCCCTTTTCTCTTCATCTCGGTATGCTTAAACTGAATTCCTTGGGGAGGTTGTTTGTTTGAGTACATGACACTAATGTTTGTGGTTGTAGCATTTCAACCGTAATATATCTCCCTCACTCCCTCCCTCACGCTATTATGATTCCCACGATCCGAACGAGCTACATGAACCCCCTTGTATAATACCCCTCCGCACCGAACCGGCACCATCATCACCATCATCACCACCATCACCACCGTCAAATCTCCGGGTTTCTTTTTCTTCTTTATTTTCCCCGTCCGGCGGGCAATTGATCAATTACCATCTTCGGCATCTCCTTTGTTCTCACCCCCCGCCCCCGGTATCTGCCGCGCTCCCCATCAACGGTGTCACCTTCACCTTCATCATCGTCATCATCATCATCCTGTATTTATCGGTGTTCGGACTTGTATTTCATACCCATTTCATAACAGCACTCTAGAGAAACGGGTGTTTGGTGTTTATTTTTTATTTTTTTATCGATTCGGGAAAAAGACTTACCTCCAGGTTTGTTTTATTCTCTGCCTATGCTTGATTAAGATTTCTTTTGTAAAGATACCATCTCTTTGTATAGGATTTTTGTTATTTCCGTTTCATTTCCGTTTCTCTATCATGGTGTTGGACATTTTGTGTTTTTTTTCCATTTTTATAAATTTTTATATATTCAAGTTTAGGGAATGGCGGTGTTTTATATCATTTTAAGGTCAGGTCAGGTCAGGTTTGTTTGGAATTTTTTCGTCCTTTGTTATCATCATAATTTTCATGGTCTTCATCTTCGTTATCGGAATTGTATTGTAAATATCCGGATTACCCCCCCCGGTGCAGTTATTCGGTTGAGAAGCGGACTTGCCGTGCATGGTCTACGAAACTTGAATTCTCGCCCTGCGTTTTCTTTCCTTCTGATCAACAACTACTCGTATAGTATGATACTGTATTACCGGTGTTTGCTCTCCTTGAGCACTTGTGACTGCAGCCGCCACCACATACTCGAGTAGACTACCTCCCAAAACCCAGTCAACACAATACCCAGCGGGCGCAGCCCAACAACCAACTTAGGTCCGACTGAACCGTGTCAAGCCCACCCATTCAGCGGGCCGGCCAGCCAAATAGCTCACACGATATGCGCCGCCGCCTCCATCCAATAGTTTGCCAACCCGACCCAACCCAGCAGCACCAGCGCTTACTGCACAGTACGAGTATGATTCTCGAGTATGATACTCGAGCGAGCACAATGCATCGCCAACCAACCGGGTCAAACCAGACTAAATACCCGCAACCATAATAAATGAATACAAGTAACCGGTTATCACAATGATCATCCCACCACAACCACCATATCTCCCTCCCTCTTATCAATCTTGCCAGTCTACAAAATCAAGGCTGGTCCCGTTTCCAACGCTCCCTCTCTCGGGATTCGCTGCCTTGGAGAGAGAGAGAGAGAGTGTGTGTGTGTGTGTGTGTGTTTGTGGGGAGGGGGGCCTCGGCGGGGGTGTCATGCGTGATCACTCGGTCTAGGCCGGTGCCGGAGGTGGCGATGGATGGTGGTGACTGAGGGATATTTGGGAGTGGGATGGTTCTCACTTTCCTACCCGTACTTTGTGGTTGGTCGGGCTGGTTTTGCTTGCTGGGTGAGCGCGGTATCGTAGTGGGTGGATGGTTGAGGTATGGTAGGGCGATTTGAGGCTACGGGGGAGGTTTTTTTTCTTGATGAAGGGTCTAGAAGGTTTGGCGGCGGGGATTATTGTCGATTTTGCGCCTGTTTTGGTTGGATGGGTAGGGGATGCTACGGTGTGGCAGTGCGCTTTTTTGATCGTGTAATTGCGATAGAAGAAAGAAAAAGGGAAGAAAAAAAAAAAAAGATAGATCCGCCATCTGTTTTTGTTTGGCTTGTCTGTTTGGCTGGTTGTTTATGCGGTCTGGTTGATCGCGATCATGTGTGAAGGGATATTGTATCTACCTAGTCTATCTGCCTTCGCTGTCGGTGCCTTGCTTGCTTGCTTACTGGCGGCGCCGGTAAATTTATCGATATCGGTGTAGGATCGCCGGGGCTAGACAGAGTGCGCATGGCGGAGGGAGTGAACACCGCCATTGGCCAGTATGTATGGGAAAGTGGGATAAATAAGTGCAAACTAAACAAGACGAAACGGGGGGGGGGGTAGAGGTAGATGGGGGGAACGGGGAAAGAAATAAAAAAAAGTTGTGACAAGAGTGGGACTTGAACCCACGCTCAGTTTCCCGAACCAGGATACGTGTTAAGATAACCTTAACCTGGCGCCATAACCAACTCGGCCATCTTGCCATATTGAAGGATTGCTTGGAATCTGACATTCCTATAGTGAATTTGTACTACGTGGATACTTTGAAGCGGTGTTTATCGAGCGCTGGTTCGGTACTAGAACAGATGTTTGGAGGTCTATACCAGTACGGGAAGTTCATGGTTTTTGTTTCTCGGCGGATTCGGTAGAATTCAATTTGGATATTTTCTACATAGGGTGAACTGGTGATGGTTCTTGGGGGGGCGAGGACAAAACCAAACCAATGATGGCTTCGGCAGGTGCTAAAACGGGGTTTTGGTGCATCGCGCTGCGGGGTGGACGGTGTTAGGTAGTTTATCTATGATAAGACTTTTAACGCACCGGTTGTCAATGATATTTTCGCAGTATCGTATGTTTTCGTTTTTCAGCTCTTATGTTGTGGCAGACCACGAGCTCAGGATTTGTGTTACGGTATGGGTCGAGTTCAGTGTTTGGTCGCCCGACCTTGAAGAAATTACATAGAAACGTGTGCGTACTGCTGTGCTTCTGTGGCTGGGCTGATGGGTTTGCATACTCTATAAGCTCTGATAGCCAGGCAATGCGCTATGAGGCCGGGGTCGCATCCTCTGGTATGGGTTTACGATTTTTTTTTGTATCTCAGAGGGTTGGGCAGCTCGCTTTTGCAGTGTTTTTCGCCCCCTTTCCGGAATAGGGAGTCCAGCTACATATAGAGCATGGACATCATTGCGATGCCCACCACTATATCTGTTAAGCATCTCAGCAACTCTAGAACCAAAGGTAGATACAGCATCGTGTTAGTACTCGACAATCCATTCACTTGCTCGGCAGAACGGCTGAGTGAACTCAGCTATCATGCAATCAGGAAGGAATCGTAGAGAAGGCAAAGAAACTGGCGATTCCTATCATGCTTCTTTTGCCCTGATATATGCCACAACTCTTATAGGCGTGTTTTTGGATACAACGGTTCCGTTTCGTTTTGCCACCGTTTCACATACAAAAACACTCACACTCCCGTTTTGAAACGGTCACTTTGTACGTGGCAACGGAACGGAATGGTCGTATCCAAATGCGCCCTTGAGCGGTGCACCCAATAGTCCAGTCAGTCAGTCCCCACCCGAAGGTGGGGCGGGGCGGACGGTATCATTGAAGAACTGTGCCCGTGACGGACGGTAGTGGCGGCATCCGCCCTAAGATCTGCCCGGGGCGGACGCCAGGGTCCTATAGGTGTCTCCGCAGGTGCCCTGACTAATGTCAACTGCAGGTGTGATAATATTATGATAGCTGCAGGCGACAGTAGTTACCTATAGGTGATTGAGGGTGACTCCCGCACCTTGTTGGTAAGACTCAGACCTAGTCAGGAATAGCACTACCGCTCACCCGCAACGCTTGGGTGCTCTGGCTCACGGGGCGGGATGTGGTACGCCATTTAAAAACCTTTCTTGGGGCACAAGTGCGCCCTGTGACTTATATCATATTGCACCTTGTAGTGATGGGGTTGCCTCCCAATCAAACTTGGGGCCTAGATAGATAGCACGAGGGCATGGTGAGCTGCATCACTAGCCACAATGGGGTATGATACTTCTTACTATAGCCTGGCAGACTTAGCGAGTCATGTGGCTTGGAAAAGTTTACCCCCAGGTCCCCGCAGAACCTTCTGAATATGGACCGAATTGATTGAGGGATGTCCATAGCCTAAGCACCCAGTGGACTCGAGTACAGTATGCAGTAGATATCCGGGTTGCAGGGAAGCTTGGTCAAGATGGTGTACTGTACTGGTGGTTGCTTGCTCACCGGAAAGAATCCAGGATGTTTACGGTACTCGCAAGCTTAGCCGGTAAGAAGTTGTTAGAGAGTTTGAACTTGTGCTAACCCTATGCTCATGAGTAGAAATAGAGACCAATTAAGCGCAGTGAGATAACGTTTGTATAAGGTACGGTAGGCGTCTGGCTGCACACCATACGAGGCCTCCTTTTGGGCGGTTCAAACTCTAATCCATTGAGCAATGTCTCGGAAACTTGATCTTGACTTGCATCATAAATTTACTATATTTAAATTTTGTCCAACCAGGTCATATTACGTTCTTCCTCCCACTGTAACTCCTTCAGCCTGCGGGCCGGGCGGGGCGGGGCGGGGCCTTTGTCGAGACCTTACCGCTTATTAGCGGCAAGCTTACCCCGAGGGTCCTAGGCTTGTATAAAGTCAAAATTGAAAGGTAGGAGAGAATGAAGTATGATAAGGTAAATTGTATTCACCTCCCTCATGCTCTCGTGATTACTCGGTCGGTATCTTGCACACTAGGTTCAGCTCTTCCTTGATAAGCCGAGTAGATGGTGGGAGTTTGGGGATCCAAGAAAAATTTAAATCTCCACCGAGAGCTAGAAAAGGGGGTGTGTGTTCCCCTTCGGTGTTGGGTTTCCAAAATAAGTAGAGGATTATGGTGAACTAGTCGCTATCATACAAGAGTTTACAGGGAGGGTTGGGAGTTCCACTCCCCGATCTGGGGCGGACGTGCAATATCATAATTATCATAACTTTAGCAGGCATTCAAAAAAAATAAAATAAAGCATTCCCTGGCAACCACCCTCTCTCCATGAGAATTATCAAGTTTTTTTTGCCCTAATATATTACTCCCGAATTTTTCCGGGTGACCCCGGGGATGTTAATAAAGTGCAGACTGTGTGGTGTTCGTCCTCACACACTTTTTTGTACCACATTACAGGGGGGGGGGGAACTGGACCCTGAGAGATGTTCCCGGATGGTTCCGGACGCTTGGAAATCAACCTTCGATGTCGGTCACGGCAGCCACTGAGACCTCCGAGAAAAAAAGGTCGGCCGCAAGCAACGGCTCCAGCTAAAGCCGAGCCTCTGTGAAGTTTTTTTTTTTTTGCACTGTGGCTATCTGTATTCTGTAAGATTAAGGGCCTGTTTGGATACCACCGTTCCGTTCTATTCCCTCATACAAATGACCGTTCGCCTTCCATTCCCAAATAGCTGAACTGAATTGGCGTTTGGCAAACTTGAAACCTGTCAACGGTTCCGTTGTCAAAACAGATTGGCTTGGCAAATGCAAGATGGGTTAATAGGGCGGTTACTATAGCAACGAAGGGTTGATGGTTAATCCAAACAGTCTTAGGTGTACGACCGTTTCTATTACGGGCAAATCGTTGAGAAACGGAGACGGTCGACCAGCCTTCCGTTCCCGCCAAACGGGCCCTAAAAGTAGGTGGGCAGGCTGCAGCTGGAGCGGGGATATTAGTTTAAACCGAGGGACATCTTACTCGAGTATGTGGGGGAGGGTCGAGAAGATGCGCGTATGATATCATATCGTGGCAAAAATGTGGGAAAGTGCAAATATGGGTAATGTTGGATGAGTGCTTAGGGCTTAGAATAGGGACTTGGTAATTACTAGGGCTAAAGATATAATTATAATAATAATATTATAATATATTATTCGGAATTAATAAGGCGCTGTTTAGCGGACCAGAAAAATGACATTTTTCTGGACTTTTTGTGGCATTTATTGTTGCAGCAAAATTATCGCTCAACTTACGGGCCTCCCACTGGATTTTTGTTTTCATTGCGGTGGTCGGAATGGCGGCTGCTATTTGCTTTGGTCAAAGGGATTCCATGTTTTAGCTGGAATTGGATGGAGCCCTAGTTGGCACACTCGAGAAACTTCAATATTTGGGGCCTGTTTGCCACACCGTTAGGTAAAAGAGAACAACCGATATCCAGATAGCGACCGCCATTGCGACCGTTAGTGATGGAGGCGGGAATCCGGAGGGAGGCTTGTGCGTTGAGCTGTAACTAAAAGAGCACAATGTTTGAAAAAACATTTCGTTTGCGACAACGATGCCATTTGTACTATCCTGAGATGCCGAACGGTGCCTTCTTTCTGAAAAACGACATTTTGTTCACACACACGGTGGCGTGCCAAACGGGGCACAAATTCTTTGGCAGTGGTGCTATTGTGCGGTCACCGCACACACCACGGTATGATAATAATATTATTATGATATTGATTTCCATCCCTCCAGATTGTTCGGTTCGGGTTCCCGGTTTCTGCAGGGGGGTTTTTTTTCTTTTTTTTTTCTGGCTTAGCCATCGGGCGGGTGATGCGCACGGGCTCGATCTCCGGAGTCCGGAACCATGTGTGAAATTCCTTGGACCTGATTCACCGACCACATGAAGGGGTCCCTTAGGTGAACTCCTTGCCTAGTTTGAGGGAATGCGGATATCTTTGTTATAGATTTTTATTTTTGTTTTACCGCGGAGGAGGAAGACGCTACAGGGGGTGCTGCGGCTTTGATACGATAATAAGTATTTCTTGGGAAGGCATAGCCAAGGAATCAGGTAAAGCAGAGCAAGTCAAATTCACAAGATATCACTCGACTAGGTCTTTGAGCAAGTTTGAGAGTGTGATGGCTCTGGACTAGGTTTCAGCCTCCTAACGGATAAACGAAAACCCACCAACTAGAGCGCGAAAAACTTCCACAATTGCAGATAGATTGGCATGAGAACGGAGGTTGGTGCGGGCTGCAGGGGATGGTGGAGTGCGTTTTTTTTTTTACTTTGAGTACGGAAGGGAGTGGAGGGTGGGGTTTTAGTATTGTGGGGCTTCCTGGGTTGGGGCTACACCAAAGGGGTGAGATGGGCAGCGATGATGGAATGGTATATGATGGCTAGGTGCCTCTCTGGGGCTGGATTTTTTCTCCCACAGTATATCAGGTGACTCTCCATGCCTGTTGGATGGGAGGAACGAAGGCGTCACAGGGGTTGCGTTTTTGGCGGCGAGGGAGGAAAAGGTGAGTGATGGCTTAGGCTGCTGCTGTGATACCTATGTGGGAAAGTGGGGGTGTTCATTGAATTGAATTTGCACCCTCCCTCCGCTCTCCCTTCATTTTGAAATTTAGAGTCGGCTTCTTCTTTGTTTATTTTTCCCCCCTCCCCTCATTTTGGGTTTTCTGGCCTGATTTCTCTAGCTATTTGCTTGTGGAAAGGGAGTTGGTATTTTGCCTAACATTTGTATAGCGTTGCTTCTCATTGCGTCAGTGATAATCGCAGAAGGCTAGAACACCGGATTGGTCCAAACTGCTTTCCGGTATCGGGGCAACTTAGCCGATATTGGGGTGCACTGAACAGTAAAAGCACAACAAGGAAGATTATGACTCACTCATTAGGGGTAGATCTGGATCGCAGTTGTGCACCTGCGTGCACATAACCCCTGAGGAGTGATTGGGCTGATGGAGGTATGGGTATCTTGCGAGTTGAATCACTTTCCTTGTGCTTATCATCATAAAGACCGCTGGGCGGTGATGGGCCTACGGTTTTCTATCTTCTCCACTAGGAGCTTGCCATTAATTGGGGTTGGCAAGAAGCAAGGAGGGCCTTGGTTCTCCAAGAGAGCGATTCCTGTGGAGATTCGCCCCCTGAGACTGTTTGGGACAGAATAAGTAATTTAAGGGAATTGGAAGAGAAATCTCGATGTTGGTACTGTGTCTGGATTTATAATACGTTTCAATTGGGGCAAAAAAAAGAAAAAAATCACTATTAATGACAGAAAATTAAATTCCAAATCCGGTATCCTCCTCAAATTAGAAAATCACCACCACCACCACCCACAGCCGAGCCACCCCAGCTTCACCCATTTACAAGAAAACCGGTTCACTGAATGCGCCACCCTACCCGATCTAAGGATTTGTTAGCAGCATGCCAGAAAGAAGTGAAAGGGCGGCCCAAACCTAAGGAATCGGGGCCAAGAGTGTAACGCCCGCGCAAGTCGCTGAGCATGTACCAAAGGCACCGTTGCATGCTGCGATGGCCGGCATAGCAGCCGCCGCGGCCGCAGGAACCGTCCCGAAGACCGCCCCAGCAGCGGAGTAGCACACGCAGACAATGGCGGCACAGCCGCTCTGACAGATACCGTAGGAAATCGGGCCAGCGAGCGCGACGGTAGCGAAGGACATGGGGAGGAGGAGGTTTTGGAGCTTCATGTTTTGAGGAATTGAAGGGTTGGGGATCTTGATCGAATTTGTGGATATGTGTGTATGCGCTTATCCGTGTATGCTGCACCAGTGTTTTTGGGTGCCGGGAGGTATGGTGTGGTGAGTGTTTCGAGGGCACAGTGAGCTGAAGGTATGATACCCGGGGGCAGTTCAGCTTATATAGAACTTGAGCATCCTGGCTTCGTCGTCGTCAAAGTCGAGTTCGCTTAAAAAAACTACCCCTATCACAGTCCTCCGCAGTGCGTTGTCCCAATCTCCCAGACACATGTGGTGCGGGGGCATATGACTGACTGTAAGGGGCCTGTGTGTGAGCGGGAGGCCTGAAATTTTGTGTAACGTATGTTCGAGTGATGGGAAATGACGGCTGATTCCGACAATCGGTCGGTTATGATAGTTGGTTGGAGTGGGAAGTAAGCTGGGGCCTGTATTATACTTCAATGGGATAGGAGGCACATATAATATATAATATTATTTGCTGTGACTTGTACGGTACGAGTATTGATTTTCTTTGCCTAGGGGGGCTTACCATGCATGCAGGAGGAAATGACGCGACGTTCGTAAAACGGACTGCTGTTGCATCACGCAGCGAAGGATTGGCCAGAGCCTCAGAATTTTGATGGTTTGCAACAGAAGTCCGTTTTTACGAACGTCACCACTCTACAAAGTATCGGGCGATTTGCGTGCGGGATCTTACTTGCGCACAGTTATGGTACTGACAGTACTGGTACCATAGATCATAAGGTATCGGAATATACGGGAATATACCGCAATCATAGAGAGCAACTCATTGCCTTGGCCAATTAATCAGCCGCACATTTGGTGTGGGTACTGGTGCATGTTTTGGTCTTCTTGCACTTCATGATAGTTCACTCGAGTACTCGTATGGTGGAGCACTGTTCCGAATGGCCGGCAATCCCCGTGGGGACTAATGTGGAGCCGGATGGGGATCGGAACCCTGATGGGCTTGGAGCTCGGGACCCAGATGGGATCAGAGCCAGGTGGGGGACTAATGCCCCGTTGGGATTTTATCATATATCATATGATACGTGGCTAGAAAGTCCTGGTGGTAAGTGGAGCCGGATGCGGATCAGAACCCTGATGCTTAACTTACAGTAGAGCTGGAGATCCCGGCGGGTTTGGGCCAGGGTACGATGCTATATATATACGATAAATTGGAGGTTGGTCTCCAACGGAGATTGAGGGATTACTTGGCAATTTCATAGAGTATTTGGATGCCTTGGCGCCAAGGTAACCAGCGGGCACCTTAAACATGGAATCCTGGCGCCAAGGCATCCATCCGAATACTTTATGAATTGTCGAGTACGGCCTTTAACCTAGAGCGAGCGGGTCAAGTACTCGAGCACTCCCTCGGCCGAGTTGAAGTTGGACGAGAAAGCCTCTTCAATACCATCTATTCTTGTAGCATACCTTTCGGATATCATACCATCCTTGGCTAGGACATATCATACTCGGGTCAGGAGTGAAGTATTGGGACAAACGGGGGTGCAGATATCTGTGCGAAGATAAATGAAAATTCCTATTTCTTAGCCTGGCAATCGAGCAGGTGGTGCTATTTTCCTTCTTGGGTATTCCCGAGTCTGAACTTGTATGAATGGAGGAATTTTTGAAACCCGCCCTCTATACTCCTCTTTGTCCCAATACCCCCACCCCTGGTAGACTACCATCCAAAAGGTTTCACATGACGGCGAGCAGCAAAATACACAATGCTTCTTTGTCCTGACCTTTGTGCGAGCGATGAGGATTGGGGGGTTGGGGTGCTCGTCCCCGAGGACCTGAGTATCATTATATAGAATACATGGGAGGGGGACAGATACCAATGTTCATCAACCATCTCTGTCGTTTCATCTTCCATCGAACGCATCTATTAATTATGACTTCAAAAGAGCAAAAAGACGTAAGTATCCTTCTCCCTTTCCAGTGCTTGTTTTTGACCCGCCGATTCAAAATTTCTAGCATCCGGTTTCCCTGGGTATCAGTTATTTCCAGAAGGATTATTTAGCTTGGGATGTCATAGCATATCTCAAGCATACTCTTCTGAACGACGAAGCCAAGGCCACAGAATCACCTACATTCCGGCACAATGTGGATTTAGCGATTGACACATGGATCAAAGGGTTGGAGAAAGTTGTGGGTGATGAGGATATGGATCAACCTAAGCGCAGGAAGGCTTCGAATCTACTCGAATCTTATCGGCAGGTATGTATGCCTACCCTATCTGAAAGGCGTGGACCCAAAGAAAGGCGTGACCAGGGCCTAGTTCCCGATCATTCAAGGTTGATCACCTGGCCGTGCTGGGCGGTTAAATTCGGTTTTGGGTGGGATGACTTCTTTGGTCTTGTTACTGCCCAAAGGTGATCACCGAGCCGTGTTCCTAGTGTTGGGGCATTAGGTGACTTCCTTAGTCTACTGGTGTTAAGGCTCTTCGCTCACCCAATGCTGGTCCTATTGGGATACAAGTGACTTCTTCGGTCGCCAATGTTCTGATGGGAATTGAACTAATCTCATTTCCCTTGCGTTACTACACTAGGGCAATGACGGGTCTCGTATGAGACAATGGCGTGACAAGATTCATGATGCATCACCTGTGGTCAAAATTGCGAGCGGTCCTGAGATTATTGCGGGGAACAATAGGTACTTGGTCGTTAACGCGAACAGGAATGGAAATTCTAAGAAAGGACAATCCAAGAATAATGGAAGGCCGAACAAGAGGTCCCTTGATAATGTTTGTCGCGCTCATCCTCTCCGATGTTAGCATTCTAACAGGGTTAGTCTTGCTCGTCCTCGTTCAGAGCAGATATTCTGGCAGAGAGGTTCAAAGTCATGGACGAGAAATTGATGTGGAAACTACCTAGCGGAGCTCTCGTTGAAAAAGTGCTCTATGACGCATTCAGAAATACAAGTGGCGAGCTCCTAGCACATTCATATATCATTGATATTGGTGACCCTAGGATCGAGAGATTATTCCACCCTCTTGATTGGGCTGCGATATGCGCGAAGGAACCAAAATGGCCTGAGAATGATGAGTCGCTCGTAAGGTTGATAGTTAAATTTACGGGGGTAAGCCAATGCATAGTGTGCTCCCGATACAGCCTCTCACATTAGTCAAATAGTTGGAATCGCCTGAGCATTTACGACGCATTCTAAACGAAAACCCTTACCCACCAGTTGGCGAACCCTACGTTCACGATAAGCATTATGATGGATGTTGGGTTCATTTGGTTTTTAATATGCTGTAAGGTTCTGTTCTTGTGCGCTCTAGTTGGGTTCAGCTTACATTTAATTCTAGCCACCCACTATATCAGCGTCCTGATCGAATATTGTGGCGGAGGCATGACGAATCTTGGTATGATCTAAACGTCTAGTCTGTTGTGCTTGATCGCTGTCTGCAGGGTCTCGAAGGAATGAACATTCTTCGGTATGTTTTTCTATCCCTTACCTGTTGTTTAAGATCTGAACCTCGTAGTAGGGAGAAAACCTCCTTTGCCTCTGCTGCTAGGAAGAACCAAGGCGGGGTGGATACAACAAAACGACAGAAGATGGGCCCATGCTATGATGGAGTTCTCCGAGACTATTATAATCACCGTGTATATGCCGTGGTAGAGACATCCAACACCTTTGGCGGTGAAGTAGACACCAAATGGCTTTATGATTCTCGAAAGGTGGCGAAAGGTCTCCATGACATATTATTTCTTCTACAGGCGGATGTCGATACTTCTCAATTGAAAGAATTACAAGTGGCCGGGCTAGTAAGCGCGGGTAAGTCTTGCTTTTGCATTCGACGAGTACCTACACCAATTACTATTATGCTAAAATTGCCTCAGGGTTAACTTTCCAAGTTCTACGAATGAGCTACGCGGAGGGTCATGTGTGCATCCTGAGTCGAGATGAGCAGCGTACGATTCCTGCAACAGTAAAAAAATCGCTAGAACTTGGGAAAGTGTTGTTGAGTATTTGGCGGATGAGGGTAGGTGTTGTGCATGTTCTGAATGGAAAAGAGGATCACCGCTCATAGGTTTCTTAGATGATAGCAAAAAATTGTAGGTCTGTTGTCGAATCTTGTCACGGAGATATTTTTACGAGGTTAACGGAACCACCTAACCCGCCAACCCGCTACACTCAAATTCGGATGGCTTTTAATACTGAGGATGAGGGGAGTAATACTGATGAAAATGAGGGGAGTTCGTACTCTTACGATGAAAGTGACGAAAGTAAGGGGAGTGGGTACTCCTGTGATGATGGAAATGATCAAAATGAGGGAAGTGTTTGCTCTAACGATCAAGATGGAGATGAACAAATATATTATTAGAGCTGCGCTCCTCCTATGCGGGCTCCACCTTACACCCATGAGCATAATCCCCTCCCGAAGTGATTGACTCAGAATGTACTAAGGGTGAGCATAGGTGAGGCGAACTCACCAGCCATATGGTACCCAGTGCATGCAAGTATCATGGGGCTGGCAAGTGGAGCAGATAGGGAAGGAGAGAGAAGGTGAAATTGGATTTGGGGGGGAAGTAAAGGGGAAATAAGGGAAAGAAATTATGATTGATAGTGAGAGAGGGATGGCATAGATACTTTGGTTTGGTTTGGAAAGCGCGAAATGGAAAAAGTGAGGTGAGCTCGAGTTTTACTGGCCAAAATTAGGTGTGTGTAACAAACTATACGGAAGGCCACTTTTCGCACCATTTTTCCTTACATCCCCTTCGAAAGTGGGAAGGAAACCGTGCTCGGGATCCCAAGGCAGACCGGGCCGTTGCCCGCAGGGGCACTGGGCACACCGCTTATTGAGCGGAACGATACCCCAGACTACTCTCCCAAGCCATTGACAACCCCTTAGCTGGTTTAGAGATCCCGCCGGGAGCGAAGTCAAAGTCTAGGCTCTATTCCAACACCTACTATCAACGTTAATACCACTGACGCCCACCCTCAGGCCCGGAGAGCGCCCGGCGCGTATTTAAAACCACAGTGCAATCTGGAGGATGTTTTGTTTTGGGCCTTCAAGGTCCGATTGGGGTAATAAGGGAAATATTAATTCTAAACCGAGCAAACCGATTCGATTTAGTACCGTAAAGGCTAGATGATTGATAGAGATGCTATCATAGGAAAAGACTAGGAGATATACATATAGTACCTCCCTGAACAACTAACAACACTGGAGACCGAACAAAACTCTGCAAAGCATAAAGAACGAACTAAATGCAAAGAAATACTTGGGAAATGGCGGTGTGTTAGTAGAACGACCAAGAAAATAAACGAACGACCGACTATCCCTAAAAGCTCCATCATATAAACCATACGGTGAGCGCGGTGCATATCGTAGAAGGGGGGGGAGGGTAGCGGGCTAAGCCAAATGTTCGAGGTCTAAGGCCTGATGGCCGCGAGTGTGAAGAAGCAAAGCCGACACCGATACCCTGCGCTTAAGGTGAGGGGGTGTGGGGACAACACCTCATAGTCAACAACTGAAAGTTCTAATAATATCATAATAATACTATGATAATATTATTATCATACCAGCCCGCCGGCCGCGAAAACATAAGCCCTTCACCCCGACAACGACACCCCGCCCAGGGCACCCGATCCTCGGGCCCGGATAATCGTCGTGAGGCAGTTGGCGTTTTTAGTCGCCCCGTAGTCTGGCCTCAGAGCCTTTTCCCCCACCGCAACTGCACGCTTATACATAATCTCCGCCGCGTCGTATTTCATCTGATCATACAGCACGGAAACTAGCCTAATGATGCACCGGAAAGTATGTCGATGGCTTGGCCCAAGAGTTGTCTCTCGCCCTGCCAACACGCGCCAATACATCATCTCCGCTTCATGATACTTTCTCTGCTTGTGCAACGCCCCAGCTAGGTTATAGATACACAACAGGGTATCTCGGTGTTGAAGTCCAAGCGTCCCCTCCGCGCCCACGAATGCACGCCGGTACATAATCTCCGCTTCATGGTGCTTTCCCTGATTACAGAGTGCCACCCCAAGATTGTTGACACTAAGTAAGGTATCTCGATGAGCCATCCCAAGTGTCTTCTCTCTGCCTGATAGAGCGCGCCGGCACATAGCCTCTGCTTCCTCATACTTTTTCAGATCAAGCAGTATCTCGCCTAGCATATTTACGCTCTCGAGTGTAAATGGATGATCGGGGCCCAATGCCCTCTCCATACCCCCCAAAGTATGCCGATATGTAATCGCCGCTTCTTCATACTTCTTCTGATCAAGCAGCGCCACAGCCAGACCATCAGCACTCAGTATAGTGTCTACATCATGGAGCCCCAGAGTCTTTTCTCTACCCGCTTGTGCAGATCGAAACACCTTCTCCGCTTCTTTGTACTTTCTCTGATGATGTAGTGTCCGACCAAGGTTGTCGGTACTTCTAAGAGTAGATGAATGATCCGCTCCAAGAGCTTTTTCTCCACTTGCCAATGCACGCCGACAGATAACTTCCGCTTGGTCATACTTTCCCAGGGCAAGCAGCGTTTCGCCTAGCATATTCACGCTGTTGAGGGTATCTGGATGGCCGGGTCCTAGAGCCTTCTCCATGGCCCCCAAGGCATGTCGATACATAATCTCCGCTTCTGCGTACTTCTTCCGATCAAGCAGAGTCACAGATGGGCCATCGACACTAAGTAGGAAGCCTGCGTGAGATGATCCAAGAACTATATCTCTTCCCGCCGGCGCAAGTCTATGTTTCGTGTCCGCTTCCTCTTGCTTGTTCTGGCTGCCCAGCTTCCCGCCTGTGGAAGCGAAACTCGGTGGGGTGCCCAGGCCATCTGGTGAGAGCACCGTCTCCCCCCCTTCCACCGCATCTCGATGCGTAATTTCTACTCCATCGCTCTTTCTCTGATTCCGCAGCAGCAGATCTAATTCGTTGTGACTCCGGGGGGTATCTTGATGATCCAGCCCAGGAATTTTCGTTCTGCCCGCCAGTGCGTGCCTATACGTAAGCTTCGCTCCGTCGTGCTTTCCCTGTTGGTGTAGCGCCGCACCTAGCTCATCGATACTCAATATGGTACCCGGGTGGTCACTCCTAAGAACCTTCTCGTTACCTGCCGACGCACGCCGATACATAATCTCTACTTCCTCGTGCTTTTTCTGTCGACGCAGTGCCGCATCTAGATTATTGACACTGCGTAAGGTATCTGGATGGCCCTTCCCAAGAGCCTTCTCTCTACCCACCAACGCGCGTCGATGCATAATCCTCGCTTCGGTGTACTTTCCCTGCTGATGCAGCGCCGCACCCAGATTACTGACACTCCGTAAGGTATCCGGATGGTCACTCCCAAGAGCCTTTTCCCTACCCGCGAGTGCACGCCGATGCATAATCTCCGCTTCCTCGTACTTTCTCTGATCATGTAGTGCCGTGCCTAGCTCATTGATACTCCGTAAGGTATCTGGACAGTCACTCCCAAGAGCCTTCTCTCTACCCGCGAGTGCACGCCGATGCATAATCTCCGCTTCCTCGTACTTTCTCTGGTCATGCAGTGTCGCACCTAGCCCATTGACACTCCGTAAGGTATCTGGATGGCCTGCCCCAAGAACCTTCTCCCTACCAGCCAGTGCGCGTCGATGCATAATCTCCGCCTCGGTGTACTTCTTCTGATCACGCAGCACCGCACCTAGTTCGTTGACGCTCCGTAAGGTATCTTGATGGTCCAGCCCAAGAGCCTTCTCTCTACCCGCCAATGCGCGCTGATGCATAATCTTCGCTTCGGTGTACTTTGCCTGCTGATGCAACGCCACGCCTAGATTACTGACACTCCGTAAGGTATCCGGATGGTTGCTCCCAAGAGCTTTCTCTCTACCCGCGAGTACACGCCGATGCATAATCTCCGCTTCCCCGTACTTTTTCTGATCATGTAGTGCCGTACCTAGTTCATTGGCACTCCGTAAGGTATCTAGATGGCCTCCCCCAAGAGCCTTCTCTCTACCCACCAATGCGCGTCGATGCATAACCTCCGCTTCGGTGTACTTTCGCTGCTGATGCAGCGTCACACCCAGATTACTGGCACTCCGTAGGGTATCTAGATGGTCTCTTCCAAGAGTCTTGTCTCTACCTACGAGTGCACGCCGATGCATAACCTCAGCTTCCTCCCATTTTTTCTGATGATGCAGTGCTACACCTAGCTCAGAAACACTCAATAAGGTATCTGGATGGTCACTCCCAAGAGCCTTCTCTCTACCCGCGAGTGCACGCCGATGCATAACCCCTGCCTCCTCGTACCTTCCCTGATCATTCAATGCCGCACCTAGCCCATTGACACTCCGTAAGGTATCTGGATGGCCTGCCCCAAGAGCCTTCTCCCTACCAGCCAATGCGCGCCGATGCATAATCTCCGCTTCGGTGTACTTTCGCTGCTGATGCAGCGCCGCACCTAGATTACTGACACTCCGTAAGGTATCCGGATGGTTACTCCCAAGAGCCTCCTCTCTACCCGCGAGTGCACGCCGATGCATAACCTCTGCTTCCTCATACTTTCTCTGGTCATACAGTGTCGCACCTAGCCCACTGACACTCCGTAAGGTATCTGAATGGCCTACCCCAAAAGCCTTCTCCCTACCAGCCAATGCGCGCCGATGCATAACCTCCGCTTCGGCATATTTCCCCTGCTGATGCAGCGTCACACCTAGATTACTGGCACTCCGTAAGGTATCCGGATGGTCTCTCCCAAGAGCCTTCTCTCTACCCGCAAGTGCACGCCGATGCATGACCTCTGCTTCCTCCCATTTTTTCTGATGATGCAGTGCCACACCTAGCTCATTGACACTCCGTAAGGTATCCGGATGGTCACTCCCAAGAGCCTTCTCCCTACCCGCCAATTTACGTCGATGCATAATCTCAGCCCCCCCGTACGTTCCTCGACTAGGCAGCGCCACATCTAGACCATCGCCACTCTCTAAGGTATCCGAGCAGCTCCTCCCAAGCATCTTCTTTCCGACAGCCAATGTGCGCCGATATATAACTTCTAATCTATTGTGAATCCTCTGAGCTATTTGGACGTGTGGACGTCCAGACCCCGCCCCGTCTCTATTGCCGCAATTGAGCAGGACTCCTGGCTTGGGTTGAAATGGCGGTCGTCACCAAACCCAATTTCCTCGTTTATTTGTTGGACCACTATTGATTCGTTTCGATAAAACGTAGCGCCCCTTGGACACGACTGGGAGATACTCCCGCAAAAGCTCTAATCCGGGGGAAAACGTCAGCTTCGGTGATTGCACCCGAGACCGCGTTCGTATACCTACAATAATCTACCCTTCGACTTGTTCTATTCGCTTTCCCGATCTTTTCCTTGCTGCGGCTACTTTCCGTCCGCTCCCCCCTTTACGCTTTCCCTAGAACCGAAGGTCTTATTAGGTGATAGCCTGCCAGCGCCAAACGTCAGATATGGACGGGATCTGTGTTAATAGCCAGCTGGGGTCAAACCTATGGTATGAGATGCGAAATACCCGAGATATTTCGCGTTCAATAGCAGGTGTTGGAACTGTCACACGGAGCTCGGCGAGGATGAGAGCGGCTGCGTTTGGCACAATTAGCATGAGGCCGAGAGTCCCTGCAGCTAAGTGGAGGGACGAAGGAGGAGAGCAAAGACTCTTCTCCCGCTCCCGATTAGTCACACAAAGGCATATGATTAGTCAAAAATCTACCCCTGATGGACAAAGCCCTATGCCCTGTTCTCTACCCCGGATGAAAGAGGTATCATAATAATATTATGTTTGCATGATAATAGTCTAATTATTTTGATATCATACCGTAATCTTTGTTCTCCTTAGGCAGCCCCAAATGAAATTACAGGTTCGGCGGTGCTTCTGTATTCACTAGTAGATACAAATAAATACATAATATTATTAAACACTAACTAACCTCGTACCCCCCCCAACGGGAGGAGGTAATCCGAGAGTGTCAGACGGGGAAGTAAGCATCAATTCGGCACCCCCAGATGCCCACGACTCTCGTCCACCAGATCCAGCGGCTTCCACCGGGTACGGTGGATTGGCATCTGGGGGTATCATACGTATGATATATCCCCACAGATGGCACGATCCAGCCCCCGTGCCATCCTGAACATTTCGCTCCCCCTCTCTCTAACTAACGTTTATTTCCGTCAGGACCATTCACAACCCACATCCCCACCCAACCGACGACCGCCACTCATCGCACGGTCGATTTCAAGGCCTTATCAAATGCAGCGGGGCTGGTGCGGTGACTTCACAATGCCGGCAGATATCAACGAAAGAAATGAAGATAAAATTCATGCTCTCCCGCTCAACTCCCATAAAGTCACGACAAGACATAGACTTTGGGTGCGGTTGGCGTTGCTGGTGGAAATACCAGTGGTGACGGATTTGGAGATATTCCTTGTTTTGAATTAACTTGGCCGGTGTCCTTTCAGACCATGACATTATGAGCTCCCTCCACCTGCATAGCAGACCGGTTAACATCTAACATATCTGCTAAACCCTCGGCGCCTAAATCATCACAAAGCAAGTGCAAGAGTGTTCGGCGTTGGATGGTAATGTCACGAATGCACGTTTCGCATATTCTCGGACTAGCGCGCTGAAAACACAACATGGTATCATAACTTATCACCCTCTACCAGGTATCATAACCAGGGGAACCACCCAACATAGCAGTAAATGCACCGCAAATACACTACTATTGTTCTGTACTTGTACTGTGCTGTACTGTTCGTGTCACAACCCAGGAGGCGAGAGAGAAAAAATTAATGATAATGTAAGCTGTAAAATTGAATCCGAAATCATGGAAGAAATTCCTAGACGTCACGCACGACAACCCCCCCACTAATAGGAACCACTATTCATAACAAATGAAGTATGATAATAATAGATAGAATAAAATATAATAAAATAAAAGGTATTATGAACAGAAAAAAGGGGGTAGTTTAAAGAAGTCAAAGACGCTAATCAGAAGAATTAAAAAGAAAACTTTAATGGAAGGAAAATGGAATGGAATCAAACGTAAAGCAAAACAAACGAAAAAGAAGAAAACGACTCCCTTTTTTAAAGGTCTCCCCGACCAGGCAACTTCTCCTCCTCCCACCTCCGCTCGTGCTATCATTCATCCACCGACCCTATCATGATAAACGGACAAAAGAAACAAACAAAAGAAAAGTACAAATAAACGAGAGTAAATATCCGAATCTCCGAAATCACCCACCACCGTCAATCTACCACCTCAAATGTATCACCCGTAAGAATGGGCATACGAAAGCAAAGGATAAGACATCAGAAGATAGAAAATAAAAAACAACAACCGAAGACTACGCTATATAAACCAACCAACCTCCCACATCAAAGAAATAAGTAAAAAAAAATTGAATTTGCAAATTCATAGCAACTCATTGCCTATTACAATACCCTCCTAAATCCGAGTCTCTATCATCTCCACGCTCTGTAGCATCGTCATCGTCCGTTTCTTCCACTAGTGGCGCTCTGCTAGGGCTTAGAGTGGTGCTGCTCTCTGCGTCGTCATCGTAGGACGTCTTGTGGAATAACTGTGGGGGGAGACGTCGACCGGCAGGCTGTTTCTCACGTTGGCGGAGGGAGTGGGCGGGTAGTGACTGGTGGGAAATGTCTGAAGTGTAAGGACCTCTTGTAATCCTCGAACCAAGTCCCCGGGCGCCACCGAGCGCCGCGGAGGCGCTGGGGGGGGTAAGAATGCCGAGGAAGCCAGCAGCAGAAGTCGGGCGGGAGGGTGTGGAACTAGATTGCGAGGGCGTTTGGGAGGGTGTTCTAGCCCCTTTGCCCCTCCAGCTAGCCCACGCATTTGTAGCGACCGAGGGGAGTCTCGTGGCGAGGGCGCTGGGGGCAGGACTTGCTTCCTTGTGTTCGGCACGTTCCTTTTCTTGCTGTTCCATCTGCAGATTGGTCTTCAGGCGGAGGGCAGTATCGCGGATGCTATCGCGCTCGCGTTCGAAGTTTGGTAGGCTAAGCGCGTGGACGATTTCCTCCAACTCGTCGACGCGTACTTCGAGAAGTTCCCGCAACCAGGTAATTTGCTCATCCTTTCGCTTGATGTCAGCTTTATCAAATTTCAAAAGCTCTTGCTCCAATGCCTCGATCCGGGACTCGCGTTGCTGAAGCTGGTTCTGAAGGACTTCGACTGACTCTCGGAGCGCCCTCTCCTCGGATGCTTTGTGAGTGACTGGCGTAGCGAGTAATTTGGCAGATGTAGCAGCCTGGGCGGCGGCTTGAGCGGCCGATGTAGCAACCTTGACTTGTTCCTTAAGATGAGAAATGTGCTCGCGGAGGATCTCAGATTCAGATGAAGCAATCTGAAGGCGCGCGTTCATAAAATCTTTGGTACGCTGAATATCCTCGTTCGCGTTGCCCAATGCTCTCCTGATCTGATGGCTCTCGTCCTCATGTTTTGAATTGATGATGACCAGCTGTTGTTCATACTCGCGCTGCTGCTCTAGGAGGGCGGTTGACTTAGCTTTCTCGGCGTCTTGTAGAGCAATGCTAGACTTGTCCTCTTGAATGATATTCTCCATCTCTTCAATCTGCTGCTCTCTTTCGCTTGCCTCCTTCTTCAAAGTCTCAACGATCCCTTCCATCTTTCCACTAGCCTTCTTCACCTGCTCTAATTCAACCTTCATCTTAATCGCCTCCTTCTGCTCAAGCTCCAACCTCCTGATCTCACTCTCCAAACCCTCCTTTGCCGTCAGCTCCGATTCCAACCTAGCTTCGAGAACCTCGATCCTGGCCTTCTGTTCCTCGGAGGTCTTCTGCCATTTGCCTTGCTCCTTCCCGATTTCTTCTGCCGCGGTAGTCATGTCCTCCTGCAATTTGTCAAATTTCCCGCGGTTTTTCTCTCGGACTCGGATACTTTCCTCCATTTCAGTTCGCATAGTGTCGATGACCCTCCTTAACTCCCTGTTCTCCTCCTCGTAGCTGCTGTTGTCCTCCCGGAGGCGTTCGCCAGCCTGCTGTGCTTCCTTCAAGCCGACTTCAAGGCTGGTGTTCTTGGCTGAGAGGTCAATGACCGACTTCTGGAGCGAGGAATGAGCGCCCTCCAAAAGTGCGCTTCGCATCTGGGTCTGGGTTAGAGTCTGATGGCGCTTTTCATCGATCGCCTTCAATCGGCGATCCTTTTCCTCCACCAACTCTCTCTGCTTGACGCACTCCTCCTCCGCGATCCTAAGTCTAGCCTCTAACTCAATGGCCTTTTCTCGGGAGTCTCTTCTAAGCTGAGCCTCCTCGTCGGCTCGCTTTTGTGTTTCTTCAAGCATTCTCTCCAGCCTAGTCATATTCCACTGCATCTCTTCCACATTAACATCCGAAACCTTCTTCGCGACTTCCTCCGTCTTATGTTTCATAAATAACTCCTCCATCATTTGTCTGAGATCCTCTATCTTAGGCTGAGTTTCAAAGACTTCCTCTACCATGGACTTAATGTCGCCTAATTCTGAAACCTCGGCGACAGCATCGGAAACCACTTCCTTGATCTGTTCGAGCCCTGGTTGTGAAACAGATATCTTCTCAATAACCTGCCGGAAGTCATCCAATCCAAGCTGCCTCTCCGAACCGAGTTGAACACCTCTATCAATCTTCTCAACGACTGATCTGAGGTATGCGAGATCGGCGTCCGGTAGGGGTACAGGTTGTCGTGCTCCGCTCGTAAGAGAGCGTTCCTCGATTAGTTTGGCGATACTAGAGATGGACTCATGGACGGTATCAAACTTCTCCCGTAGCGCTTCATAGTTGTCCTTGATAACAGATTCTTGTGACTCTTGATGGAAATCAATGTTCTCCGCATTATCCTGGGTCATCTTCATCACATCCCCGAGCATTGATCTCAGGGCAGTATTGTCGAGACAAAGTTTCTGAACCTCAGAAGCAAAGTTCATGCCAGCGATCGCCTCCCGAATGTCACCCAAAAGAACCTTCACTTCCAGTAGGTCATTGCTCTTGACAACCTTTGAGAAGACATCAATAGCGATGTTCTGGAAATGCTCTAAATCCTCTCTCCGCGCAACCACACCGCTTAACTCACCAACGTCACCCCTCTGCGCTGTCATCTTGGCAAGAATATCCTGCAATCCCAACTTGATATCGACCAGATCACTTGGTGAGAGGGCATCTGCCATCATCTCCTCGAGAGAATCCCGCACTCCATTGACATCGTCCACTTGAGCAAGTCGGCTGAAGGAGTTGATAAATGTCGCCTTGAACTCCGCCATTTCGACAACAGCCTTCGTCGTAGTCCTTGCCGATGTGGCGATACCATCCTTCATTGCCGCAACTTCCTCAGATTGGGCTGTCTTCAAAAGAGCTTCCAAGATACTCGCCCGGGTCTCCGCCAAGTCATCGTTCAGATTGTTATCCTGGAAGGCACGGCTAATCTTTGCAATCGCCCCATAGATCTCGGAAAGTTTGTCTTCCGTAGAAGCGCTCCAGTTGTGCATTGTAAGAGCCTCGACAACCGCAGACCGAATCTCACCCTTTCGATCCTTTTTAGGAGATCTCGGTGGTTGAAAGCCGTTATCATCGTCCTCGTCATCAGCATCGCTATGGGCTGCTGTAGATATAGCAGCCCCTCCCCTGCCAGGATACAAAGCAGAATAGGTCTTCAGGACGTCATGGATCGATGAGATACTCTTGTTCATAGGTTCGAGGCTAGCACGCAAAAGTCCACCAACAAGTTCCTCAACGTGTGCATCAAAGAAAAGTCGGCTTTGGGGGCGTAGTTTGGCGTCCTCGCTAGCAGATATCATGTCGTCCCAATCACTGTCAGCTTCCTTAGGAATGCCAGTTGCTTGCGAGGGAGGTTGATAGCTAGACTCGCCAGCGGCATGAGCACGCCCATAAGGTTCTTCATCGGGAGAGAAAGATGAAGCGCGATGGGGAATGTAAGATGGCACCGCAGCGGCACGCCTCGGGCTAGGGCTCGGGCCGGCGCTACGGTCCAGATAGTTGAATACATGCTGGGGCGTCTGTTCATCAAAAACGGGAATACCCATCCTCTTCGGGCTCCCACGCTTCCATGGAGACAAGGTTCTATGTTCTGATTCCTCCGGAGTAGTATCACCATCGCTGGTAACTGGTTCCCGGGTATCTTGATTGGCATACGTAGGATCAGACACCGTCGTTAGATGCCGGATAACTTCATCCAACTCAGCGTCTGTGGGCCTTGGCCTAGCAATGGGTTCGCCAAACGCATTGATCTTGTAGGGATCCGAGCTTGGGTGGTAATGTGAACCGTCGATCGGAGGAGTAAATGCGGGCATGTTATGCGTGACAGGTGGGGGCGGAGGTGGGTCAGACGGAGGCGGTGACGGCGTGTGAGCATAGCGAGATTCGCCCAGCCCGCTAAACTTCTTAGACAAGGGTGTTGGCGGCTTCGGGCCTGATGTAAATTCAAAATTAAACTCCTGCGCTGTGGGTTTGAGCGAGAACGACGGTGCATCGGGGTTAAACTTGTTTGTAGGGGGAGCAGCTTGCAGGATCGGAGGTGTGGGGTTGCGTTCCGATAGGGTATCCTGCGGCGTGTCGGCAGCAATAAACTGAGCCTCTTCAATTGACAATTGGTCTCCGGCTGTGAGTATATCAAGGCGTGATTCACGTCTGGAAGGCCCATCCCATCTAGAGTCTGCAATTGCAAATCCTGCTGCGTCCTCCCTGTTCTTGAACTCAAAAGGTTGGAAGCTAGAATCCTCCGAGCCAGTTCCATTGTCAACAGAGACTATAGGAACCTCCTTGATCAATTTCTCTCCTTCGGTTTCACCTTCACTCTCGACCACAATAGTAGCGCCTAAGGCAGCACCAAGCTCAGCAACAGCATCCGTTGTGAGTGTGAGGCTTTCCAAAGATGGCACTTCAGTATCCTTCACAACGCTCAATGCCGGGCCATGCTTAGCTCTCTTTCGTCCACCTTCATCACCCGTGGGCACATCTCTCCTGTCTCCATTTGCCTCTTCCACTGCTGCCTCAGCCACTTGGTGCACATTCAGTCTGCTAGGCGGCCGGACAACCGAAGGTGTCTTCTTAACCGCTGTGGCATCCTCTGTGACGGGAGAAAAGATTGGCGGCAGAGCGGAAGGAGTGCTTGAATGTTGAGAAGCGGGTACTGATTTAGCAAGAGAGCTCGGCATAAATGGTGGTGCATTGGGACTAAAAGCAACAGCTCCTTTCTCATATAAGCCGGAATGAGAGCCAGTCAGGAAACTAGGGCGGAAAGTGGTGGCGGCAGCATTGAAGTTACTCGTTCCAAAACTAGCAAACCCACCAAAAGCACTAGTGCTCTGGTTTCCAGAATGATTCCGAGAGTGGGTATTAGGAGAAAAGCTGAAGGTGGCTCCTGGCTTGAATTCAAATTCTTTAGCTTCAGCATTGAATTTTGTCGTTGATGAAGTAACAGATCCTGAGGGCCTCGCGCTATCAGACATCCATGCATTGCTATTGCTGGACATTTGATGTGCATGCGCGTCGGTGCGCGGAGCTGTAGTTGCTGGGTTGGAAAACTTTCTGATAGGACTTGTAGGTACGCTCGGATTTGTGAGCGCGTCAGAAAGGTTTGTCCGCTCGTCCTCACTCAATTCATCACCACTAGGATACGACGGGAACATGCCAGATCCGCTTCGACCCGGCCCAGGACCTATTCCGGCCCCGGACATTAACATTGCCAAGGCAGAGCTCTGTCGAGGATTATTCATGTCATAGTCGTGCTGCATTTGGTTTAACGAATTACCCCTGCTATGTGGTAGAGGGCATTCCTGAGGGTTGAAGTTCTGGGAATCGGAAACTTGGGCTTCTAGCATCGGTAACGGCGCAGCATTGTCATCACAGGTGTATCGTTTAACGCCTGCCTGAATCTCCCTGTCCCGTGCCAGCGCAGCCCTCTTATTCTGCACCTTCTCAGTCTCCTCATCTGAAACATCATCGTCGGGATTTGACCGTAACTCTGGTCCATTATGCACATCGTGTTCGACATGTGGAATTTCTGGCTGCTCAGGGTATGTCACGGTCGGAACCGGTGACACAGGGTTTGTGTTGAATCCTTCCAGGTTTGGCTCAGCTTCGCCTTGATGCCGATGACGATGTTGGTGTCCATTTTGTCTCTGATAACTCTCGACCCCCTCAAGCTCTTTCTGGAGACTAATGCTGAGCTGATGTCGGTGTTTCGGCACGGGTGCATCAATCATAGGGCCGTCAAGAATGACAACCTCGTTATCCTCCTCCTCTGGCACTGGATGTCCGACTTGAGCCAGAGGGGACCCACGGCGTATCTGTTGCTGGTGATATCTCTCCATACCGACAATTGAGTGGTGATGATTGTGGTGGTTTATCCGTTGATTTGCCTCTGCTTCAGGATATATATAGTCGTTATTTGCCTCCATGGGGTATCCAGGTCCGTACATACCCATATTGGGTGATTGGCTATAACCCGGCGAATGGCTATATAATCCTTGTACTATTGGAGAGCCACCTCTCATCGGGCTCCAAGCACCGGAACTGTTTAATACGGGTGGGGTAGGCTGTGATTGTGGCGGGGGTGGGGTAAACATAGAGTATGGCGCCCACTCGTTGTGTTCCATTGGAGAATTGGACATGGACATGGACTGTCTTGGCATATGGAAGGATAGGTGGGGATTATGCATAGCAGCCGCAGCACCCATTGGAGAAGGCATATGTGCGGGAGAGTATCCTGGTGTCACAGAGGCCGCCATCATGGATGGCGAGAAGTGACTGATGTTTGCATTGGCACCGCTCATGGCAGATGCAGTGGGAGCTGGTGGAGGGAAGGGATTCATGTTATACTGGGCAGGACTCTGGTGAGACTGTGTTCACGAATAGGGTTAGAAGTAGATAAGAATAACAGTATATAATAATTCACGTACCAGTGGTGTTTGGCCTCTACCTCCCGATACGGCACTCGAGGGCTCATCATCAAGGAGTACACCCAAGGCTCTAAGTTTCTCTTCCCGTAAAGCCTCTACATATGCTTGCCAATCTATAATTAAAAAAGTGAGTAAACAGATATAATCGCTCGATAAGCTCGAAAAGTTAGAAAGCAGGAACAATCGATCCAGATTCCGAGCTTATGCTTGAGCAGGAGGGTAGAACTGAGATCAACAATACCTCTTCGGTCTGGAATGCTAACTATGACGTCGCTTCCCTCAATTTTGCCCTGAGTTTCCGGTGGAAAAACAACTCTGCTCTGACCACCGACCGGTTGTAAAACATATCCCTTTGATTCCCACACTTTCATCCTATCCTCCACTTCCTTCCTTGTTAAAGGCATCGGTCGTCCACCTTCTATACCCCAAGGTGTGTCCGATGGTAATTGTATTACTACTGTCTTTCCATTCCATTTTCTTGTTAATCTCGGGTTAGGTGATTGTGTTCGGCTTATGGGGAGCGATTTATCATAAGTGGCAGTTGCAATGCCGCTTGTGGCGGTGGTTGATGATGAAGGTGTTCGTAGCATACTGTTATCTTCTGCTCCTGGCGTTAAGGGTGAATCCAGTGTTGATTTATCAGCCTCACCGTTCCTCACAGTCTCCTCCTCAACCACTGTGGCCCACCTGCTGGGCAGTATAGGCATTGGAGGCGGTGGTGTATTGATTCTAAAGTCTACCAATGACTGTGGGGCTGTCTTGTAAGCCCTGCTGCCAGCCGTACCAATATCGTAATCCGAAGACTCTGTATCACCTTCGTGAGCTCTCAAATTCCTCTCTACTTCAAAGTCGGCCGGGGTGATTGTTTTTGCGTTCGAAGGATTTCGACGATGTACCCCGAAATCGTTGGAATCGTCGTTGGAACCAGCTTCCGAGTCCACGTAACAGCTGCTGCTATCACCTCGCCGGTGTTGCTGATACCCTAGATGATGGACCCAGTCCTCGGTATACCTGCTTTGAACCGAGTATTGTGCCTGAGCCAGCACAGCTCTTCGTTGTGTTGGCGAAGGACCGGAGTGAATTCCGCTACCAACGCTTGCTGAGTCGGCACCCCTCCTGCCCAAAGGAACCCGAGGTCTTAGAACAGGACTCTCACCAGAGTCGTAAACAAGTGGGGTTTGCTGGCTGCTCGAGCTCCTGTGACTCCCAGCAGGAGTGTAGTAAAGAGAGCTCCCTCTTCCCTGCTGTCGAGCGGGCCCCTGGGGCGACGACGCAGCAAGGTTAGAGGATGAGCGGGACCAAGACCGCGAATGCGCGTCCTGGCTCGGAGGGGAAAGTTCCGGGTGGGGGGAGGGGGAACGAAAGGAAAAAATTTCTTCGTGCTCTCTGGGTTGAAGAGGCGGCGAAGACGGTGGTAGAGACTGAGAGAAGTATAAGGAGGAGTCTAGCCGTGAAGAGGAGATGGATGAGGGAGACAATGCGATTCTTCTGAGGAGAGAGGGCGAAGATTCGCGTGATGAAATATTAATACTGTTTGTTGGGGAGCAGGTGAAAAGTAGGCTGCAAGTTAGCTCTAGCTCCGCTGAATGGGCAGACTATCAAGGGAACCAATCAACGGATCCCTGCGTGTTTCGTACCTGGAGGTAGAGAGAGGGTTGACAGTTCTGTCTCTTGTGTGCGCAGTTGTCCCTCCTGGAACCTGACCTTCACAACAAGCCGAGAGAGACTGCGGGAGAGACGACAACTACTGGTCAGCTAAAAACAGGTGGGGGGTGGGGATGATAGGTGTACAAAACGCATCGAGAAGCAGGAGGAGCAGCAGCAAGGTGCAAAGAAAAGGGAAAAAATTGTAAAGGGATTGGGTGGAATGGCAATAGGCAGAGGATTCTAGCACTCACCTAGTCCGGTAGTTTGCCGGAGGACATGGAAAAAGGTACACGGGCAAAAATCTTTTTCTCTTCCGATCAAGCAAAGAAGGGAACGTGAACCTCAAGGGGAAAAATTAGTAGGAAATGAAAAGTATGTATTATCGTAAAGGCCAGAAAAAAAGGACAACAGCAGAACAGACCGGAGAAAGGGAGGTAGAGGCGGAGGAGTAGGGGGGAAGATTGGGACGAGGGAGCCAGTCGAGCGAGTGTGAGTGAGGTGTGCTGGGTCTGGGTGGACGGAGTCGACAACAGCGATCAGGACGAGAAACCAGCAAGACAGGGAGGGTGTGGATGGGTGAATGAATGAGAGCGCACCAAGTCTCGGGCGAACAAATCCACACAATATCGCGCCCTAGAGTCAGAGCACTGTACCGCAGTCTATAACAGTGTGCATAGCAGTTACATTCTTATTACATTTTATACGCTTTCATTTCATTTCTATTTACCGCCCCATCCACATACTGGTATGGTGTTCAGTTGGACTCTACTCATAGCTCACTCTCTCTACAAGTATACGTATCTACCATACTAAAGATAAAGAGTCCAATATCACACCAATATGCTAAGAAAAACTCGCCCATGCAGAGGCCATGATCTGGTTAGAGTAACGGTTACCCAGGCTCATAAGGCAGTGTTACTGTACCGGTATGATGCTCAGGGTTCGAGTAACTTAAATTATGATACTGGTACTCGAGTAACAGATAGCATGACATGGGGAAGAAAGAGAAATTTTTGGAAAGCTCTCTGGAAGGTGTATCCTAGTATCCCCTAGTCCGGGTACGGTATCATACCGTACCTTGAACAAATAAAATTGCCTTCTTCATTCTTGAGTAACCAGACCACATACTGCACAATAAGGTACTCGAGCACTCGACCCGAGTACAGTACTAGTACTTGTATCATAGTGCTTGTACGAATACCAGCAGACCTTTCTTTCCTTCTTCCTCTACCCCAAATGTTTCCTTTGGATTGCCCTTGAATTCGGGGAGCCACATCCCTGCACACAGACTTCCAAAAGAGGAGCTCTTACACCCTTACGTCAATCTCTGCGGGCGCCCAATTACAGTCCTGACAACCGTTTCCCATCATAGTGCGTCCATGAAAGGCTAGGCTTTGACAGAGTTGCATTTCACAGTCCGGGGTCGGGACACCAGGGAGAGAACCTTTTTCAGGCACAATAAACTTTTTTCCCCCAGAGCTCTGAGCCGACGACGGTATCGTACACACACCAAACCTCTTTCTGCCCAGGCGGGCAAACTGCTGCTCCTCCCATCCTCCTGTGCTGGTTGAAGGATGATGGGAGGGAAAAAACAATCCAGCCCCACTCTCAACGAGTAAAGAAGAAAAGAAGAAAAAAAAGAAAAAAAGCACAGCAAGGCTTAACAACACTTCAAGAATGGAACACGTGTTTCTGCAGTGCGGCGTGTCCTGCGTCAAGATATCTGTCCGGTCTGTCTGTCAGTACGAGTACTGCACCGGTACTCGAGTACTCGAGCACGGACAGAGCGAGTCGAAATATTGTGAAGGAAGGAAATAAGAAGAAAAGAGAGAGAACCCTCCAAAATATTCCGGTTTGACGTGCCTCGCATCCGATATAAAATGACACAATACAATGGAAAGCTGATAGGCAAAAAGGTGCAAAAGTTCCAAACATAGAAACCCATTCGTCTGAGAATGGCGGTGTCGGTGTGAGAAAAAAGAAAAAAGATCACCCCGTATCGTTTCTGCGACAAGCGTTTAGCGTCTTCTCCTTCTCCTCCGTGTTCTCGTTATGTATGATATCGCACTATGTTGCATGTACTCGTACCGGTACGAGTACAGTACGGGCAGAATACCATACAGCACGCACTACCAGTAGGACCGCCTCGCTGGCAAATCAAAATCCGACGGTGATATCATATCGTATCACACCGCCTATCCGAATGAATGAATACTTTTCAGCGGGACGATAGTCCACTATAACGGAGATAATGCGACGGTACCTGAATTGTTGGATGCTCATCTCCAACTGTCCCTCCCTCACCAAGGCCGAGAGAAATGAAGGATTAGAAAAACCGATCAACGAGTGCACGGGCCGGTGGGCTGGCGAGTGCCCCTTCCCGATACCGTGGTGTAGCTTTCTCCGCATTTCTCTTCCTTCTCACGAAGTTCCCGGGAAATCAGATGCCCTTGATGCTCACCTCCATCTACCCGGAAAATAAACAACCAGATAGATTTTTAGCTCTTCTCTACTCGCACTCCGCCGCGCTCAAGGACCGTATGTTCGATATGATACCACAGCTAGTCATGTATCGTAGCGGGAACTTTGCACAGCATCGTACGCATTCTCACCAGTCTAGTAGCAAGAGCCGTGAAGGTAAGAACACTTACTTTTCGGTCTGGAGCTGGCAAGCCTTCCGAGTTGAGCATGATATGTACCGGTAGTGTACCGCAACTTTAAAAGTCCTGATTAGGGTTAGGCGAACATGTCGCTGGCAATGCAGCTGGCAGCCACACCTCTCAGAGTCTCGGCAAAGCCAGCATGTGGCTCAGTTATTTTCAGCTCAATGCAGGTATGATACGTAAATTTACTGCACGATGGCAACGCGTCCCAAACCCGTTGCCATGTTGATTTCGCGATTTAAGGAATTTCCAATTTGAGAAATGTCTTGGCAAACAAACACGCGCTCTCACTCACCTTTCATTCATACCTCTATTTCGTGTCGCCCGCTGCACCTGCCGGGTGAATGAATGAATGCTCTCAAACCCACTTCCACCTCCCCACCACACTTACGAAAACCACAAACACCATAACAATAACATCAATCTCTCCTCAGGGGGAGTATTTATTTGGCTGCTTCTGACCTTTTTCTCTCCCAAGCTAATTGCTTCTGCTTCGCCCACATCATCATCCATTCATCCCATCTTGACAAAGGTTTTTACTATCGCACATCGAGACTACGAAAGAAATGGCAAGTTCCTTTTCATCTCTTCTTCCCCCGCCTTTGTCTATCTACCATAGCTAACCAACATCACCAGTCCTCCCACCGCCGTCGTCTCGCCCAAGACCACTCCACCCTCCGCACTACGCCGCCCGTGGACTACTTCTTCCCGCCAAACACGACCTCAGACGACCTGACGAGCCTGCAAATATTCCTAGCAGGGCCCACGCAAACACCCTTCGAGTCCGGCCTCTTCCAAATACACCTTCGTATACCACCAACATACCCCGCGGAGCCGCCAAAGGCTTCCTTCAAGACTAAGATCTTCCATCCAAACGTGGACGAGCGCAGTGGTGACGTGTGCGTCGACACGCTGAAACGCGATTGGAAGCCCACGCTCACATTGAGGGACGTGCTCATTACCATCCGCTGTCTGCTGGTGTACCCGAACCCGACTAGTTCACTTAATGAAGCGGCCGGGAAACTGCTCTTGGAGGACTACGAAGGGTATGCGCGACACGCGCGGCTCATGACGGACGTGCACGCGGGTGTGCCGGAGGAATTGAAGGGGCTGGTGGAGGAATCGAGGAGGCGGGGTGAGGATGAGGATCAAAGTGCTGGGAAGAAGGATCCGAGGGCCCCCGGTGAGCAGAAGAGGAAGATCAAACAGGCTGTTAAACCATCCGCCGCTGTTCGCAAGGATAAAGGCAAAGAGAAGGAGAAGGAGAAATGCTCCGACTCCGAGGGCGGCGATTCGGGGAAGGAGAACGCGGAGACTAGGCGCTCTGTCGCGAGACCTGTGTCGCCGCTCGGGAAGCGTTCAATGGATGAGGCGGAGGAGACGCGCGGCGGCGCCGGCGGTGTGGAAAAAGATGAAGACGCGGAAGATAGTGGGCGCAAGTCGCCAAAATTCAAGCAGGGCCAGAGCGCTGGTTCCCGTCTGCCGCTCACCGCCGCTGCCGCCACTACTGCCACCAAGAAGGAACTCGTCACCAAGAAAGACCCGAGCAAGAAATCAGCCGCATCCGGAAAGTCAAGCAAGACCGGAGCAGCAGCTAGAAAAGTCGGCCTAAAGCGCTTCTAAAAAAGCTTTGTTTCTTTACCTTTTTAAAAAATCATAACCACAACAGCAGACCGCCACATGCACAAACCTTTTTTTTGTCAACGATATTAATGATTGGGATCTGGTGGGTCGGGGAGAATTGGGTTGGGGCTACTCGTCTTTTTTTTTTTCGGGCGTTTTCTCTCTCTCTCTTTTCTTTAATTCAATTCATGTTCATGCTTGCCCGGAATAAAATTTAGTCTGCTCTGGTTGTGGTAATGCGTGGTTGTGTCTTCGTGCCCAAGGGATCGGTGGATAAGGTACCAACTTAAAAACTCTTGTATGGTATGATACCGCATGGGGCTCGAATAATGGAACCGTGTATCATGCCGTGTAGTCGAGAATCCCCTACCTTGTGGCGAAACACTAGTAAAAAAAAAGAAGAAAATAAAAAGGAAACGCGCTCCCTGGGCCCTCTCTGAGATACAAAAGGAAACAAGAAAACACATCCAGATCTTAGCGGATGGGTCAACGACAATTCGGTTCCAGTTGAGGAAGGACAACCCTCCAGCGCTCGTTACTTCCTTGACAACACCTCGCGGGCACACCCCCTGACAGACCAAGTGATTACGGTGGTCGATTCTTTTTTTTCCCCTCCTCGCTCAATCCAACTCACTGTTGCCCCACATCACGTCAACCTCGGCTGGGGTGCGTTTTTTCACAGCGAACATCGCGGTGGGATCAATTAAATACATGGCTATTTCTGGCGCTCCATTTGATTTTTTGCCATCTCACGTGAATTTTGAACTGGTCATGGTATATCACTCGGGGCTTGAGTCGCCTTTCGTGCAGCACAGCACAATACGAGTAGTGGTGTGGTTGTCGAGCATGGGTGGGGGGGTACGATATCATACAAGCATTTTGGGGGGGATCTCGTTCGGTTGGTTGCGAAGGTGCAAGCAAGTATCATCCTTGCATGCGAAGGGATTGCGTGTCTGCTGCGTCTCGGGTGGTACAGTACGGTACTGTGCTCTGCTCACGCACTGTGGAACATGACATTGTAACGAGTACCGTAGTACAGAGAGGCCAAGTGTTGATAAGGTAAGGTACGGTTTCTGTATGTATAAGGAATGACGAGCAGATCTTTGGATTGCTTTTCTGGCGCTGGTGGTACAATACGAGATTGCGCTTGTGATCTGCGCTGCTGGTGCCGATCTAGTATGATACAAGTACCGGGGGTTTTTTTTTTACTGGCGTAGTACGGTACTGTACCGGTACTTCCGCCCTGGGGTATGATACTTGCGAACCCCGCAATGCACGGCTGTGCTTGTAGCACTTAACCGGGGCTATAAGGCTCCGGAAAACAGGGGGGAGGTATATTTTGAATTGGGGCTCGGATGGGCTCAGATTTTTTTTTACCATGGTGTCATATGATATTATATTTTGCAAATCCCTGTTTCCTGACACTTGTGCTTATGGCGGGACAAGTGAGTAATGAGTGTGATATTGCACTCGATCCGATCCCGCAGGGGGGTTATAGTCTTGATGTAGAAAACTTTCTACCGGTATATGCATATTGTGTCGTGAATATTACTCTATGGTGTAAGATAGCCTTCAAGATTCCCCCCCCCCCCCCGGAAAAAAGGAAAAATAAAAGACAGTAAGATTTTGGTGGTGAAAAAAGAAAGATAGAAAATGGGGGATTTGTACTATGACGGGAGAGAAAGTCGAATCCTTGACCGCACCAAAAATCCCGGGTGTAATTCTCTGGCTACATAATAATTATGATATCCCTTGTGTGGGCCAGTCTTACAGAGATTGCTTCCCACTAGTCGACGCGAACGTTCGTCGACTCTCATCACTGCTGCCATTTCCATGCTCTTGTAGCATCCTAATCACGCCTTCGTTCCCCACCCCGCCTCAGTGGCCCGTATGAGTGGCGTTCGCACAATATTAGGACTGATGTTCTCCCTCTCGGGTAGAGTATTTACCACTTCCTCCTGCCCCTTCTCCGTAGCTAACGAGAGTGGAGTTCAACGTCTTGCATTGGCAAAAGTTGGAGTTAGTATCTTTGTGATTGAGTAGCATCTTGACTATTTCCTCATTCTCATTGCGGCCCACAACAGTGGTGCCATGTTATTTTTGTTCACCAAATTAGGATTATTGCCTTCTTTTCCCAGGAGCATCTTCACTATTCCCCCATGGCCTCTCACAGCGGTCCGGGAGAGTGGTGTTTTACCCCATTTAGTGTCTGTGACTGTGGGGTCGACCTCTTCCTGGCTCAATAGCATTGCGGCCCATGAGAGCGTTGCTTGGTCAGAGGTATCCGCCATTTCGGGGTTCGTATTAGGCTTTTCCAATAGCATTTTTAATATTCTCGCATTCCCGGATCTAATAGCCCACGCAGTGCCGTACTTCCAGTGAAGTCTACAGCGTTAGGATCCCAATCTTTTAGGTTGATTAGAGCAGCAGCAATTTCTGTGATACCGAGGCATGCCATTCCGTAAAGTCTAGTGAATCCTTCGAGGTAACTTTCATCACCGATAGTCTACGGTCAGGTGTGTGGATTCTTTAAACAGAGCTTAGCAGATATTATGTGGTTCTCGTATTTATCGGGCAAGTTGAGCGCAGCCTGCGCAGGTGATTTTTTACGCTTTCTGTGGGTTCCCTTCGCACGTGCGCCCCCCCGTGGCATGTAAGTTATGTATTCATAGCGGTTTTGGAAAAAGGGGTAGTAGAGAGGGTAGGCAATAGGTCCTTAACACGACTAAAATTTAGTTTTGATCTGCTCCCTTTCTGGGCCATGATTCGTTCTATTGTCGCTCCGCATGCATCCCATAGCCCCTTACCGTTTGTTTGGTCGAGCTTTCCTCTTGTCTTCTGGGCTTTTGTCTCCCCTGGTGTGTGTCGATATTGAGTGAAACTAGAAGGGATCTGGAAAGGAGGATTAGTAGATAGCTTAAGCCAAAGTCACTAACACAGATATTCCCGCACGCAACTTAGAAACGGCCTTCGGAATGTTTCTCATTATCTCTACTTGTAAATAATTGCCCGTTGCATTGGGCACGGGATCGTTGTCTAATTTCATCTTGAGAGATATTTTGATATCAGAGTTGCCGGGGGTTATGGGAATAAATCCGTCAAGTATTTCCCAACCTCACTCTGGGTGTGATGATGCCTGCCTGCCGGTAAGAAAAATACCCGGGGTACCTGGAGACCTGCGGAGAATTCTTTCCAGCGATTTGAGAAGGTCAAAACGATCCGGAAGAGCCGAATCCAAAGCATCGATACAAAGTGAAACTCGCTGCTGAGATGCCGGGGCGATCTTTCGCATCCTGACCAGGTCGAGGCCTTGGGGGTTTCGGCCCCCACAGTGCTCTTTTCCTTCTCGAAAAGCCTCGTGTATATGATACAATGAATTTTTTCTACCTACGACCTGCTTGGGTGTCGCGCCCAGCTTGTTTACTGTGGTCTGCTCCTGCTGTGTGCGGAAGTCACAGTACAGGCAGGTACCAGCAACGCTCATTTCGGGAGGTCGATCACACAAACTGTCTTTGACTAGAGAACTAAATATCCTCACTAGTTAACATTGCCCAATTTTGGGGGGATATAATTTCTCACTTAATGTCCGTCTTTCCTACTACTTGATTACCTGGGCAGAATAGCACAGGATTCATCATGGCTGCTACCCCATTTCCGAAACTCCCCTGCTTCCGGGAGCCGATCTCCTACGCCATCCGGTCGGGCGTTGCCTACGTCCTTATTCCTGTTCTGAGGCTCGAGTGATGATAGCCACCGTAGAACATGTGGGTCGTTATCGGCCACCACGTTGGTTATAGTGACGGTGTTGTGGCTGATTATCGCATTAAACGAGTTGATAGTGTCACTTCTAACCGGGTGTCGAGATTTTATACTATATGAGCTATGCTGCACCGGGCGTTCTTGGGAGGGGACGATGTAAAGGATATAGTGGTATCATAGATAGGGTGGGAACCATGGGAAAAAGCAGGGGTGCGATTCAAAGTCTGGGGTTTCACCAACCAAATTCCCAACCGTTTTATTACTAAGAAAGTGCCCCCGGCTGCAATAATCCGGATGGGCTCGAACCTGGTGCGATTACTCGGGCACAGTACAAGTACAAGTACCTGTACTAGTACTAAACCCCACCTCTAATTAGTATGATACGGTAGATGACAACGAATTTTATAGAAATAAAACCAGATGAAAGCGCTACCACACTTCTGGGCAGAACAAGAAGGTTATTTTTATTTTTATTTTGAACCAGACATATCAAGTTGGAGGAACTAGCCGTGCAGGTTTCGAAATTTTGGTGAGAATGAAGCTAGTATGATACTTACTTAGCGGTTCGCATGGCGGGCCGGATACTATCGTTGAAAGATTGGCCCAGTATGATAATAATATTATTATGATAATAATAGGAACGAGGGGAAATTATTTTCAACTGTTGCATCCTATAACCAAATCCCGAGAGATGAGTTATCTATGATTCATGGATAAGTTATTTCATTGCATAATATTATCAAAAACCAACCACATATTCCATATCTCTTAGGAGGTGAGTTATAGGAGCCATGAAACCGCAAAAGAAGACCCCAATCCTTACTCTCCTTTTGTAAGTCTGAACACTGCTAGGTGGTCCTGACACCTTTACTGCACTGTGACTGTACATGTAGCGTCGAAGTAATCGTTCACGAGATGGCGATTTTTCGTGGCGAACGGCACGAAATAATATCCCTGAATGTGTCAGGAACTCTTCTGAACACAACCAAACGTTTGGCCCAGGGCTTTGGTAAGCAAACCAAAAAGTAGTTCTTCAGACAGCGAGTGATATTCTGTGAGCAAGTGCAATGTGTTGACAATCCCCAATTGAAACGTTTTCAAGTCCAACGTTGCCTGACACGTCTTGAGAAGCTGATACTGGCTGCGGTGCGAGCTGCCCTCTGATAACAATACCGGGCTGGTCCTATACACGCAAACTTGAACCTCCCAGCCCCACCACCCTGACATTCACAATTATTATCTATCATATTATTCAAGTAACGAACTATCAACCTGCCTATCGAAAACACCCTCATCATAACCGCAGAGAATAAATACCCAGTGAAACCCATCCATCACTCCGAAAAGCAAACCGTACACCACTCTTCCAGTGAATTCATCATTTCCAAAAACATCGAACCCACCCTAACGCATAATCGCAAGAAATCTACTAATTAGCACCCGAAGAATGCATCTCCGCAGTGGAAAGTAAGTCCCCCCCTCCCGCTCTACCCACGCCTTCGGTCTTTACTATCGGGCGCAGTGGGCAGCTAACGAACCCCACAGGAAAACAATCTTCACACCTTCCCCGCTGCGAAAACGCACGCCTGGCCGGCGGGGAGGTTCTCCTCTGGCAGTAAAAGAAGAAGCGGCAAAAACAATCACGGCTGCCGCCACACGTTGGGCCCCCCCCGAGACAATAACTCCGCCCTATACCCCAACCACCACTACGAAACCCGCTCTGGGCGTGAAGGATTGGAGTGATTTAGAGGTTGTATACTATCTTGAGTCTGAAGTGGGTGCTTGGGACAGCGGCGGAGTGCCTGAGCATGAAACGGGGGCGGGGCAGCATGTGTGCGCTGTCGAAGGTGTGGAGGGAAAAGAGAGGGCGGCGCCTTGGGTTTCGGGATTTGTTTTTTGGGGGTTGGTGGCGGTGGCGTTTGTCATGCTGTACCCTGGGGAGGGTGATGGGGTGGGCGTGACAGTGGGCGGTGTCTACAAGGGGGTTTATGAAGGGATATACCTGTGGGAATGGGCTTTTATTCTCTCTCAGTTTGTTTGTAATCGTGGCGAGGTTCTCGTAGATTTATAGAATTGGTAGATGATGGGCGTTTGTGTATGATATTTTCTTGGATTTGGTTATACTGATTTAGCGTGGGTTGTGAACGGGGTTGTCTGGTGTCTGAATTTCGGATCCCATTCGCACACCGCTCCTAGGATGTCTCCTCTTATTTAATAAGGATTTCTGGTATGATAGCTGCAAAGTGGGGTTCCTCATGTGTGATATGGATATTAGTGGGAAAAGAGATCAGACCGGTCATGCTGGGAATTGTCACGCTGGGTTACCTGAGTTGGTCCGATTCAGCCATCTAGTAGCGAGACTGAGTAGGCATGCAACATTTTCTGCTGCTCGGCCTTCAATAATCTTGTTCCTATGATAGCTATGACCGGGTTTATTATTGACCTTACTAATCCGATATTATGGTAATAACTTGAGGTGGTCATAGTGGGTGCAAGATTCAACGGGCCGACATCGGCACGTGATATCATAGCTTGCTCAATCCTAGACAGTCTGGAGCAATCAGGTCAAGCAAATTGTAGGCACGAAAAGTCCAAGGGTGCAGATTGCACCCCCCGATACCTCTATTAGCCCCTGTTAGAGTTTTGAGTGAAAACTCTGCGAGTGCTGAAACTTTTCTACTCGAGTAGAGCACTGATTTGATTGCCCAAAGGAAATTTTCAATGGTGAGCCTGAAATGAAGGCATCATGTCCAAAAAGAGAAGAGAGAGAAAAAAAGCCCCTAGAAAAAATACCTGCTCCTACAAACCCACAAGACGAGAAACCTCACGAACAGTGTACGAACGCCACAACTCTTCCGCCACTCTCAACAATCGGCGGCACCAAAAAACAATAGCAAAAATAGATATCCGAGCCCTGGTGCTAATATTTCCTTTACAATAATAATTATAATATCGTTATTATATCAAATTGGTTTTCCTATGATAACAGCCAGACACACACACTTCTTGGGCATTGGAAGTGTGGGATCGCAGTATGACCATTTGGATTATTAGAGTTGCCAGCAGCAACTCATGTTTTCCCACGGCTCACCTCAGTCGCTACCACAACTATCGTACCGTACTGTACTCGAGTACTGCACAGTACCGATATGTTAATATTCTTTGGTGAGTACCAGTATAGTACCGGTACTGTGCCACAAACCATCGGCGATTGGCTATTCCTATTCTGGCCAAACAGATTATCGACTCGAGCAGTCACTGTGACCTCTTCGTGAATAGATAACGTAATTGAGCGAGATAATATAGTTTCCGAATTAGCGAAAGCCCGCTTGCGCGAGGTATATCTACGAGTACCTGTATAATACTGTACTCGTACAGAAAGCGGTCGCTAAGTCGAACCCGGGAAAAACCAGCTTCTCGATGGGATAGGGTACGTAACTTTATATAGTATCATATCGCTCCTCCGGCTTTATCCGACAATGTGCCTGGGTGACGTGAATGAATGTTAGATCAACGCGAGAGGAAGGATAGCGCGGTTCGTTGAAATGCCTTTGTTGAGACTCGGAGTCTTGGTAGACTGCGCAGTTGAGCCGAACAGCGTTGTCTTGTTAGAGTGACGGCAGTGACGACAAGGGTAGAGAAACAAGCAATGCGCCAACGGGTGTGGCGTGTCGCCTTACTCGGGTACAGTTCGGTAGGCTAAGCCACCTGCGGTACGGTACTGAATACAGTACCTCTTTGGTAGGGGACGCTGGGCGTTGCATCAACCCCGTGACCCGCATACATCAAATGTCTGAGCGGTACTCGGGTACCGTACTGTACACGACAACGGTATTCGTGGTAAATAATTATTGTAGCTAGAGCCCTGGCCACGCTCGGGAGAGAGCTATATGTGAGGGGAAAAACAATGTCTTTTGTCGTTGTCACATTTTGTGAGCTATAGCACTTGGCTTACAGCGTACCAGTAGTCTCTCACCAGAGCATGCTGTCAACACTACTAGGTTGGCAATTTTGTAAAATTTGCGAGTAGGTTAGCTGTGTCTCTAACAGTGGTTCCCCGAGAGCTTGTATCTTGGATGGATCGAGGGGAATCGAGGCTATTGACCTGGACAGGCCGGTTTCTGAGAAGGTTGTTTGACGGGTGAGATGGGAGTGGTGCTCGAAATGAGATCGCGTATCGGTAGCTCTCGCAAAGGGGAAAATATCGGCGTTAGGTGAAACGGTTGCACTCTAGCGAGAAAGTATCATAGTCCCTTTTCATGCTAAGGGCTAGCATCAATTGGACCAAAACAGCGAGAAAAGGAAATGCTAGGGAATTCGTGATTTAATTCCGTTATCACGAGTGAAGATTTCGTGGTCCCCAAAATTTTCCCGCCGGTATAATCTTTCCCTGAGTACATCACCATGTGTTTTTTGTGTCATGTATGTACACTGGTGTAGTCACACACTTCGCTATCCAAGGTCTCCATAATCCGGATGCCCCCAAATGTCCCCTATGGGCCTCTGTGAGTCCCCCAATTTTTTTGCACCAAAACCTGACCTGTTGCCCCGTGTGTCTGAGAGTTTATTTTTATTTTGGCGTCCGGTATAGTGGGGTGCGACTGTATGTGGCATATTATTTGTGGATCGTATGGAATGGGCGAGAGGGGAAATAGAACGTCAATAGGTCGATTGACGTCGACTTTGTCCTCCCGTTAATGCGTGCCCTCCGATGTATGGGGTGGGAATTTAGGCGGTGATTTTTTAGTCGGAATTGGGTTACCTAGCGAGTGCGTGATGTATGATATTGCTATTTAAGATTCGGCGGTCCGGGCTCCCCGAAAATTGGAAATCCGAGAGCCTCCTCTATCGCTAGCGACATTCCAAAGTTCCAGCAGATATGGCCGCTCCTCGGGATCCCCATGAAGTGCCTCTGCCGGGAACAGATACCACAGCTGTTGAGCCAATAGCTAAACGTACTGAGATGGTGGTGGGCCGCACTGCTTCAGCACATGCTGCCCGTGAGAAGCAGCCAGTCAACGCAAACAATCTTGAAGCTGGCGCCGGTGGGTTTGCTGATGACTCAGGAGGAGTAATCCTGAGAAGAGAGGAGCTACCTCGAGGTGGGTTGGCAGACGACGAAATTGAACCAACACTGGAGGAGTTGGCTACGCTCAGAAGGGTGACGGATTCTCTCCCAATCTCCGCATATTATGTCGTGTAAGTTTATCGAAACCTTTTCCGTATTTTCTGGTCTAACAATATCGGCAGAGTTGTCGAACTCTGCGAACGGTTCTCTTATTATGGTTGCAATGCACCTCTACAGGTATGGATTGTGAAAATTCTGTACAGAATCGATCCCAGAGCAAGACTGAAGTGCCTTAGAATTATATATCATACCCCAAGGAAGGTAATAAGAAGAATGGTCAGCCTGGCGCACTCGGTCTCGGTCAGCAAGGGGCCACAGCTCTCACAAATTTCTTCCATTTCTGGGCATACCTTACGCCAATTGCGGGCGCTGTTATTGCCGACCAGTATCTTGGTCGCTATCGGACCATCTGTTACGGATGTGGCCTTTACATCGCGGGGTTATTCCTCCTATTCATGACCGCACTACCGGTCTCGATTAACGGAAACCATGCACTAGGAGGGTTGATACCTTCACTGATTATCATCGGAACAGCGACTGGCATTATCAAGAGCAATGTCAGCCCTTTGACGGTAGAGCAATATCGCAAGACGAGAAGATTTGTGAAGACATTGGAGACGGGAGAGAAGGTTATTGTTGATCCGGTTGTGACAGCCCAGACGAGTGAGGGTCTCTCAAAAATGGTAAAGAGATGAGACTGACCTTAACAGTTTTCAACTGGTTTTATTGGGCCATTAATGTCGGAGCATTGTCTCCATTGGCAACAGTGAGTTTTCTCTACATAATTTTTTAGCCATCATCATCTACTGACAACGTCTATTAGGTCTTTTCGGAGAAGAAAGTGGGATTCTGGCTTGCGTACCTACTCCCATTTCTGATGTTCTTTGTTGGCGTTGGCGCCCTTGTCGCCGGGAGAAACAAGTACATCCGCCGTCCACCAGAGGGGTCAGTACTTCCCAACGCTTTCCGTGTCGTCAGTATCGGAATCAGATACCGGAGTTTGGAGGCCGCAAAACCGTCCAACCTGGAAGCAAAGGGCTTACTTCATAAGTTAGACCCTTCAGCCTTTGTTTTCCCTTAAAGCAGATCTAATACACTACGAAATTAGGTACAATGTGAGGTGGACTGATCATTTTGTTGACGAGGTTCGCCGTGGGTTAGTTGCTTGCAAGGTTTTGTATGTGAACTCGATCCCACTATTTTCTGAGTGTTAAAACTCACATAATGTTACCAGCGTCGCCTACCCATTTTATTCGATCTGCGCCAACCAGGGCTCCAATAACCTTGTATCCCAAGCAGGTGCAATGAAGCTTGGTGGCACGCCTAATGATCTTATCTCCAAGCTTAGCCCCTTAACCCTGATCATCTTCGTCCCAATATTCGATCGTGTGGTGTTCCCAATGCTCCGCAGAGCTGGTATCCACTTCCGCCCAATCACCCGCATCACTCTTGGTTTCTTTATCCAATCCTTGTCCATCGTCTATATCACTGTCCTCCAGCATTACATCTATAAGAGCCCGCCGAATTCCATAAATGTATGGATTCAGGGTCCCTGTTATGTTCTCGGTGCTATATCCGAGATATTCACATATATCACGGCGCTCGAATATGCATTCACGCACGCACCGGCAAGTATGAAGAGTGTTGTTACATCCCTATATTTTTTTCACAATGCCATCGCTGCCGTTATAGGAATTTCTCTTACCCCAGTAAACAAAGATCCAGAGATTCTATGGACTTGTAGGTTTCACTGAATCTCCGCCGCTTGGATTTGGCATGTGGCTGACAGCTTCGCAGATGCTTCGGTGGCAAGCGGTGCCTCAGTTGCTGGTATTATATTCTGGTTTTCGTTCAGACACCTGAATGAACAGGAGGATGAGATGATGGATCTCGAATCCAAGGACATCGGACGCGCTTCGAACGGTATCTCGAGTGCTGTACAAGAAGATTGTACTGGTTCGACCTTTCTGGGGGAAGCCAATATCTGGGGTCCTACAAAGAAAGAGTGAAGAGGTATGATAGGAAAAAGATTATTTTCCGTGATATATGAAAACCCAAAAAGAAGTTTTTTTCCCCGGATACATTTGCAATGACACCCCGGAACCACCCTGTGGGGATAAAAGGATTTCCATTGAGCTAGGGGTGTCTCTTGTGCCCAGTGCCACCAAGGCTCGAGGCTGTTAGAGACCTGGAGTCGAGTGATGGTACATGAGACGTTAGTAGCGACAATGTACAAGTACATACCGATATTAATGCGAGCCCTCCAAACAGAGCTCATGGTATGACAGGAGTGAGTAGAAAACCTCCACGGAAGTGGTGCTTAAGCTTGGGTTTGCTACTTCCAAGTATAGTACCGGTACTCCTGTAGCTTAGTTGGGGTTTCGGTTTCACACTGGGCGGGCCGCCGCAGGGTTCCCCGGGTATAGAGTGGTTCGAAAGAAAAGTACAATGTGGTGTCGTAGGCTCAAGTATTTGGACAAGAAGGGCCACCTTAGCTCTTGTAGAATTGGGTGATTTTACAATTTTGGGTCATAAAGTCGACCCTTTTTCTTGCGGAATTCCTTTGCGCTTTTGGTGCCAAGACAAGGGTCTAGCCCTAAACCCCCATTACAGCCCATGCTTCATCTCCCAAGCTCTCAACCCCTTTCCAGCCTCGCCAAGCTTCTCGAATCCACCTGGCATTTCCATTTTCCAGCCTAAGAGTATCCACCTTCGTTCTCAGCCAACTCTGCGTACTACAACCCAATACCTCTGCAATGCGTTTGACCATTTCCACTTTGGTATCGATCTTAGCTTCGGCTGCAGCTGTTACTGCGCATAACATCCAGTTACACGCCCACAGCAGAGAATGCTTTCACGAGACGCTACACCGAGATGACCGGATGACCGTAACCTTTCAGGTCGGTGATCGGGAATTTGGCGGAGCCGGGAATTTGGATATCGATTTCTGGGTAAGTTTATCTTCTCACACGGCTTGATCTGGAAGGGAAAGGGGAGCAGAGTATTGCCTCCCCCCTCTCTTTACCATGGCAGGTTCACGGGAATAATAAGGAACTAATCAAATCAATAGATTCAAGATCCCTCCGGTACTCTGAAGGTTAGCGAGCATGCGGTCTCAGCCGGTGACCATTCATTCGAGGCACATCTTGATGGCAGATATATCTACTGCTTCTCCAACGAGAATAGCAGCGTCGGTTCAAAGGAGGTTTCATTCAACGTTCACGGCATCGTCTACGTACCGGAGGAGCCCGAGTCTTCGGATCCCCTGGAACGCGAGGTCAGGAGCTTGGGAGAGATGTTGAACCAGGTCAAGGATGAGCAGGAATATATTGTTGTCCGGGAACGCGTGCACAGAAACACTGCTGAGAGCACGAACTCGAGAGTTAAATGGTGGAGTATTTTCCAGTTGGGTGTTGTTGGCGGAAATGGTGTTTTCCAAGTGTGGTACCTGAAGCGATTCTTCGAGGTAGGTCCTGGTGCTTTTATGTAATGGCTTAGGGGGGGTCATGCTGATGATTGAGTAGGTGAAGAGAGTCGTTTAAGTTTGTAGTCTCTTTCGGTCTTTAAATTGGTTGGAAGGATGCAGATTATTGCCTTTTTTTTTCTTTTTAATTTTTATTATTCTGTAAACGAAATAATGGGATTGTTGGAGCTCAGAATGAGAATGAACACATTTGCTAGAACTTTTTTTCAGGGTCTGAATCTCTTGGCGGAGGATGCCCTAGTCCTGACTAGGGTTATCAGATGGTACAATCTCGTAATCAGATGGCGGGGCGACTTGTTGAGCCTCGGACCTCTTTCTCGATGCCCTCCTCCGTTCACATTGGCTCACCTTAAACTAGTATTCTACTTCCAAATTCCCAGCAGCAAACACCCCGGAAAGTAGCCCAAAGAATGGCCACCGCAGATCCTGTCCCCGCCCTCCGCGAGGTCCTCGGTGATGACAATCAGGAAAATCTTGCCCTTCGATTCCGTGCCCTCTTTTCACTCAAGCACCTCGCTCGCAACGGTAGCAAACCAGCGATAGAAGCAATCGCAAACGCCTTTAGTAGCAAATCCGGTTCGATCTCCCCCATGCTTTTCCATCCTTGCTCCCCTTTCAAATGCTGGCTTACCCAACCCCCCTACAGCCCTCCTAAAACATGAGCTCGCCTATTGCCTCGGCCAATCAGCGGATTCTTACGCCGCACAGTTTCTACAGTCCATCTTAGACACTAAATCCGAAGACCCAATGGTCCGCCATGAGGCAGCTGAAGCCCTGGGTGCCCTCGCACATGCTGAGTCACTCCCACTACTGGAGGAATACCTGAACGATCCGGAGGAGGTAGTACGGCAGACTTGCGAACTTTCGATCGCAAGAATTAACTGGGTAGCTTCGCAGAAGGAGGGGGAGGGAGATAGCAAGGACGGCAGTGGTCAGGAAGGGGGTTTATTTGCGGGCGTGGTCGATCCAGCGCCACCAGCAGGGGGCGGTAACGTGGAGGAATTGCGAAGGACATTGAATGACCAGGGGACGGACCTGTTCGAGCGATATAGAGCTATGTTCCGGCTGAGGGATATCGGGTCCAAAGAGGCTGTTGATGCGCTGGCGAGTGGGTTTGGGGATCCGAGTGCTTTATTTAGGCATGAGGTTTGTTACTACTACTCTTCTCTTTTCATCTGTTCTCCCGTGATCAACCAAGCTGATGAAGTGGAATAGATCGCATTCGTATTCGGCCAATTATCAGATCCACACAGTATCCCAGCACTGATCAAAGTCGCCGGGAATAAAGAAGAAGCACCAATGGTCAGGCACGAAGCTGTTGAAGCGCTAGGAAGCATCGCGGACGAAAGTGTCGACGCGCTATTGAAGGAGTATGCTAAAGACGTCGAAGAAGTAGTCAGGGATAGTGCTGTCGTAGCATTAGATATGGCAGAGTTCGAAAGGAGTGGTGGTTTCGAGTACGCACTCATTCCCGGCGCTGCTTAAAATATGATCTGAGAGGTGAAAGTGTCTGCTGAGAGCGGGGGGGGAAGAGAGGTTTGTCTGTTGCTCCATGTTTTTGTCGTTTTTATGCCGGGTTATTTCATGATAGAAAAAACGATATCAGGCTTGGTTGGGAGTAATAGATTGTTCAGTAATTTTCATCCGTTCTAGTGTTTGTGTATATCGATGTTGGTGATGAGATGCTTGTGCATACACTAGTCACGCGCAAACCGGACTGATTCAAGATTCCACGAGTGAGAAGTTGTGTCCTTGATTCCGAATTGGCGTGTAAGGGAGTAAATCATTAATAAAATCTACAATTCCTACGACCTCCACTCCCCTCAGTTCCCCACGGTTTGCGCAAGTGGAAGAATCGTGGTACAGCCGCGTCCGCAAAGTTCCCCTGCGCCTCCGAGTATAGCCAGCACTCGGAAACGTTCCGCTGCCGATCTCTTTTTACTATCCAAAAATTTACAATGCCTCCCAGAGGCGCGCCCAAACACAGTTATCTGAATGGCTCTTGCCTTTCTGTTATTGTCAATAAGTATTACTCTTAGGTACACAAGGGCAGGGAGGGGAGGGGTGTAGGTGCTTTACTGACGCAGCTGTACTCGGGGGTAAACATAAATCGGGCGTACTCCCGAATCGGGGGGAGTAGTTATATGAGAATTAAAACGGAATAGGAAGGTCAAGTGATATGCAATGACTACAGTCGCTGGCCAGAAAAAGTCGTGCCCGTGTCTTAATGTGGTATGATATGTTATGAGTGATATCTTGTGCTCATGGTTGCGTTTAACAGATGGGCATTCACGAATATTAAAGAATCATGATTTATTGGTCACAAACTAATATAACAATGATTCCCCCTCAGAGTCAATCACTGCCTGCAGCTGGCCTTCCCCATGTCTCAAGTTTTGACTCCAAATCTAGTCATAGTGCCTCTATGAGATTCAGGTCTGAGGGACTCTGGTTTGTTGAAATTTCTTGATTCGTTTCATATGCTATATTTCCTTGATAATAGCGTATATTCTCTCTCACTTAGTTAGTGTTTTGGCATACCTAAACACCGCATACATTACTACAGTTAGGATATGTTTCTTATGTTATTTTATTAATATTTGGTGATAACGATTGGGGATTTATGCATGTGTTACTTTCGTTGGTTTACGGGATATTTCATCATCTTATGTATTTTCTCGGACTTTACAGCCGTGATTATTTCTTCAGACTTACTGTAATTTCCCTCACACCCTCTTCGATTCACATATGTTTTACGGGAATATCTTAGCAGATTCTCAGGGTCAAACACGTTTGCCCTTATGTTTTTCCTACTTATGTTACGGTTTTACACGGTCGCACTTATGTTTCTCCCTATTATATTTTTCTGTTACATGGAGTTTAAGCGGAGGATGCAAACCTGTATAAATAGATGCTACCGCTCGCTTCGTTTATAGGAGAATTAAGGACAAGAATCTCTACCAAATCTGCCTTCATACCTCTTACCTCTTCGCTAGAAATGTGCTCATAATATACTCTTAATATTACGTCCGTATAATCTATATTGCTATTAAGATCGTACCGTTCACAAATTCCAATATGGTTTTATTTTTTTTTGTATCTACAAATAATTTTGTTCCTTCAAGCAATTGTTGTATCTGGCCTCATATTGTATCAAAATAATTAGTTATTATTATGTTAATTTGTATTAATCGATACTTCAGTTACTGAAGAGCTAATTCATCATAATTATGACTTATACATATTTCATGTAGTAAGGTCCTTTAGTATTTTCCGTATACCATCACACATTACTGGGATCCCACTGGTAAATGCCTCACGATCATCAATACATGTATCTTCCTGTATTTTTACTTGTTCTAAACTATGCCTATTTTTCAATCCTAATAGTCATCCACAAGAATATTCAAAACTAGTATAGTCTTCCTTCACTATCTCCTCAGACTCTCCAATAGCTGATAACCATTCTGTGAATCATTTCACTAAGGTGATTATAATAATATTATCATTAGATTCTGTGGTGATTACTCTGCCCAACTGTACTCAAAAAATCTACTTCCCAATGTGATTTTCTAATACTAAACACTGCTGCTTTCGAGTTTTCTTTTTCTAGTTATCAGAAGCATTGATATCGATATTTAGATAATGTCTACTACTTTCAAGAATAGTCGAAAGAGTTGACTTTGAAAGTGGTAAGTCTGTCGCTACATCTATATGAATAGTTTTATTGAATTAGTTGCACATTTACTTATATTATAAGGCATATTATACAAAAGTTGAATTTGAACACTTTTTATAAAAACTACAAGCTTAAATGTTCAATATCAACTCACATATAAGATAATTCAAGTTGCAGGAACAAATACCAGGAAACAATAATGCAAACTTCTCTAAGTTCATTCTCTCATTTTACTTTGACTCAAACTGCTTCTTGCAAATCTCATACTATTCCAGAATAGTTAGTACTTGTTGTCACTTATTCTGAGCTCCTTAAAAACTGACTAGCTGTTATGGGGCCCTGTTCCTATATCAGTACACGTGACAGGCAATAATACTTCTCTTATAGTATCTATGACACTATATCTTTAGTACTTATAGTGTGTGTTTATACTATTACTTTTCTTCGTCGTTTTCTGATAGTGTGCGTTCACACTATTACTTTTCTTCGTCGTTTTCTGATAGTGTGCGTTCACACTATTATCTTTTCTCTTGTTACACCTAGTAGTTGTAGAGGCGTTCCTCTTCTACTAAGTTCATGTAACTATCGTGAGGTAGATAGAATAAAGTAAATTCATTCTTAAAATAATAAGTAGGAAAATAACATAGATGGTTGTGTGAAGAACTAACTAACTCGCCTCCGAGGACTCCTTATATAGTCCTTCCCTCCACCTGCTTATAAATCAACCCATAGGCAGTCTGCCTTGCTAGTCTGCCTTGCATAGCCCCCTCGCGTAGCCCTATGACCTCTGAATAGATCATGTGCGTGAAACATAAAATAAAACATAACATAAACCTAATGAGTCTGCCTTGCGCACAGCCTCATTGCATAGCCTCCTTATGCAGACCCGTGACTTCTAAATAAGTCTCGTGCGTGAAACATAACAAGTAAAACCCCAACGAGTCTGCCTTGCAGTCAACCTCGTTGCATAGCCTCTTCATAATCACATGCCTCTATATAGGTCATGTGCGTGAAAGTAAATCATAACATAAAACAAACTACGTAAATCAAACTAATAGCCGGTTACCCTCCTATTCGCTTCGCTCATAGTCGGGATAAGCAAGTGTGACGGATATGCAAGTGTGACGCTCCAGTTTTTTTTTTCTTCTATAGACAGGTTGGCAAAACACTAGCTATCCATCAGATGTTACTACTTCAGTATAAGTTACATGACTTTAATTGAAGGCTACAAAGTCTGTATTTCTTACAATTGAGTCAAAATAAGTATATGATGAATCATAATCTGATTCACTGCCTAGATCTTCCCAATCACTTCCTGCAAGTTCCAGACTTCTTCCAATTTCAATGTTCCTCTGCTGAACTTGACTGCTCCCAGTAGTAATTTCTACCACACTTGTATCTGCAGTACTAATTATGCTTGGCTCAAGAATTAATAGAACTTATAATAGATCTAAAGGTATCTAAAGGGCTATAAGATCCTTACGACTTGGATTATTCTTGGGATTCGGGATAGGAATCATCAGCTCGGGTTGAGAAATTCCTACCTTGTGCTAGAATAATTTGAACTTGCCTCTTCCCTTTTTTTTCTGCCTTGTAAGAATCAACGCCATAGTAGTACAAGGCTATCTTGGCCTTATTAACCATAATAAGAATATCCTTATGTGCTTTCTTATCTACAGCAGCCATTTTCTTCAGATTTTTTTCCGATTTCTTCAGTTTTGCTTCTTCAATAGTAATAGTACCACCTTTCTGAATACTTTGTCAGAATTTGGTTTTGTACATTTCTTGCTCCTGAATTTTTGATTGAATGGCTTGATAAGATTCCTCTAGCAACTCTCTCTTAGCAAGGCTGATCTGTGTTCTCTTATCCCATAGCTGGAAGTGGAATTTAGAGGGTTGAAGTCTCTGAACTGAGTTTACAAAAAAAAAAAAAATCTAGAGCGTCACACTTGCTTATTCATCACACTTGCTTATCCCGACTATGAGCGAAGCAAATAGGAGTGTAACCGGCTATTACGTAACAAAGGAAACTCATAAATCAATTTCATAACAAAAGAAACTTACTATGTCAGATTAGAATCGTGACAATAGCTCCCCTCTCCCTACGCCTTAGTCCCTTTAGGCCAACCGGTCGTACTCCCCACTCTTTCCCGCTATCTCCAACATGAGATTAGCGCTCCTCCTTATCCCCCCGGTTACTTCGTACAAGAGGTTTTTAAGCCTCTGGTACTTCGCTTCCCGGCTCCTTAGCTGCTTCCTCAGCCTCTTCATTGCATGCTCCGCAAGTCCACTCTTGACTTGCTCCGCCGTCACCTTCCTCGCCAACCCCTCGTTCTCCCTTTCCAACTGTCTCGCCTTCCTCTCCCACATCTTTGTCTGCCCCTGGTATAAGTGACCGTCGATTTCGGCTGCATCGATCATCTCCTGCATTCAGGGTATTTGCTGCTGTAGAGATTCGATCGTATTGGGCTCGGTGCTTTGTGGTGATGTGGGGGGTTCTGGACTTGTGGACATCTGCCTGTTGGTAGGGGTTTTCGGTTCTGGGGTCTGTTCCTCGGGGGTCTGGTTCGCCCAACGGACCTTCTTGCTGGATTTTTTGCCCCCTTCTCTCCTTGACTTCGTTCCCGAAGTCTTCTTGCTCTTGTGTTCTCTTGGTTCTCTCGGGAACCAGTTCGCTTCGGCCTTGTCCCCGTAGTGGGTGGGACACCCATCGTCGAAGCAGTGTGTCCACGACATTAAGTCGTGTTTGCGGGATGGGTTTGCTGGTCGATTTAGGTCAGTCAGGTTCACCTATTGTTCATTGGTAAGTTCCTCCTCTTTCTTCACCTCCACCCAGTCTCCGAACTGGGCGCTTCCGGTCGGGCTTGTTTGTGTGGAGTTGGTGGAATTCTCATTGCGCCACGGATGCATTTTCGAAGTTGTCGGCTGGATACCACTCTAGATCGTGTTCAGGGGGATATCCAGTCCACTTCGCGCGGTATTGTAGTTTTCCGTAGTGCAAGCGAGAATCGATGATTTTGTCGAGTTCGTATTCTTTTTCACCGTCGATTTCAATCGGTGGAGGAGGAAGTTGTTTTCGTGAAGGAAAAGAGTTATCTTGATAGGGTTCGATGAGACTGATGTGGAATGTTGGATGAGTGTTGTTCATTGAGCGCGGGAGGTTGAGTTTATATGCTCTCAGTCCGATGCGTTCTTTGATTGTAAAAGGTCCTAATTTTTTGTAGTCCAACTTCCTCGAAGGTCTCGTGGTTCATATGTTTTTTGGTATTAGCTATACCTTATCTTCTATGGCTAAGTTCGGGTCCGGTTTTCTGTGTTTATCGGCTGATTCTTTGTGTCGTTGTTGCGCGTGATAAATTTCTTCCTTCAGCTGTGTGTGTAGTTGGTCCATATCCTTGACTTGCGTTATCTTCGTTGGCAAGTCGTATTTTACCGGATCATATGTTGGATCATATCCATAGTTCGCATAAAATGGTGTCATCTGAATGGTTTCTTGTTTTCTGTTATTGTATGCGAATTCTGCCGTTGATAGGTAATCTATCCAATCGTCCTGCTAATAGTTTACGAATGCCCGTAGATATTGTTCTAATATCGCATTCGTTCATTCCGTTTGTCCGTTGGTCTGTGGGTGAAATGCTGTGTTTAACCGTCGGCCCACTTTTAATTGTTGCGTTATTTCCTTCCACAAATGGGAAGTAAATAACGAATGTCGGTCGGAGATAATATCTTTTGGTAGTCCATGTAATTTTAAACACTTGGTCTTTAAACAACTGGAATAACCGTGCTGTATCCATAGTAGTGTTGCATAACACAAAGTGCGCCATCTTGGTCAGGCGGTCGACCACTACCTATATTGCGTCGTAACCTTTCGATTCTGGTAGTCCGGTGATGAAATCCATGCTTATCGATTGCCATGGTCTTCCAGGCGCTTCCAGTGGTTTCAGTAGTCCATAAGGTGCATGACGTACTGCTTTGGTTCGTTGGCAAACCTCGCAATTTTTGACATATCGTTTAATATCGTTGCGCATATTAGGCCAATAATATGACCTTCCGATGAGTTCCGTAGTTTTAGCCGTTCCGCCATGTCCTGCTTGAGGGATATCGTGATTTCTTCTTATCGTTTCCGTTCGTAGTGTTTCCTCGTCCAGGATCCTTATCTGGTTATCGTACCATAGATAGTCATCTTTTTGTTGGTATAGTCCCAACGCTACCCCCTTCATTTCTTTCTGTTTCTCTTCCAATGCTTTGGCTATCCCCTTCATTTCTTCATCTTTTTTCATTTCTTCTCTGATCCATTGAGTATATCCTTCATCGCTTAGCACCGTTGTGCCTATCTCGTTCATGGATTCGTATCTACTATCTTCTTTTTCAAAATACTTCTCTTTAGGGAGTAGTATTCTCTTTCTTTGTTTGATCTGTTCGTCTTCTTTGTTTGGCAGATCCTTTGCCCTTCTCGTGAGTGCGTCTGGTTGTGCTCCTTGTTTGCCGGGTCGGTACTCGATTTTGAAATGGTATTGCGACAATGTCTCGTACCATCTTGCTTGTCTTTGGTTGAGTTCCTTCGTGGTGGTAAAAGGTACCAGGTTTTTGTGGTCGGATATGATTTTGATGTCATATTTGTATCCTAGCATATAGGTTCTCCATGTCTTGAATGCCTGCACGATATCTAACAACTCTTTGTCGTGTATATCGTAGTTGCATTCCGCTTTCGACATTGTTTTCGCCTGGAATGCCACCGGGTGCCAAAATCTGTCCTCTGCTAGTTGCGATAGTATGCCCCAGCATACATAGTTCGATGTGTCCGTTTCAATCCTTATCGGTAATTCTGGATTGAAATGTTGGAGTATGGGTGCCTTAGTGAGTTTCTTTCTTAACGTGTCGAAACTCGCTTGATGTCGTTCCCCCCATTCCCACTTAATTCCCTTCTTCGTGAGTCCGTATAGCGGTTTAGCAACTCTGCTAAATCCTTCTATAAACCTTCGATAGAAGTTGCAGAAACCTAAAAAGCTTTGAACTCCTTTGACGCTTTTCGGAGGTTTCCAAATCTTGATTTCTTCCGTTTTGACCGAGTCCGCCTTTATCCCTTCTTGGCTAATGATGAAACCCAGGTATTCCCTTTCTTTCTTGTGGAACTCGCATTTTGTAGGCTTTAGCTTGACCTTAGCCTGTCGTAATACCGTGATTATCGACCGTATGTCCTTCTGGTATTGTTCCAAGTTTTCTGAATATATGAGGATATCGTCTAGGTAGACGATACAACATATATCCAGGAATTGGCTTAACTTGGAATTAATCCATCGTTGGAACATGGCCGGTGCATTGGACAGTCCAAACGGCATTACTAGGTATTCGTGTAGTCCGTACCTAGTGCGAAATGCCATCTTCCATTCGTCTTCTTTGGTGATCCTAATATTGTGGTACGCATCTTTGATGTCCAGTTTGATGTACCATTGTGCCTTTCCTAGCCTGTCCAATGCTTCGTCTATCAGAGGTAATGGGTATCTGTCTTTTTTAGATACCGCATTCAATCCTCTGAAGTCCACACATAACCTCAATTTGCCGTCTTTCTTCTTGACAAATAATATTGGTGCTCCTGCTGACGATGATGATGGTCTTATCCATCCTCATGCCAGGTTTTGCTCAAGATATTCTCTTAATACCTTGAGTTCTTCTTCTCGTAGCGGGTAGAGTTTCATAAAGGGAGCCGTCTTCCCTTCCTCTAGCTCGATCTTCCAATCCTCTGGTCTGCGTTCGGGTAGATCCCTTTTTTCTCCTTCTTCGAACACGTCCAGGAATCCGTGGTATTCCTTTGGTACCATTTCTTTAAGCGTTGGTTTTTGCTTATTCATTCCTTGTCGTACGGCTAGCTGCGTACTTATCGTCGAAGCTTCGGCTATTATTGGCCCATTTTCTTTGGGCTCCCATTTGAGTACTCCGCATTGTTCTCCTTTTCGATAGAGTTTTCCAAAGGTCTTTGCTGATATAAAATTGATATCAAGGGTTTTCTTCTTAGGTTGTTCCATTTCTTTAGTGCCAGTACTCCCAAATCTGTTCTCGCCTCGTATCGTCTCTTCCAAGCTAACTACTTCTTGTAGTTGCCGAGTATCGATTTTTTCGATGATCATTTGGACGATTCTGTCCCCTTCTCTGATCTCATAGTCTTCGTCTTTCAGATTCATGAGCAATACTTGAACCTCCCCTCAATATTCTGCATCTATGACTCCTGCTCCAGTGGTGATACTATGACGTACCGCTAATCCACTTCTTGGAGTTATTCGTGCATAGGTTCCCTTGGGAAGTTGTATTGCAATTCCGGTTCTTATCATGGCCTGTCCCCTAGCGGGTACAGTCGTACCATTCATGCTGTATAGGTCGTGACCTGCAGCTATAACCGATCCCTTGGTCGGTATCTTTGCTTTCGGGTCCATTCGTCTGATCTGAATGTCCCCTTCGTTACATGTTGTTTCCAACATGCATGCTTACTCGTTTTCCCATATTGCAATTTCTTCTGGAACTGTATTGACAGTTGGTGGATTTTCGACACAGCTTGCCGTGCATTCGTCACTGTCGAAATGTACCTTTTCTCGTTTCCAGTCGATCCTTGGGTTATGTCGTTTGAGCCACGGTGTTCCCAGTATGGCCGTATGCTTCCTCATATTGGCCACCTGGAAAACCACTTCTTCTTTGTATGTTCCGATCTCTATGGATACTTCCGCTTCGTGGGTAATGGGTCCCGCTTTGCTTTTTTCCCCATTGACCACATAGATGTCTCTGGGTTTGCTGATCCGATTCAGGAGTATTAGGTTCATATTGCAAAACTCTTGGCCGATGAAGTTTTCCGTTGCCCCTGAATCCAGCATTGCGTTGGTCTCTGTTACTCCAATATTCGTTGATATCTTTATCTTGAGCATGAGGTGATCGGAATCGTCTTGTTCTTCTTTGTTGTCTGTGTATTGGAATAGTGCCGAGTTATCAAAAGCCGTCGATAGTTGTGTAATCCTGGTGGGTTTTCCCTTTGGCTGGTCCCTCTGACCACCATTTACTGGGGACCCAAGTCGTTTAAATCCTCTTGGGGATTTTCCGTCATCATTTCTCGGATCTTGACATCTCTATTTCTGCATTGCACAATAAAGTGTCCCTTCTTTCCGCATCTAAGGCATGCGTTCTCTTCTCTTCTCTTCCGGTATTCTAATGGTGATAGTTTTGACATCCTAAATCGAGTTTGAAACTTCTTCTTTCCTCCCCTTGTTGCATCCAGGTCCATCGGCTCTTCTCCACCTCTTCTGGATGTGGTAGTCTTGGCCACATATTTTCTATCTGCGCTTCTCGGTATTTCTTGTTGTCTCGCGTTTGGATTCTGCTTCTTCACATGCTTGACCTGATTGAGCTTGTTTTCCTTCGCGATTGCCCATCTTGCAAATGCGTCAGTAGTGGTGAAAGGTGTATCCCCTAAACCCCATGCGTCTTGTAGTGTTTCGCTACATGCTGATAATAGGTGATTCCATAGGGAATTGTCGTCATATTCCGCTTCGCTTGCGATAAGTCGGAACTCGTTCCAGAACTCTGTCATGTTCTTTCTTCCTAGTTGTATGGTCTCGAGTTTGAGTCGTGCTGTTTCTCTCGCGTTCGGGTCTCCGAACTGTTCCTTTAGGGTTTGTTTGAACTCATCCCATATGTCTCATATCCTTGGTTTTGAACCCTCACTATATGGGATGAGCCATGCTTCGGCCGTATCTCTTAAGAGGGACTCCGCAAAGGCTACCTTCAGGTTGTCTTCCCTGTCATTGTATTCTTTGACCCTGAAGTACCCCTCCAATTGAGCTATGAAGCTTCGAAACTTACTTCAATCTCCTTTTCACACATCAGGCTCCCTTGGCTTCGGTCGATTCCTCGAGTTTGGTTGAGCGAAGTTTCGGAAAGTGCTGAACTGTTCCTCAGTCATGCCCTGTACATTTACTGGAACTGGTGGTGCAGCCGCTGGTGCAGGTACGTCTGCCATTCTTCTTGGTGTTGGTGTTTCTTCTTCGTCGGAACTTTCCGCAGGTGATCGGTTTTCTGAAGTAATTGGACTTCCTGTCCTTGAGGGTTGTGCTGACGCGTTTTCTAGGGCGTCGGTAAATTCTCCTCCTAACCCTAAGTTACCGTCATCTATGTCGAGATCACCTTCATGATCTGGGTTGAAATCCGTGTTGTCCATCGTTGGGCGTCGCTAGTGAGACACAACCAAATGGTATGAGGCCCTGTTCCTATATCAGTACACGCGACAGGCAAGGATACTTCTCTTATAGTATCTATGACACTATATCTTTAGTACTTATAGTGTGCGTTCACACTGTTACTTTTCTTCATCGTTTTCTGATAGTGTGCGTTCACACTATTATCTTTTCTCTTGTTACACCTAGTAGTTGTAGAGGCGTTCCTCTTCTACTAAGTTCATGTAACTATCGTGAGGTAGATAAAATAAAGTAAATTCGTTCTTAAAATAATAAGTAGGAAAATAACATAGATGGTTACGTGAAGAACTAACTAACTCGCCTCCGAGGACTCCTTATATAGTCCTTCCCTCAACCTGCTTACAAATCAACCCATAGGCAGTCTGCCTTGCCAGTCTGCCTTGCGCAGCCCCCTCGCGCAGCCCCATGACCTCTGAATAGATCATGTGCGTGAAACATAAAATAAAACATAACATAAACCTAACGAGTCTGCCTTGCACACAGCCTCATTGCATAGCCTCCTTATGCAGCCCTGTGACTTCTAAATAAGTCTCGTGTGTGAAACATAACAAGTAAAACCCCAACGAGTCTGCCTTGCAGTCAACCTCGTTGCATAGCCTCTTTATAATCACATACCTCTATATAGGTCATGTGCGTGAAAGTAAATCATAACATAAAACAAACTATGTAAATCAAACTACATAACAAAGGAAACTCATAAATCAATTTCATAACAAAAAAAACTTACTATGTCAGATTAGAATCGTGACACTAGCCTTTTACCAGTTTGGTTGGCTGAGGAGATCAGTACTAACATTGAATAGGAGGATCTTCAGGATTAAATTTGCTCTTTTCCCCATTAGCAAATAATATTATTGAGTTTGTTGGTTTGTATCCTGCTGGTATGGTATCTATGGATACTTTTCTCCTTTTTTTCTAATTATTTTACGGTTACCCCTTACAGCCATGACTCCTTAGTCATCTTTGCTATAGTGAATACTTGAGTATACTGAATACTAAGAGTCCTGCTTTTCATCAGCAAAAATTATCACCCGTGTCCTGTGCTGTAACGGGGGCTCCCTCTACGAAGATGGATTCCAAGGTTGCCACCGCACCGAAGTGTTCTTTCTGAAAGTAAAGATAAACATAATTAACAGTAGAGTTGAAAAAACAAGACAGTAAAACTTAATATGGTTAAGCCACAGCTTTACTCAATTAAGTGCTGATCTCAAGAGGTAGTTGATTGCCAGAGTAGAGGAGAACTCGCATATACTTAAGTAGGTTTGGTATGCTGCCAGTTACTTCCCATCACTACTCTGCATTCGCGAGCATCCAACTCCTGTAGGCTCTCTAGCCAACTTCTATGGGTCAGACCAAAGATCCTCTGTAGCGATCTAGACCACTCGGTGGTGTTCTAACATCTACCTGGTAGAAGTGTTTTAGCTGCGGCATCTCCAATGCAACCGCAGGAGTAAAAACTCTTCATATTGCTATCACGCCAGTGGTGAGCTGTCATGCCTGTGCAGATACTATACCAAATATGGAACTCTCTACCCATATACACTTAGTCTTCTACAAGCATTCGCAGCCCCTGAACATCTATCCGGTTCTACTCATTTCTATATCATTCTGGATGATAGCCACGTAGCTCCCCCGATAGACCCCTTCAGAGGTTGACTACCAATAGGCGCTACCCACAGTCAACCCTCCTAGAAGTGAGTCTTATCGTGACCTCGGACTAGTGTCCCGGATTCCTTAATGATTCTCCAATACTATTACACTTTCGGGGCAATGGACTTCGGTTACCTGGCCTACAGGCCTCCCGTAATCTCACATACTACTCCTGACTTCAAAGCAGTATTACTCTGTCAGTTTTAGTCCATTTTACACGAAACTACCTGGAGGCCATCCTCCACGTTCTCCTCTTTCCCCTCACATACCCTGCGGACAGCTTACGGTCGGGGGGACGGCGTGAGTGCATATGGAGGTACAGCAACATCTCTACTTGGAGACTTTTGCTAGGCTTACAGCAACTCTTCAGGCTGTAACCCATAACGCTAGTGACTTATAACGGGGCTGGAGGGGGGTGATAGCAACCACACCTCTAAGTTACAGCTTGTTTGGAGCTCAACTGGTTGTGCGGGAGTGATCCGCACAACCTGAGATTCGAACACCCTATGTAGTTTCGCATAACAAATAATCTAGTTACTTTTCCTGAAGTCCTGCATAACAAGTTACTTTCAAGATATTGTAACTTGACTCCATAGCAGGGTAACCCATGGCCCAAGGCAGGGTAACTCTACCTGGACTCTCCGTCGAGTAATTTAGGATAACTCCCAAATTGACTACTTGGGTTACCCTACAGAGTAGGGTAACCCCCAACCTTTACTAGTATCTGTATACCTTTGGTATGGTCTAGTATGCCCGACTGAGGTACCTAACTACAGGTACCTCTACTTGGTAGACCTAAGTCTACCACCATCCCTACTGCGGTAGTCTCTTGACACCGGTATGGGTATAGGTTTGGCTACTTGTAATAGTACTCAGTGTAGTCTCGTTACATGTGCGTCCTGTGCGTCAGACGTACAGGACACTGGAACGCAAATCGCTATTCAGGATGCAGGTAGACATGGCAACCAATGTCAGGACGTAAGTTGACATGGCAACCAATACCAGGGCGCAACAGGACATGGTAACCAATTTAAGGATGCAACTGGATGTCACGGGGTGTAACTGGACATCACAGGACACAACTGGATGCAGGAACCGACATCAAAATTCGTCTCCTAAAATTCAGAATTCACTGGATACAGCCAATACAAAGCATAACTTATACCTAAGTTATTCCAAAATGAGTTATATTTTTACAGTAAACAAGATTTATTTTTATAGATAAACAGGGCTGGGCTATGTTACAAAAAGCAGGCGGTGACACATGAGTGATACAGAGTTCAAGTCTGATCATTGTAACAAGTTATAACTCTATGAGTATTAGTACTGAGTAGACGTTCTTTATACCAGTGGAAAGCTGGTATCGAGTGAAATAGTACTGTAAAGTAGGGTGTATTGAGCCCAAAGGATGGCTGAGGAATCTGGTATCAAAGTCAGCATTTCCTCTGGGATCATCAAAGTAAACATCACCTCTATAATAGGCTCCACCTCTACCAATATTGATGGCAAATAGACGTTCTTTATACCGCTGCAAAGCTGGCATCAAGTAGAATATTGCTGTAAAGTATGAAGTACTGCACCCAAAGGATAGCCGAGGAATCTGGCATCAAAGTCAGCACTTCCTTTATGATTACCAAAGTAAACATCACCTCCATAACAGGCTGTATCTCCACCAGTATTGATGGTGAGTAGACATTATTTATACCGTTAGAAAGCTAACGTCGAGTAGAATACTGCTGTAAAGTATGAAGTACTGCGCCTAAAGGATGGCCAAGGAATCTGGCATCAAAGTCAGCACTTCCTTAAGGATTGCCAAAGTAAATATTACCTCCATAACAGGCAGTAACTCTACCAGTATTAATGGCGAGTAGACGTTCTTTATACCATTGGAAAGCTGGCGTCAAGTGGAATGTTGCTGTAAAGTATGAAGTAGTACGCCCAAAGGTTGGCCGAGGAATTTGGCATCAAAGTCAGCACTTCTTTAGAGATCGTCAAAGTAAATGTCAGCTCCATAACAGGCTGTATCTCCACCGATATTGATGTCGAGTAGACGTTCTTTATACCGTTGGAAAGCTGGCATCGAGTAGAATAGTACTGTAAAGTATGAAGTACTGCGCCCAAAGGATGGCTGAGGAATCTGGTTTCAAAGCCAGCACTTTGCCAGAACACAAAATATACTATAGCTTCTTGAAAACTCATAGTAGGCAGATATTCTTTGGTGCAATGGAAAGCTGAAATCAAGTAGAATGCTGCCCTAAATTATTAGCTTTAATGATATAGGAACTGAGGAGCTGTTAGGCGGTAGCCGAGATCAGACTTATCGGTCGGACTAGGGCCTGAATCTTTGATTGGAGATTGTCTAGGAAGACTCGGAAAGCAGTAAAGAATAAAAGAATAATGATTCGTAGTTGTAAACTTATTATATTGTTAAGGTCTCTTCTCCATTGCTTGATTCCTCTAACTAACCCGGAGACCTTAAACCTATTTATACATTTTTACCGGTACTTAGTATCCTCTTACTAACTTGTACCGAGGAGCTTTTGACTTTAGTTTCTACTAAGTGTGAACACCGTTTGACCCTGAAAGTTCGTACACCACTTCAACCTTAATTGAGACGAGATATTTATCTTGAGAAGATAGCGTCCTATCTCCCAATGATCTCTTTACGATCTCTAGGCTTGAATGGACTAAGTATGCAAATGTAGTCCGAATGACTATCATTCCAATCGTCCCTTCTGATCAAGAACTAGCTAAGTTCATCGTCAAGAACTGGTGCATGATTAATATATGCATGCATGAGTCTCGACACGCCAGTATCATAGAAAGGCTTCATGCATCCCCAGTCTTCCAATTCAAGTGTGGTTCCCCTCGGACCTCCTGCCTCTAAGAGGGACCCCTATTGGAGTCGTCCGACATACACCTAATCTTGAATGGGTATTAGTGACTTCTGATGTAATCTGATAGCGCCGGAGGTCTTGTATCTAATTGATAGAAAATCCCTCGGTCGGCTATTCACTTTATAGTAAGTAGTCTCATATGGTTCGCGGTCAGGGAGATATGAATTAGAAATTATTATTTTAATTTCTATATAGCTTTGCCGCAACCATCTTATCAAGTCACTTGACCTTTATGGTCATAGGCGTGACCTTACCACTATGCTAGGTCTTATATGCCTAACAGGAGCAATGGTAGTTGATGGACCTGTTGTTAATGTACTGACCATGATGTCGTGTAGTTGTCCAAGTGTTACTCAACGCATTGCAGTCTTAGAAAAACTCAACAAAATACCTAACTTCTAAAATCACAACTATCGCTCACTTTTACATTCTGCCTATAGGCTATTTTGGCTCCTAGATTCTTCAAGAGACTAAAATAGAATTTTTTGCGTCTCATCTTGTTAGGCATAAAGAAAATGCACAGACCTCTCGGTAGGGTAACTGCGCACAGACCCTCATTTATCGAGAGCCTAACACCCCGCTTCGGCCCCGCTCTGGGGCCTGCACGTCCTTAGCGAGATTTCGAAAAGTTGCGTCCCATGACTATAATGTCATCTCAATGAAGCCTGCTTCATAACACCATATACGTCACTGCCGTCCGTCCGACCGGAGGCTGTTCACAGGATATATAAGAGGGCACCTCTGGGTACCTCTGAGAAGTAGAATGGAGGAAATCCGTCAGAGGCGCATTGAGTTACTAGGCTTCAAAGTTAGGCATTCTAACTACGGGCCGAAAGTAACGGGACGTTTTCGGTTCGAGAATCCGCAACTACTCCTACAGAGCCCCGGAGGCCATAGGAGATAGATATGACACCAATACCTATCTGAAGGCCGCTGTATGTTGGTTGGTCCTGGAAACAGGATCCCTCGAGAGGTGATTCTCTTTGAGGCGAGGCAGACCGAGGGGAAGCTGCTCAGACTCAGAAGACCTAATAGGCGGTAGACTATGAGTGTTGGCACACCGTCTATGCAGCCTGCATTATGCATAGGTACCCGACGCATACGCTGGCCACTATGTGAAATCGGAAGAGACTACTGGGACGATAGTCAAGTCGACTGAAGTTTCAAATATAAGTCTACTCGTCTCTATAAATCGAAGACCGGTCATTCGAGGATAAGAGCGCATCCTACGATAAGACGGAAAAGAATTTATGAGAATGAAGATGGTGTGTGAGAGTTCAGGGTCAGACAGTGTTCGCACTTTTTAAGACTATGAGACGTTGGCGTATGACCTTGGATAGGTACTTAGTTATAGGAGGATTAGATGTAGTCCGCGAACACTCAAACGCGGGATATAAATATCGAAGTGCCTCCTAAGCTTTTAGACATCATCAAGCAACGGAGAAGAGACCTTAACAATATAACATTGTTTTACCTACGAATCTTTATAAAACTATTTCCCTTATCGATTAAGCGAGTTCTTAGTAGTCATAAACGAAAAGAACGACAGCGAGCCTTCCTAGACAAAGCTCCGTCTATTACGAAAGATTCAGGCCTAAGTCTTCTCGACAATTATTTAGAGTCAGCTTCCGCCTAACACATCTCCTATTTCTGTAGATATTTTTAGATTTGGTTCTAGTGTTTAGTAGATATACTGATGGCTGGTATGTGGCTTGGTATCATGATTACAACTCTTTGCTATCTTGTGTCAGGACTACAGCCAGTATTGAGACACTGTGCCGTCTTGTGTCAGGATATCAGTCAGGCTTGAGACACTCTGCCATCTTGTGTCTGGACATCGGTAAGAATAAAGGGTCACCTAGCCAAATTGGAAGTTGAAAATTATTGCATTCTCGATTAGAAAGAACTTAGGATGTCTCTGACGCTACCAGACACTTCAGGACATCCAGGACGCATGCGATGCCGCCAACCGTACATTTGTGTCAGGACGTACAGCTGACGCATCTGATACAAGGTTTTTTTTTGCTGATGTTGTCATTCACTATAGCCTAGAGTAACTGTATCGTAAATAAAATAAGTAATATATTATAATTTTTGCACTAACTACAGAGCCTTAATAGATTTAATACAAGTTGTAACATTATAGTACTATTGTGTTTCTACCTATCCTCTTAGCTATATAAGATTATACCTTTTTTGATAATCTCTTAACTGACTACTCCAAAAATAAGGTCTTTTAAAAAGATTATTAATTTCTTTATTTGAAAATATGACTTTCTTACTTCCTCATATTCCATGATTGAACTAATTGTGAGATCAAGCTTGTAGAAAAAGCAGTTTAAAGAAAGAAAACCAGGAAATTCCTTTTCCTACTCTTCATGAAATTGAATTGTAATACTTAGTGAATCAGTAATAAAGGCAAACTTCTCCTCTCGTCTTAAATTATTTTTTCTAATAATATGCTTAGCGACTCTCACATACCTCTTCCAAGTATAATACCTTCTAATTATATCCTCAATCTTGAGCAGTGCAGGAGTCTATCCTTTGAGCATAGCTAGTAATTCAAGCAGTAACTTTTTTACCTTATCTGTCCAACCATCCATTGATATAGTATATTCTGGAAATATTTCTAGGATCTCCCAATGATACTTAAAAATGGTAATATATTCTTTTAGTATAGTATTTTGAACTAACATTTAAGAAGAGTAAAAGTTCAAGTTATAGGAAGAACAAACTTTTTGAATCTACTCATGAAGAAGCATGTTGATAATTATATTGAAGGAAACTTGAATATTTAAATCAATGAGGAAATGGAAGAATTTTTTATTCATCTCTACCTACTAAGATTTTCTAACTTGCTGGTCAATAAATGAATTGATTGGACCAATAGCTGATTTAAGTACTAATTTTGAATTACTTTTCTGTTTTTTTTTTATTGTAAAGACAACTTACAAGTTCTCAGAGCTTTCTATTAATCATATTGTTCCTGTACTCTCACAACTTGAGATTATCTGAGATATTGGAAATATAGAACTCTTATATATTGAAAAAATTAATACAGAAAAAACACCTCTTATAAACAGAGAACTACTAGCTAGTGACATACTCTCAGATTGTAAAACTCTAAATAAACTTCTTTCCTCTTCACTGATATCAACTAATACTCTCTTGTATTTCTGCTCATTTAAGTATTAGCAAGGTTTGAGCAGGTAAGTTTATTTTTTTACCTCTCCATGTGAAAGAACCTCTTAACATTTATGGAAGACCTTTGTCTAATAGTTATTTTTCAAAGGTGTTCCTTTCTCAAAGAACTCTGACCACTTAAATGGAGCCATTTTTGTAAAGTTTCTACTTTAGTTACATTAATCAATCTATTAGCTTTAACTTTAATAATTTTAATTTAAACTTTTTACTTTAATACCAATAATAATCCAAGCGCCTATCATAACACAACTACTAAGATCTAAAATCTTCTTTAGATTGACTTGCTCTTATACTTCTTCTGTTACAGGAGAGAAGCTTCTGCAGTTACAGTGTCCTAATTTGTGTTAAGAAAAAGTGGAGGGTAATGGTACTGTCATGAAAAAAAAAAAAAAAAAGTCAATAGTAAAAGCACTTTGTTTTCCTATACAGTCTCAGAATTAGTTCAATTCAATCTACTTATAGGTCACACATATGTTTGTTAGTGTAGAGGGAGCTTTGTTTTCTTCTCTTTTTCCTTCTTTCAATTGCCGATACTTGAGGTTGTGGTTTCCTTCAGGTGGGAAAAACTTAAGAGAGAGAGAGTGTGTGTGTGTGTTTGGTACTTGAGTAGAGCGTCTTTGTGGTCTTGGGATGGAGTTGAATTCATGCTTTTATTAATACAGTAGTCTGCCACTACCACACATATTTCTTGATTCCCCTGGCAGAACATCTGCTGGCAGTCGTTCTGCCCAAAACGTTATAATAGTACCCGGCCCTTGGAAACGCTTTGCCGACTCCCTCCCTCTCACTCACCATTTGCCAAAACAGACTGTGGTAAAACTTTGTGGTGTCCCTAGCGAGATGCGCACCTAGGAGCAGTCAGCTAAAATGCTTTTCTCGCTCCCTTGTTGTTGGTTGGCACAGTTCTTGAGATACCGTAACATAACAGGGAGGGTACCATACCAGAACTATACGAATGCGGCTGGTTTGATATTATACCACCTCACTGGTATGTAGAACAAGATGCCTATACATGCGATCACGGTTAGGACGAGGTTATGGAACGCGGGAGGTTGAGCGGTTGGGACAGAATGGTGGGCGGTGTGGATTTGCCAAAGTATGATATTTCCAGGTATTCGTGGCTATGGCAGTTTGGGATGACCTGTTTCATTTCCCCAATCGGCGGATCCACGACATGAGGTCTATTTCCCTTTTAGTGTCTAAGGTGACCTCTATGATTATCATAATATATTTGGTGGGTTATAGGATTTTGGTCGGGAGTATCCTTACTGTGTGTGATATCATGGCAGTGCTACTCTACCTGTACTGTGCCATAGGATACTTGCTGTAGCGGTACCGGTACCGTGAGAACCAAAACTTGAAATCTGGCAGGTACAGTACCAATAGTATCATAACCCAAAGCTATGGCTCAGCTCCCCCACCCACTCACACCTACCAGTATCGTACTCGTACTGTACTGTACATGCTACTGTGATCCCCCAAGCGCCTATCCCAAACTACCCGCGCTCACTCACCATCGATCGGTACCGCACCCAGTTATTCCCCAACGACCAGATCCTCACTACAGCCCAGCTATGCAGGGACTCCGAGTCCTTACCCACCCAGTAAATTATGAACATCTTTGAGGCTAGTATGATAGACAGACAGATAAACCGGCAAACAAAGCCCTCAGCTCGACGGCTTCCTTCCAAAATGTTCCGTATTATATATACTTGAAGAATATACCTCGGCGCGCACATATACCGGTATGTATCGTGGGGGGGGGGGGCACCGCAGATCTTCCAGAATCCCGTACTGTATAGTACCACCACCACCGTGACCCTAACCCCTGTTCGCAGTGCCGGACGCAACAGGTATCGTACAGTATGATACTCGATCGAGTACCGGTATCTTGGCTCCCGGGCCGCAAGGGAGCAGTTTACATGGATGATAGATTAACAATCCCACCCGGGCGTGCCCATCGAAACAGAAAAAGCACAATCCTCATGTGTAGATATTCGTGTAGGATGGGTAAATTAGAAACGCACCCAGGTGGGGCATACCAATCCTCCTAATCTGGGTAAGGGTCCAGCAACCTTTCCTTTCCCCCATAAGAGACAGTATATATCAAGAACTACCCCTCCTCCTTTCGCCTTGGAAAGGTAAACTTGGACACAGCATGGTCGAGTGGTGTTACCGCATATGGGAGGGCGGAGAATCTGCATATCCCATTACTCGTAGACTACGGTAGTTCGTTGGAGGCGTGGCGTTTGTGGACACGGCCGATATTGCCTAAGTTACCGCCTGTACTGTACTCGTACAGTACGGTAGACTCTCCGGCCCTTTATGCTCGGATCTGGGCGGTACGCAGTAGCTATCGCACTCACAGATACCACCCCATTACGCGTGTATCTTTTTGACTTCATGTAGCTATGGTTGTGCTCACAAGTGCCGTTCAATCACGAGTTGAGAGGGTGCACGCCCTGGCGGAGTGTGCTAGGGTGAGGTGTGGGAAATATGGGCCCCGTGTCTAAAGAACTCCTGGGAAGTCATGTACGAGTACTAGTACAATACCGACCGTAAGGAACTGGGATGGCTAAGAACGGCGCTAGGACGTCCAGGATTTCCCCCTTTGGGTTAAGCGGGAGGGATCGCAGCACCAGTCGAGGGATAAAAAGAAAAACAGAATATGTAGTCTACCGGTACATAAGTATATCAGAGCTTACCAGGAGAGGCAACTCCAACATCCTTAGCGAGATTTCTCGAGTATTCCGGTTCTTACGGTGCGGTAAAGGGAGGGCGTCGATATTTCCGATTCTTCTTCTTTTACTTTCCCTTACCTCCGATATGGGTGGCCCGAGTAAGATGGACTATTTTGAAGTCCGCAAATAGAGTGCTTGCAGGTAAGCTACGATTTGGCGATTTACAAGGCAGGTAATGCATCTCCCTCCTATCGCCTCTAGCACCAGACATCCAGGCGCCGTGGCAGGGGGGGGGGGGTAAACTGGGAGCTGGTGAAAACGAGGGAGTGGGAATTTTGGGATAGTCCAAGTTTTCATATTATTATAACTAGGAAGGCCGCTGGGGGTGGGCTATACAAGCAAGCCATTGCAACCATGGGATAGGGCATGGTTTGCACACTACTTTGGAGGCTATATAACTACGCACTAAAACTGTGGATAAGTAATTATTGAAATGTCAAAGCCCCCCACCTACCGTAGGTCCATTTGTCGCTCGGAGGAAAGAAGGGGCCTCCACTATTGATGGAGCTTAAATACTTTACTTCTATGATAGCGCTTCTCAAACCTTATGACACTCCCCAATCAACGAAAGTAAGCAAGAGAGAAAAAACCTAGAGTTCAGGTTATGCTATGGAACTAACCTCTGCGATATATATTAGCGAGTTTCAAAGGTTCCTGCTAGATCATTATATTCCATCATGGCGACCCCCGCCCGCGACTTCGCTCCAGAATGCCCACCTGCCAAATCCACCCGCTGCTCACTTTCCTAATCCAACACTTCCCCGTAACAGGTCCTGTGATACCCAATCACCAACCACACATTTACCCATCAGCTGCAAGCAGAAGATCTCGGAGATGTCTTCCACTTGATACTGCAAAAGGCGCACACCTTCCATAGACAATACGTAACGTAGATATAACTGCGATAATTCTTGGTGTAGTTGTGGCTACCACTGCTACCATCGCACCTGAAAGGTTGCCGGAAGGTATAATAGCAATCCAAGTGGTTCTTTGGTTACGCGGTGCTGTGAATGCGTTGTGAGTTGGATCGTATGCGTTGAATCGTGAAGATAAGAATAGGTCAGGCCTAGTTAGCTTCCTTACCTTCCTTTCAGGGGGCGTTCCCCATAAATCGTTCCCCATAAATCGTAGTTGTAGGAGGTTTAAGGGTAAGGCGAGTGTGTTGACAGTTCGGTGCACAGTGGATGAGCTTCCGAAGATGCCTGAAAAACCCGGGTCAAGGAAATGGGGATCGTGTGAGGGACTGAAGCGTGAGGGACCGAAGCTCCTTTGTGCAAGAGCGATCTCAGAATTGAAGAACTGCTTGACAGTGCCTGCACAGGTAACCCTGACAAGCAGCCTCCAATTTGATACACCTACCAAATCTACTATATGATAAACTATTTGCAGGAAGTGATGCCCGAGCCTGCAGATACATTTGCACCGCTGGACAAAATATCGCGCCCAACAGGTGGAGAGAGCCCCGCAACGAGGTGTCCTTTTTTGCTCCCAAACGTCTCTGCATCCATGATACACCCACGGGCACCAAGCCGTCCAAGAATGTGCCAACGGACACAGGTACCTCAATTGATCCAATCAACAGCGAAGCAGGTGATACCATTGTGGCTTCGCCTCTCTGCACGAGTGAGCAAATAAGACAGCCCACCTCGCGAGATGGCACTGAAGATAAAATCCTGCGAGAAGGTCCTACCGTGTGAGGTGGAATGTGCGGAGAAAACTAGACCACCCCCAGGCCACCATCTAAAATAAGAATGGACACGGCAATTGGTTATATTCTACCGAGATTGACAACAACTCATCATTTTTTACTTGAGGGGAGGAGGAACGGTTTGGGAGAATAATTTTTTGATACGTTGCGGGGTATGGTGCCGAGCGCCTGAAACAGCCCCTGAGGATCCCCAGCTGCAGTCGCGTCTCCAGGAGGGTATGGCTTTGCAGGAGCGTTCTGGGGGCGATTCTCTCGGTTTCATGTTTTCTTGTCCGGGAGCGATATTTGTAGAGATAGTAAAATCTCAGATTGCCCATTTGTCATCGTTTTTGAGATCATCTTGCCAGGCCCCAGTGCCACCGCCCCCCCTCCCCCGCACGTAATTATGTGAGTGAAATGAATTACCCATAGGTGTTGAACTCACGTACCCGGCGCACGCAAATATAACTGAACGGTGTTAAGAGGCAAACTGTACCCACCTGGTCAGATCCATAGCAGGCTACCATTTATTGGCGGTGCAGCCATAGTTACGGTGTAGCACAAAGGGACCGTCAGTTGGATGATGTGTCTCTTGGGATCAGGCTGGAATGGCTCCGTGTGGAAGTTGTTGGACTTTCCACGGATGAATAGTATGGTATAATAATAGGACTTGGAGGGATGGGTGAGTGAGATGAGATGGGGAGATGTGCGGCAAGAAGGAGATGAACAGTTACAGTAGGAAGCCAACAATTTTACTGGTATGACGATGGCTGAAGGCTCAAGGACAACGCACTATATTTCACGTGACTTGCTACACGTCATTTCTTGCGTCTGTTAAGCTTGGCGTTACCGAGGTTGAGATAGGCGAAAAAAGCTTGTCATCGCTTCACTGGGTTAATGTTGTCACACTTACCCACACATGCCCTCCAATCCTAACCCCCGAGAGGCGATGGAAACGGATACATCAACGTCCGTAACGTTCCCATGCTCCCCCTCGCAACGTGTTGGACCCGGGACCGGGTCGCGCGGGAAAGTGTACCAGTTGGAATGCACCAAACGGCCAGTACTCGAGTACTTGGAAGAGGAAATGCGCAAGCGGAGGAGGTATTCCTCATAGCACATCATGGTATATCTGCCTTTCCCCATCCGGATTCGAAGGTTCGATTTTGTCCGAATTCCTGCGATGAGGATTTGAGCAAAAGCAAAATTCCCGCTCAAAGTGATTCTCTTGTGTGTCCGACCCACTTCCCCATCCAGTATTATTCACGTCAAGAAATATACCCATTAACGACAAGAGAACGCACGAACCTTTTAGATGACTTTTTTTTGGGTATGCCTCTGGGGATATTGTAACAATTCTTTCCACCGCAGGCTCGAATTAAACACTCGAAATGCTCGCACGGTAGCGGTTACCCCCCGTGAAACGATCGCCACTTATCAGCCATCAAAAAGTGAAAAGTAGTACAGCTTCTTGAAGGAGAAGATGACAAAACTGTCCACGTTTTTCAGGACAGGTGCTGGGCATATTCAAGTTGCGTTTAACGGCTCCTCTTTTCGAGCAAGGACCAAGCGCAGATTTACTGAAAGAAGAAAAAGAAAGTGAAAAAGAAAAAAGGTACAACCTCAATGTTTCATTGGGTATATTTAACAGGGCACCCAAATTGTGAACAAACAACTCCTGGGGGGCGAAGGAAAAAAGAAAGCAAACTATGATACCTTAAATCATACATTTCAGTGACCACGTCATGAGGAAATGACGAGATGAGGTCTCCTTTTAATAGCCCCTAAGACACAAGGAAACAAAAGGAAAGACAGTAAGGGAAAGAGAATGGAGAAAGAAAAGAGAAGAAAAAATCGAAAAATATCCGGGCTATGATAACTGTGTGTAACTTTCCTGGAAACAGAGGCGGAGTTACCCATACGGGCATGCGGCGCCCGGTGCCTGCACCATCGGCTGGCCCGCCACGAGAGCCTAAACAACACCCTCAATAAACAGTGCCCAAAAGCCTAGGAAGAATACCGTATCAGTCACTCAGTTCAAGGGGTATGTCTAGAAGTTCATGGATCGTCTCTGTTTCTATCGAAGAAACGAGAATGACGGAAGCCAGGTCAATTCTAGAAACAACACTATCGCTTGGGGACAACGGGATGATGAGAGGCAAAAGGCGAAACTTCTTTTCGTTTTATGATAAAAAATAATAATAAAAACTGAGAGTTTCTTACCTGTTCAGGAGGGTAACTGAAGCCCCGCACTAAGAGCTAGTGAGGTGAAGTTGGGGCAGATAATTCGGCACGGTTGTTGAATCTCTTGAGAACCCGCCGTCTACTTCAGGTATATGAGAGGCTGCGTATGAATTGAAGTGGTTGTTTATGGTAGTATTGACAATACTAACACCTCCATCAATACGGCTTTAGGGAGGTATCATCAGCTATCCCTATTCTCGGGAAGTAGTTAAGATAAGGATAATAAGGATAATAAGGATAATAAGGATAAACTCCTCACACAAATTCATGCCCTAGATCGTGCCCTGACACCCGCTCAGTTGCTCCCTAATGACCGAAAGACCATTAGCTTCGACGACCTACTTGAGTATGTATGATGCCACGACAAACAGAACCTATTGTGAATTTTGGGAATACTAAGGGAGCGGACCGCTGCCATAGTATAGGAATGGAGCAGCTTTATTACCCTTTTTTTTTGTTTCCAGAATTTCCAACCCTTGAATAACGCCAAAATCCCAGCAACAGAGGTAACAGCCCCGAGAACGATGGCCGCGATTTCCCCAGAGCGAAGGTCAGTGATGTCAGGCGGCGGAAGGGCTTCTCGTTCCAGAAGTCCTACCCAGGTATTCAATGCCGGCATATCCGCTATCTCTGAACTGAAACGGTCCAAGGATGCTAAGGGAAAGTAAATGAGATAAAAGAAGTTGGAGCGCTTAAATGAACTGGCAGCAGCAGACTGGGTAGCACGTGTTATATACATAAGAATTACTAGAGCAAGCTACTAGAGGGTAAGATGTGCTACATAGGAGCCTTACTTCCATCCCAATAAACTCTGGAATCGAGTGACGAACAGTTGTGCACGGGGTGAGCGTTCACGTTGCGCTGTTGTTGTGGTGGGTCTCGTTGTTGTCCTAGAGCCGGGAAGACAAGGGGTACCGAGACCAGGGGTCGTGGTACTGTGCTTGTTGTTTGTGCTCGAGTCTGGCGCAGTAACAAGTATGATACAGTGCCGAGTATGGAGAGCAAACCCGCTGAACTTGCTCTTACTGGCCCCAGGGCCTTGCTGACCACCCAGAGAACAGTATTTGCTCCAGCCGCTGCGCCAAGAGTTCGCATACTATTTCCCTTCACCAAAAATTGGAGCGTCTGGGCCACCAGTATCCGGGTGCATATTTATGTTTTGATGCGCATGCATAATTTCGCCAACACACTCCACCAGACAAGAGTTCGACAGATAATTGAGCATACCCTACTCAAGTAAATTCTTGTAGCTGTCATTAAGTATCTTGAAGCGAGACAATCCTTTTTTTGCCGCGTCTATACGATAATACTGGGCGCGGTATTTCTAGAGGCCTGAGTGTGGGGGTAAGAACCTGGAAAACTGTTCGGCTGGCTGATAATATCATACAAATCCCTGTGGAGACGGGGGTCATGCTCCCCAATTCTATGGACATCCATAATTACTGCGGGATACAGTACAAGCACGTCACAGTGCTGTGAAAAAAAGATGGAGAATTGAGGAAACTCTTGCAATTCGATGGATAACTGGGAGGAAGCAGGAAAAATGAGCAGACCGAATACCGTGAAACGAGGCCGAGATCGATAGGGAGAGGGAGGTGCCTACAATCTTCAATTGGGGTAAGAAGGGGAAATTGTCATTGATTTTAGGGATACCACTGAGTATGATAGTATCGGGTACCATCGGGTAGAATTAGGTATGATAGTATCGGGCACCATTGGGTAGAATTAAGTAGTATCGGGTACCACCGGGTAGAATCAGGCATGATATAATACAAGGGTAGATTATGAATTCATGGTACAGAGCAGGGGTGGTTTGTCCTTCGTTGGGGGGGTAACGTTGGAACACTGGAAAAGCATACATTCCAATCCAGGGTCATGAACGAGTGATGAGAGTGGTGAGGAAGGTGGGGGAAAAACAAAATAAAGTCAGAAACTGTTAGCTATGATCAGGATATATTTGGATCTTTAGTCCCTAGCTTTGTTGAATTCAATAACTTTGATTTAAATAGGATTTTGGTACCCATCTAGCAAGCGCTGTACCGCTGTATCGAATGGCTGATCCCTGCTCTGTACTAGTAAAGTACTAGTACAGTACCATGAATTCATGATCTGCCCTTGTGCCATCGGGTATCATCGATTGCAACCTTTGACCTTGCCAACAATATGACATTACTATAAATCTGCACCCTTTCAGCAAGTGAATATTAAAATAGCCGTGGAAAATATATTAGTAATGGGATTAGGTATTCCAAGAGCTTCTGATATTTTTTAATTTTTTTCTGTTTTTGTGGCTTAATTATTGGGGTAGATATTGTGGATTCTTTCCGGAGTTGATATTATGCCTGATTAGAAGAGTTTGAATGTCTCTGTAACTAACAATATTATAAACTGTGATAGGCTATGCTTTGAACAGGGATTCGAATTTCCGGTTTTTTAAAGAGTAGAGTGAATGCTTGCATGATCATGCCCAGCGATAACCTGTGTTTTGATCCGATGGTGAGCTGGGTTTCCCGTGCTTTGCCTAGGGGCCCTGGGCGGAGTCCACGAGAAGGGCAAATTCTGACACGCGGTTCTAGCCTACCATGGATATCTTATTGTCATAGTTCTCTGTGCTTTTGTATGCTCTAATGTATTTTATTGGTTCCTTGGCGACTAGTTTTTTCTGTTGGGGCGTGTGGGAATTGAAAACTGGTAACGTGTCGGTACCGGTACTGGTCCCCAAAGAGCTGCGGACTGAAAGAGGATTAAGGAATGGTTGGTGAGGAAAATTTGGCGATTGGAGACGGCCATATTATTTGGTATGATATGATAGTTTGAGACTGCTGTACGTGTACCGTACAGATACACCGGTAGCCCTATGGTGGTTAGGGGTGGGGTTGATTGGATCGTCCCGAGCCAAATGAGGTTGAGGCTGAATGAATGCCATTGTTCGAGTTTAGAGTACGAACTGTGCTCGAGTAGGCCATCACCCGCGACCACGAAATGGCGCACGGACCACGAGCTTACTCTGACAGCGTCCCAACTTCAATAATAAACAATCCCTCAGCTCCCTCAGCTCCCTCAGCGCGCGACATACCACATTCACCTGCAACACCACTAACATCCCACCTCTCCGCTAATCTGCTACAAGCGGTACTTTCCCCAACAATCTAAATATTTATCTCAATGCCAAGAGCAACGAGGAATAATTCCTCGGGCCCTCTGGTATCGCTCCCTTATGGGCCCCGCTCAAAGCGTAAAGCCCCTCCAGTAACCGAAGAAGAAAGAGGATTAGGTGAGCAAGAAGCTGCCGCGCAAGAAATCGGGGGGTTTAACTCTCCAATAGTCATCGACCAAGACAGCGAGTCATCACCAACACTCCCCTCAAGACCACGCAAACGTGCGCGCGTGACCACATTAGAGGTTCGAGGCGACGATGTTGTAGAAGCTGCCGAACCTGCTATCAGGCTCGACAAAACGAGGTTACCTCTCGCTACTCGCCGACCCCGGAGAAGCCCACGGAAAAGCCTGCCATGGGATCTCGTTGCTGCTGGGGCACGAAAGGCAGCGGGGAAGCCTCGCTCGAGTGCCCAGAATAACAGAAATCGCTCAAGTCTCGCTACGATGGAGGCTAGGGAGAAGGGATTGGCGGAAGAAACGGAACGAAGGATAGAAGAGGGGATCCCGAGCGAAGACGAAGAAGGAGGGGGCGCACGCCTATCAGCCTCGCATGACCCTCTCCAATTGAAGGAAAAACCACTCGCCGATAGACATACTACGCTCTTATCTCCGAGGGAAGAGCAGGCTCCCTCCGGTTCCGAAGACGGGCATGGTGGTCTTTTGCCAGCTGATAGGTCGCAAGAGAGTCCTGAAAAAGTAGTGGAAGAACTCATGAACAACGTTGTGACCAGTGCGATTGCTCAGATAGATGAGATTGAAGGAGAGGAGGTAGAAGACCTAGATTCCGAAAGCAATGACGTCGAGCTTAATCCTCGGAACTACGAGGATGTGGATGAAGCTATTAGGAAGCAGTTCTCTGCGGAGGCCGATGGCGGGGAAAACGGTGAAGTTGAAGTCGGATCGGAGCCTGTGGCTAGTGGAGAGGATGATCCCCAATGTGAAATGTCCCTAGTTACCGCTCTCGGGGCAGAGCTCGAAAAGTCTCGTGAGGCACTACAGACGTTCAAAGAGCAGCTCGAAGCGACTACGGGTACTGCTAACCAGCTGATGGAGCTTCGAGATGGCATTGATTCCCGCTCCGGGTACACTCGAATTCTGCGGGAAATCATTCGCAAGTTGGCCGAGGAGGAGCGCCCCGACAATGGTGCATTAGAGGCACTGGCAGATTTCTCTTTAAATATCGGCAGCATGGTTTCTGATATCAGAGACGCTCACAGAGATGTCGAAGCTCTTCTTGAGAATCTTGGTGCTGGAATCATATCTGATACCAGGAGTGCCCAGATGGTCGAAACTATGTTGGAGCAAAGGGGATTCCAGGAAGAGGCACCACGCGACGGTATCAATTGCAATAGGAACCTAGTAGTGCGAGAAAATGAGGCTCTTGTCTCTGCAAAACTGAAACCCGCAGAGCCCCAAACTCCGAGGAGAAGCACTCGCTCGAACTCGTCCAGGTATCGCACCCAAGGGGCTCTCCCAACCCCCGAAGCGAGACCGCCTCCCTCGGTCCCATCGTCCCATGATTCACTCTCAGACTTGGAGTTCCTTGGCTCGACAGCCCCGGTGATCGGCGACGATGCTCCTGTCGAAATCGTTCGTATAGAAAGCTTCGGGAGCAGACCATCTAATACCCCCCGCCGATCGAAACGCCGCCGCGAAAGCGAGGATGATGACTCACCGCAAGTCCGCGAGGACCGGGCTTGGTCTAGCCCGGAACTAAAAGCGCTCTTCCGACGCCTTGCACAGGTCCAGAAAGCTGGTATGTTACCCCCATCCCCATATCGACTGTCGCACATACTAACATCCATCTAGAACCCGGCAAAGTCATTGTCTTGGACTCCCGCAGCGGATACACCCGCACCAAGGAGGAGATCCTCATCAAAGCCAAGGAAATTAAGGACGATATGGTGAGGTCCGGCAGAGCCGGTACTTTGAAACCCACCTGGGACGATATCTAGATCTCTTTTATGCTCCCCTCCTTCTTTTCCTTTCAAACTAATGAATAATACCTTTGTACTTTTCGGTCAGATTATGACATTCTCACGACACGACGGAGGCGTGCTGTGTATTGTACTATACCCTCATATATTGCTACTGCCCTTAGGTGAGTTATCCCGGGTGGCGTAAAAAGCCGTGTCTGGTAGCATGATAGATTAATCATGACTGCTGTAATTACTTGTCTTCCGTTCTCCTCTGTTTTAAACATTGCTGTTGTCATATCACCCAAATTTCCCCACTTTAATAAGCGCGATGGGCCTGTGCTGCTGTGTATTGCCCTGGGTTTTGTTGAGTTACATAAATTCAACGGCCGGGGTAGGCCCAAATAGAAAGACAGGAAATGAAAGTTTCATGTTTATTGCAATGTTCACTGTGTGTAGCCACCTCGGTTTTTGGCTCTCGAGGTGGTTGTATGGGACGTTAAAACGGGTTCGTTGGGGATAGTACCCACATCCACGCGCCACGGGTCACAGTTTTCTGCCTGCTCTGGAGTCTGCCGATATGGGGGTCTGCAGGTCCCAGCGCCAACCGACGAGTAACCGCTTTCTCAGCGCCCCATCTTTGTTTGGAGGCAGGTACATCGTTTTTCATCTGTGATCTTGGCGCATAGAATAGCCTTGGGGGTCTCGATCCCGGGGCATTTGGCGGGTGCCCGTAACCAGGAAACTGTCCATCCGGCTATACCTAGCTGTCCAGAATGCCGGAATGCAGTGTTGTTGAAGCACCGTATGGTAAGGTCAGTTATATTTGGGCAAACCCTCTGTTTTCTAGGCATCACCGTGATGGCTGGTTATAACTGGCTATCACGAAATGCTTTAGTGTACTACGCACAAGTTCGCAAATAGGTAAAATATATGGTGCATAAGACCTCACACTATGAGATTCTCGGAAATCATTCAATACAAAAAACTCCAAAAAGAAAACACCACATTTCGTTATCCCCGCCCAAATCCCGTCTCTGCAATCCTTACAGAAACCCTTCAACCCCAAAAACATAAGTATTCTGCCACAGCGTACCTCCAAAACAAAACAGTTACCTATAATTCCCCGCTGCCTTCCACCTCTTTCCAACCCCCTCCCTACTCCACTCACCACCCCTTAGACTCCCAAGATTGCCCGGCAACCGATGCACCTTTCATTCCTCCTGCACCTCTCAAAGCACTTCTGACAAACCCCGTGCCCACACCCTAAGATGACTTCCCCCTTCCTCTCCAGGCAGTCGATACAGCGTGTCATGTACCTTCCCATATCCTCCTCAGCCGTCTGGACGACGACGGGTGAGTCACGGGGGATTTCCCAGGTTGGTGGGCCGGGTATTTTGAACGCCTCGTCTTCGTCCTGGGAGGGGGCAGTGGGAATTGGGGTAGGAGTATGGGGGCGCTCGGGTGTTACAGGGGGTTTGGTGGTGAGGTCCGTCTTAGCTTTGGGGGACACAGGATCTTCAGAGGGTCCCCTCCTGATAGGGGGGGAGGGAGGTGAGGAGGTTCCGTCCTCCGGAGGTTTGAAGCAACGGCAACCAATGAGGAGGGACTTGACCTGGTCGAACATTTCTGGGCAGATGTTGTTGTGACGATATTGGCTGGAGGCCGTCCGATGCGGGATGCGTGCTTTGAGGTGATATTGTTGCTCCCTGGAACTGAGGGCGAGCGTTGGCGTTTTTTTGTGAGATGGTGCACTTTCTTATATATCGGAGTTCGTCACAGAAATCACCTGAAACTCTGATAGAAATGTCGACCGATTTGAAAGTTGACTTCTTGAAAAGGCAGGAATTGTGCGCTGTGGGGGTTCCGAGGATGAAACCGTTCTGGACTTCTTGAGCTTTCTGGAATCGTGCCTGGAAAGAAAATTGGTATCCTTCGAATTCCATTGGTAACCGTGGTCATAGTTTATCACTCGGCGAGGAAATATTTTCAAGGGTAGTATGAAAATATATATATCTGGCACACCCCACTAAGTTACGGGGCACGAGGAGGGCGGATAGACACAACCATACTCGAATTAGGCGTTTGAAATAGGGGTTGCAACGTATAACTAGCCCTGGAGAGGAGCGGAGAGATGAGAGAATGTAAAAAAGGGAGCCACTAAGGTGGTGCCGTAAGTACTCAAACACAAGATAGATGTGCCAGGGTGTTGGAGTTGACCTTCTGGGCTACGCAAAGGGGAAATACTGGAAACTCAACCACTGAGACAACACAAAAGAGATAGTATAAACATGTTGCCATCGCAGAAGAGGAAACTGCAATGGGCGCCGCCATGCTTTACCGGGAGTACATAATCGGTGTCACCAAGAGTCCCAGGTGCTCTTTGCATGGCATCTCCAGTAGAGGGTAGGAGCATTGGTTTTTTGAAAAGAGTGTCTTGAAAAGACTGCCGGTTAAGGCGACGGCAAGCCATCCAGCGAGCCCAATCATGAGTGACAGGGATGCTCCTCTTGTAACCACGGGAACGTCAGTCTTGGTCCACGCACCTGGGACATGGTTCTTCCGATAGGATGACAAATTGGCTAAAAAGGGTCCAAAGCAGCATATGGGGTTTCCTGGTAAACTAGTTAGCTATCATACCTGGAACAAGAGGGATCATGTGACAAGCGAAATGAATTTGCTGGGCTTGATTTCATTCTACCGTTTGTATTTAGTCTGATTAATGGACCCACTGTGAGAAAAGATTTTTGGGCGAGCACAAATAACCTTCATTCACCCAATCCTCGGAGTCATTTCCAAATTGAAAAGGAAGCCCTCCAGGTTCCCCCGACTGACGTTCTTCAAACACAACAACCAACCAAGAGACAGCGACAACGAGCCAGCTCTGTTATTCAACCTCAGAAGCTGCAAGCGGATATATCCCCCCGAGCCCAGCTTCTTCTTTTTTTTTTTTGTCTCCCCAAGTCCACAACCCGATACCACATTTCCAGAACCAGTGTGCCGGAATGAGGTCCCTCTGATTCCACTTACTCCCATACCCTTGGGCCAAATCTCGACATCCTGGACCCTGCTCCGATAGAGACCTCAGGAAAAAGAAACAGAAGATCAAGTTCTTTGACCTCCTAAATATGGGGATCAGCAGAGAGACAGAATGGAAAGCTGATAGCTACAGGCAATATTTGGTAAGTGCCTTGTATCAATACATATTGAGAGGGAATAGCATTACACATAGAGTTCAAATCATACCTGCCATTTCCTGTTCCCCTCGATGTATTGGGGTTGAAGATTGAATTGTTGCTTGACTCCACTCTTTTTTAGATGTCAAGGATGCACCAGTTTTCTCAGTCTCATTCAGACTGCACTTTGCTGGACTCGGCTTTGGTCCGGCCCGACTTTCAGTAGGCTTAAACTGGGTCGTGTCCACTCATTTGGGGCGCTGACTAACCAATCGAGAAGCACCCTCTCCTCCATTAAATTTAAGCAACAAGGAATAGCTAGTGCGGCAACTAACGAACTTTCGGAAGGGTGAGATTATATTAACGAATTGGGGGATAGTATTATCAATACCTTAGATAAGCATACGGAGTAGAACTCATTACTAGGATACTTGATGCGAAAGGGTCGACGGCGCGGATTCTTGGTAGAGCTTTGGTGAATAAATGCCTAAATGCGCAAAAACTAAGAGAGTTGGCATTTGTGGAAATGGTAACCGAAGCAATAATGGTATCGTATTAGGCACCACAAATAGAATTACCGCTTCATAAGATTAGAATGATAGCTCGATCCACCATGTGGATGGAAGTATAACTCTTACCAGGGAAACAGTATTGTGTTCAGCGCTGGAAAGTAGAATATCGCTTGAGTACTTGGTGGTAATATTTGTCCTTGTGACAATTCCCCTAGAGGCTTGTTAGGCAACGATGCGACCGTTCCGTTCGTCGACCGTTCCCATACAAAAATATTTCTCCCTCTATATTGAAAGAGTTACTTTGTATGGGGAACGGTTGACAACGGAACAGTCACAGCGTTGCCAAATAGGCCATTTTAGTCTATCGCTACCCCCCTAAGAGACTGATGGAATGAGATTTCAGCGCGAAGTTCCAGTCCCAGTGATTTATTACCAACTAAGAATGCTTTCCATTTTTTTTATTATTATTAAATCCTAGAATTTATTTGCTTCATTAGGTGCAAGCCTCCACTATAAAGGCCATGTAGGAGCTTCTGATTTAATGCTAAGATATGCTGGTCAAAAGCCTCCTCCACAAGCTTAGGGAAAAAATAAGCCACCCCAAATTCCTCTGGTATGGGACCAACTGCACATCAAACCTCCAAATAAGAATCCATACTAAGTCAAGCCACCAAAGAAGTAAGGATAAGAATCTCCCTGCACAAGAAAACCCCTCATGCCACCAGTGACAAAGCTAATACACAGGTCCAAAAAGGGAAATCTACAGGAAGCAACAAGAAAACCTACACCTTATCCCCTTAAGAAAAGAAATACAATAGAAACCTAAATAAAAGAAATCTCCTTGAAACAAATAAAGCTCTTAGGTTTTTTCCAGCCTAGCCTCTAATAAATAGGAGGTTCAACAGACAATCCAACCCCACTTGACAGACAGGAAACTGATCTGAAAGTCATTAAGAAAATTATAGCCCAGGCATGCCAGCTATAAATCAAGTTATAACTAGCTGGCTGAATGGTGAGTGGCTGGAGGTAGTACAATACCAACTGCATTTTGTCAGGAACTCTAGCCAGGTGGTGATGATATTTAACTGAGTGGAAAAGCACATACAGCAATGAGAAAAGTAGAAACCCTTCATAGCTGAGAAGGAGAGAGTGCCATCAAGAAGAGGAGAAAAGGTTTGTAAAACTATCACCTAACAGCAGAGGCCAGAAGCTCCCAGCGGCTAGAGATGATAATATCGTCATAACCCTATGGTAAAGATTGGTGTCTACAAGTAAGCCCATGAAGCCACAAAGCTCAGCACTGGAGAGAGAGGATCATGAGGGTTGGATAGTGTTTTGTCCGCAAACCTCCTGCCTAAAGAGGAAGGAAAAGGGTAAGGGGAGGAAATAGTAGACGAGTAGCTTGCTAAGGATACTTTTCAGATCTTGTTATTCTTGTAAACAAGATGTTTTGGGCATGATGTAGACTATTAGTCGGTTAAAGGATACTAGTGGTATACAAAGAACAAAGAAGTTAACAATTGGTATTATTAACAAGAAGACCAGAAACTTGCCTCTGGGAAAAGCAGTCGATTATCCCTACCCAGGGAGGGAAAAGTATACGGATGAGAGTACAAAAAAATTGCCGCACTCATTTCTAATACCCCCCCCCAATAACAAACCCAAGTGTATCAAATCACAACCGACCTTAACGCAACTCCAACACCAGACGACCAAATATCACCATTCCAACTCCAGCATACTATAAATGGGGTAGCCCAGTTCATATAATAGGAGAAAACACATACGGTAAATCGAATCGCGCCCACTACTATTACTATCATCTCTTTACCTTCTTGTAGTCAACTCTACGGCCTCCACCTAAATCCTCCTCCGACAAAGCGGACAAACCGGCTGACTCGAAAGCAGGCAAATCTGCTCATAGCACCACCTGCAAAGCGCGTGTCCGCACGGGAACGAGTAATCAACGACATAGTCGGGCTGAAACATAACCGGACACCTGGAATCTTCACTCATTCCCTCAAACCAAGTTGCTGGCGGTTCCTCCGTGAGTCTCGGCAACGGGATCAGAGGAGGTGGAGGGGGGAGGTCAGTTCTTGGGGCGTGAGGGATGAGGTTTATGTCTATCTCTCCGGCAGCATTGAGAAAGGTTGGAGCTGTGTTATCACGTTGCCCCCGATCTCCGGTAGTGGTAGTGGTAGCACGACCAGCAAGGTCATTCCTAATGGTCTCAAGAGTATCAGGAAGCAGTGGGAGGAACTGCAATAGGTTAATGCAAGCTACAGACAGCTATCCATTGGATCTATTATACTCACAATTGATGATACCACTCGCCCAGTATTATCGCGGCGTCTTTCCTCAAAATACTCCTCTCCCTCGTACCACATCACCTCGAGGTCTCCGCTTTCATCACTGCCATAATTTCCATTACCTCCGCTATGGGAATGGCTATTCTCCTGCGAATCCGAAGGGATATCTGGTAGAGTAGCAATGTTAATAGGTTCCGGTCCCCCATCAGGAGTAAGCACCAACACGTTCTCGACCAACCGGCCACCTTCCTCAACTCTCCAGGTCCCAGTTCTAATTGCTCCGAGAATCACTGCACCAGGGTTTGAGGGGCTATCAAACCGAACTCTACCATAGGTATCATCAACACGACTATGGATCACGCTGCTAGGTAAGGAATGAGCGGCGAATGGCTGGTTCGTGATTGGGTCTCTGGTTCCTACCAAGCCAGGATCACTAGAAGCTGCAGAAGACGGAACGTGTGTTGACTGAGCCGGATCTGGCTCGCTTGCCGGTAGCTCGTGTATGTCACCATCGGGAAGCTGGATGGTGGACATGGTGTACTCGAGTACAAGGCGTGAAGGAAGATGAACCCGACTTGGTGAACAAATTACGTAATTGATGGTTTGGAAGATGCACGTTCCGGGCTTTGGATATAGTGGTTAAACAAGAGCTCTGGAAGACTGCAACTGATCATCTCACTAGAGGCTTTTATTCTCAACGCTCACAAGCTACTTCTTTCAATTCTCTCAGTAACCATTGAATAGAAGGCTGAATCTTAGAAAACGGATTGGAAGAGAAAAAACACCTATTAAGCGTAATGAATTTAATTGTCGCTAGAAATGCTTCAACTATCCGTATTAGAAATTTTATGCAGCCCTTTCCGTAAAGGGGAATTTGATACCAGCACGCCCTTGCCATGGAATGAGAAGCCAGGCTGGAGTGGACTTGGGAATTTCCAAGCAGCTAAAAATGAGAGGACAACTACCATACTAGCACAACTCTAAACCAAAATTGATGATATTGCCAAACCCACTTCTGGGTAAATATATCACGATAGAGAGCTTTTCCCACATGCGAGCCCGACCTAACACGACTCTGCTATACCCGACAAAACAACCCCCCCCCCCCCGCAGCCATCACGAAGGAACTATCGGCAGAATCCCCACACTATCGATTGAGCCTTCAGACGGGAAACGCTTGCATCTTTTCCGCTAGCAAATTACGCCTCAGAAACCAGCCTCGTGACTACTATAGCCAGCACGGTAGTTAAGTAACGGAAGCAAACAGACAGCAAAACACCGAGTGACAAATCATGTCCCAAAAAGCGCTATGATACAAACCATAAACACCCCTGGCGACAAACCGGCAGACACCTTTACGTTGAAATAAGAAGCGGCTGAAGTGAAACCCACGATTGCTAAAGAGCCAGTAGTGGCTTGGAAGGTGTAGTCCCAGCTGTAAATAGTTAGCTCCTGAAAGTCACATCGCGATTTCAAGACTAGCTTGTCTGGCTGGGATAAAAATCTTATTCTGAAAAAGTATCGTACCAGCGCCTCCCGGTTTTCGCCAGATTATGCGGTAAATTTATAGAGCAGGCATCACCTCCCTCTCTCCGGATCCCGGGCAATCCCAAAAACCCACGAACCTTGTAAATCCCTTTAAGCTTTTAGGAAATGAACAGCAGTACGATACCTTCCTCGGGTATTATCGCACAATACTTGCTCGGATGCGTCCATGAAATTGGAAAAAGGTGATCGTCCAGATTTGTTAATCATGCGATGACAAGATGACCTCGAGTCGAGAGCTGGAAACTGGAGAGTCTGGGGGACGAGGGATGCAGGTAGTGGATATGACAAGATAACGGGTATCATAGGAAGTCAAAACTGGAGCCTCAAGTATGATAGCCCAATCATAGTATCATGGTTTACCACACTCGTAGTAGAAGAAGAAAGAAAAAACTCTCAAGTCCCCGGGCCTCACGGAACGACACCAGCGGAATTTTGAGGAAACCGCGTGTATCCCGGGTTTCTGATTATTGGCAAAATAATCCCTACATTTCCACCCCCAGTTTCCGATTTTTGCGAAGGCCCGGGCACTCCATAGTGCCACAACTCCCGCCTTCCCCCCCCCTCCCAAGAGCAGAACCACGAAAAAATGGGCACCCACCACCAACTATACGAGTAATTTGGTAGGCAGCATTAGAATCCAGTGTTACGAAGAGACATAGCACATATCACATTTGACATCCCGTACTCGAGTATAGTACCAACCAACCGATGCAAGTACTCGAGTACGAGTACTTCCCCGGCTCCCCCCCCCCCCCACGCCCATCCTGAGTACGAGTACTGTACGGCACACATACACGAGATAGAAGAATGAAATTGGGTTCACACACACGTGAGGCGCAATAATATCATACCGTAAGCTATGATATTGGTGAGCAAAACTGTATCAAGTATACTATCGGTGCCGGTAGCATCGTAGCTGCGATTACAAGTATCATACTAGCTATTACTGTCAGATAGAGAGCGTCGGTAGCGCCTGGCCCCATATGATAAGTGTCGATTCTATCTATGGTAACTTAACTCGATGCGTTATTTACGTCCTGCAAGTAAAACAAAAACAGCAAATAGTTGCGTGGCGATTCATATAGTTAACCTCGGTTATTTGATTGGGGTATTCAGATATGGTATTTTGAATACATGCATTGGTCCCCCTCCCTTGTCCCCCGGCCCCTCTTAATGATATTTGGGCCTAAGATTTCCTAGTGATTGCCTTTTTCCCCGGTCGTTCACTTTCCTGTACAGTACAGTGTAGCCATTTTAAGAACTAAGGAAGAAGAGAAAAAAAAGTGAAAGAAAGCTAAAAAATAATAAAAATACAGCCTCCGTCACCATTATCATTCCGTTGTTGATTTATACAGTATCGTCGTAACGTACTATCGAAGGGGAAAAGGGAAAAATTAGATTCAGCTAAATAATAGAGAAGAAAAAAATTTGGCGGAGGAAAGGGACGGGGGGAATGCCTTCTTCCGATATCGCGTGGTAGCGCTAACCGCCAAAACCTGATTCTTGATAGAACTGGTAGCCAAGTGGTTCAAAACCACATGATTCGGTATCCCGAGCACACTCGCATCATCCTTCATCGCAGAACTCGTATTCAGGATAACCTTTTGTAACATCATCGGTAGGCTGGGCGGCGCCGGAATATCCCCATCTTCATTCCCGATCCTGTGACCATCTTCCCCGCCATCGTCAAAATCGCGAAGGTAGGCGGGTATCTCTTTTGTGTATCGCTTCTTTTTCTTTGACAGGTTCGAGAGGAGATTTGCCGAAGCGTGAGGGTGATGCGTGGAGCCTGATGGCGATGGCGGAGAGTGTTGGCGGTCGAGTGGGGGCATGTCGTCGGCGTTTACCTCGAGGTAGTTCACTAGGATTCCTGTGTCGTCTACTGCTGTAGGAAGGTTATCGGATGTTCGCATCTCCCCATCAACGAAGAATTTCAAGTGGTGGGTGCCTGGAGGGAGGGGTACGACTGCTGACAGCGTTTCGTCGTCTGGGCTGTGGATGATTACTTTAGCACTAAGGAGGGGGAGGGTAAGGCGGAGGAGGGGAGGGGAGCAAACCTCCTATTCAATTTAAACCTCTTCCGCCAATTGGAAAATGTGCCCGTAACATATACTTTGTGACCGCCCTGCAACCATTGGACGAGTGTGGGGATTGTTCTCGTATCGGCAACATCTACTTCTTCATCGTCAACGGTGGTAGTCGATCCCATGCTCCCTCTCTTGGTCAAAGGATCGGCATGCGGTCCGGCGGACAGTGGGGTGCCCACTCGAGAAGGGAGATCCTCTCCGGCCGCAGTGGGAGCGCTGTTTTCCGTCTGCAATTTTCGAAGGGTCGGAGAAGTCAACGCGTCCTCGTCGTCAAAGCCAGGGGTTGGCCGCGAAGTAGTATGAATGATAGTCCATGGCACGGATGAGATTGCCTCTGCGATGCTCTCGCGTCGCCCCTGGGGTATGTAGCGCGCTTCGATAGCGCTCGCAGGTTCATTGCGGGGGAGGGGGTCCTCTGGGGACACAGAGGTCGAGGCGCTGGTGTGCTTCGATGGTGCCGGCTGAAGACTATTCCGGCGGTTGATTGTTGTCCGAGATGATGAGGTCGATGCGGCACGGGCGGGGACATTTGCTATCGGGGGTGAGGTAGGGGTGGAGTGCTGCTGGTTGAGGTGATGATGTTGGTGGTGGTGGTGCTGTTGCTGCTGCGGCTGGGCAGATGCTCGGGAGGGGTTATTCCCCATGGTTACGAATAGCCGGGTCCTCACAAATTATGTGGGTATGCGTGTGGGAAGGAAAATGGTAATAATAATAATAGGGCGAGTCCAAGTGGTGGTGGTGGTGGGAGTGGTGTGTTTGTTGGTCTTTCTGGCGTGTGAGTGCCTAGGTGTACTAGTACGGTACTGTATGGAGGGAATAATGGATGTGGGGAGGTAACTTGATAGGAGGGTGAGGGGGGCGGTTTGGGGAGTAACGTGAGTGTCTCGTGGTGATGGGTGAGGATCACCGTATGATAACCTAGGTAGCTGCTCGACCACTGCAGGGTGGCCCCTACTTTCCTTTCCCCCCTTTTTTCCTCTATTTCCTCCCACTCTCCCCCAACTGCGATACTCGAGCACAGCACACCTCGCCTACTGCGAGAAGCTTCTCGCGGCGAGAGACACAAATCAATTAATGCACTGCTGGGAAACAGCAAGAAGGCGAATGCCGGGGACCCGCAGGGGGTGGGGATGAAAAGGGACGGCGAGATCGGGGGAGAAATACTCGAGTACAGTACAGGAAGATCAGAGACGGATTATCCCTGAGGGAGAACTGAGCGAGATATCACAACAGGCTCTTGAGTATGACGATATTCTGGACGAATATCACAAAATGCGAGTGTCGTTCATTTGTTAGTAAAAAGGGGGGAGAGGAAGAAGAGAAGCTGAGTGTACTGTACACTGTACGAGCACACAGTATGAGTAAAATGGTTCAACTTTTTCCCCCTCTTGCAATCGTCATAGGTAGAGAACAATCGGCCTCTTTGCTGCACTCGAGCACAGCATGATTGCTTGGCGATTCATCCACCCGCTTTCATCATCCATAGCTCACCTCCCCGCCCTCACATTGCTTACTCGAGCAGTTGCCGGTGGACTGTCTAAACTCGCACTCAGCACAATATGTACACTACCGCCGCCCACCGGCGAAACTTTCCCTCTTTGACAAGAAAGCGTCGACAGCCTCAAAAAAAAAAAAAAAAAAAAAAAAGAATGGACGAGGGAAAAAAACCATTCAGGAAATTTAATGTGCTCAATCTTACAGCATGCTGTGTATCACTTGGAATATCATATCTAATATTTGTTCCTTCACGGTTCTACCCGTAATGACTGGTGCATTATCCTGGGCCTCCATGTTTTTTCGCTTAATGGAGGGCAAGCCGTTGAGACATTTCGTCATTTTCTCGGCTTTTCGTTTCTCCAGCACCAGCTGCTTAGTCATGTATCATGGTTTCTCACTCATGGCCCCCATGGCACCCCCGTTTATGTCTGGTTCAGGACGGTAGGGAGATTGTGGTGGGAGCGCTCCACGGTCCCTTCCACACAGGTGCGATACCAAACCCCGTACCATGCAGACCCTGATGTGATCCCACAGAGTTAAACTCCCATCTAGCTCCCAATTCCCCCCTCCCTGGTCTCGGGGGTGTCTGGATGCATCACCGCAAAAGCCTCTTGTATTGCGCTCCCTTCAAGTTGTAGCGGTCCTATAAGTCATTTAGTTATGCCATTTGCAAGTTAAATCAATCAACTTTCTCATACGCTAGCCTTATGAGGCTTCTGATGAATGATTGAGGCGGGATATAACTTAAGGGAGTAAGAGACATTCAAAGTATGCGATGTGTTAACTTCAATCGAACCTTATGCGGTATGGTAGAGTGCAAACCCCTCAGCCACCCGTTTGAAGACATCTAGGGGCAGAAGCTTGAGAGCCCCAATAACGCAGGGGAAGCTGTTAGTCGTTCTTCATCTAGATAGCCGTGTTTTGTGGGATGCAATCGCTCGCTCTACAAGATATTTGCCGAACTATCAACTTGATAGGAGAGCTCACTGGCTTTGAGACTGATCCTTGTTGGTGCTGTTAGGGTAACTACCATGAGAGCTCAAATAAACGGACCATGCGTCAGGTATGATAATATTATTTCAAAAATTTTCTCCTCTGCAAAGGGGTCGAAAAGCACACCAAGAGACCTGTTCTCCGAGAAAAATCAAAAGTGAAAAGCACTAGACCCTGCTTGGAGATGTAGTAGCTCCAACGTCCTAGAAAATGCCCATCATTCGGGTTCTTGCGATATCGATCGTCTACCAACATCCAATTGCCAGCGGGTGAGATCCTATGCATCAAGTATGATAGTTTATAATAATAATATTATCATACTGTCATAACATCCGAGAAGGGTTTTGTTTCAGGGCACTTGGAGATTGCCATAGTATTGGAATTTTTGTGGGTATAATAGCAGGTTAATGCCCCGGGAGCAGTTCCAAAGGATCTAGATTTTCTATTTTATCAGCCCTTAGTTGAAGCTTCTTCCCTCCCTTCTCTCTATAAGTAGACCTCTGCCCTCTGCCCCCCTTCTCTCCCCCACATCTCACTCTCATCACATCCACCACGCCCCACTCCTTTCCATCGATCCACAAGGCAACATACACCCAGCGCCCAAAAAAAAACGACCCCCCCTTTTCAGACAACCTTTTCAACAAAGCCTTTTTTGAGATATTCAAAATGAAGTCCTTCGCCTTTACTTTCGTCACTTCTCTCCTTTATCTCGTCATCCCTATCATCGCTGGACCCGTCGGAAATCCCGACAACTGGATGGAGGAGCCAAGCGACCTCACGGACCTCTCACAATTCCCGGACCATCTCTTCAAAGTTACTGGGCGCCCTGTTCCTGCCGATGTCATTAAGGCCTTCGGTCTTGAATTCACCCCTGACAACACCACTGGAGCGGCAATCTTCGAAAATAACCCAAAGGCCGAGTGGACCACCAAGTGCGAGACAACTGAGGGTAGCCCCCTTAGCTGGCACTTGTCCGTCGCTATCAATTATCTTCGCCAAAGGGGGCAAACGCAGTGCCTCCAATGGAGGAACGGGGGATCCCCGTGCACGGAGTTGATTAGCTTCATGTCCGCAAGGATCGGTATCTGTGCGGAATACCATTACTGGTTGTGGTGTGATTCTGCTGCAGGATTTACCCAGAGTATTTTTGACCAATGTCGGAACCGGTTGGGAGGAAATGACCGGGCTGGCGGGTATACTATCATTCGGGGCTGGCCCGGAAGTTCGGATTTCAGAGGGATGGTTGTTTATTAATGGAATATGTCCGGGTAACATGGGTTTCGGTGGCGGTTTGGGGTGGTTTTGTACTCGTAGAAGTTGGTCTTGTCTAACGTTTTTGCGTTCTTCTTCTTATTGAAACTATCCAAACACACCTAGCTGCCCCCTTCATATGAAGTGATCACGGGAACTCGTCGTAAGGTGATATGTAGTACCATTGCGTGTGTCCTGTCCTTTTACCCATGACCAATCCGCGGAGAAGCTTTCGTTCTTTAGATCCCTCGACTCCCCTCCCTCACACAGCTAAAGAAAGTTCCCTGCCGAACCCAACCATTAATAAAATCCTTTACAATCCCACGTTTCCGGGCCGACCGGACCTACTCCCTCAGTGATGCGCTTTCCACGCAGCTACTTGCGGGTTGACCTCACCAAACTTTTCTGTGAGGATTCAGATGGCTCAGAGCACTCTGAAGATGGAGGAGAGATTGTGTGCTCCAGAGAGCGAAAGTCGGGGAAGGAAAACGGTCCAAATGAGTATCACCCAAAAAAGGAGAATGTTGATTCGAGGGCAAAGGCGTCTCCTCAAGTCAAACCCTTGCCAACCCAAGAGCTCAAATCAATACCCAACGACAGACTCGTCCGAGGTGTCTCAAATGCTGAAAATAAATCTCAAGTGAAACCCCCCTGCGGAGAAAAGAGCAAGGAGAAAACCTACCGGATTCAAACGATTGGAGAGGTTTACGCTCTACAAAAACGTGAGGGTAAAGAACCGCCTACATTCAAGGGAATCAAGGAAAGTCGGTCCAGAAATGGTGTAGATGGGCGTTTGACTTTGCGAAAAACCAACGAACCCCTCCTCATGGCTACAGGATACGCTTCCTACAAATGCAGGAATTCTGTCAGGGGTAAAGGGTGGCATGGAGATTGGAGTAACGACTTTCTATTTGGATATCATGACCCGTGCGAGAACGAAGCTTATACTACTCAGTTTCCTGATGACGATTACGACGGCCCGACCCAGACAGAATACGCACTTATGAATTCACCGAAAGCTTCAGCAAGACCCTCTACTCAACTAAATCCACCGGATATGAGAGATGGGCAACCGTTGCCAATGAGTAAGGGTTCGCTTCACCAGTGGAACCAGAAAACCAGGGAACAGCTTCACATCCACGAGAACAACCAGGACCTCTTTGAAAGCGAGCTGGAAGCTCCGCAAGCACCTCCCGCTGACGCTGCCACTCTTCACAGCGAGATGTATCCATCCCTTTACGGAGGATATGGCTTTCCTTACGAAGGTCCGTTTTATAATCCCATCGTGGCCCCTCCTCTATTTCTTTATCCAGGGGAGCCGCCCCCTTATCCAATTGGGCCCCAGTATCTTAATCCTGAAGCAGTCCCTTGGATCCCAGGAAGCACTCCGTTTACGTCGAACATGCCTATTTCTGTTATTAAGAAAGCACGCTCACCCGACTTTTACCTCTTACAAGGCCTAGAATATGTTTCTCTGAGAGAGAGCGAGGAAAAGAAACGAGAAAAACCCGAAAACAAGCCGCCTAAGAGAGTCGGAGCCAATATTGTCAATGGATGCGGGGAAATGTCCGCGGCCGAATATGCCGGGCTTCTAGTACAAAACATGGCGGAGGAAACGAACCCGCTCTTGACAAAGTATTTGAATCCCGGAAAACGCCGCTTTCACCAAACACGACGTTATGTCAGCATGCCAGATACCCGGGGCTCGAAGCTGAAGCTGTTCGAGGAGATAGGAAGACGTCGTCAGTCGTGGAGCCACCCGAGCTGTTTGGAAACCGATCCCCTAGACTGACTGGGTCGGGAATTGATACTGTGCTTGTTATATCGGGGATGGTGGCGGGTTTTTAGTCAGGGCTCACAATGAACGGTGGATTCATAATGCTCTACATTCTTGCATTGTTTTTGGTGGGTAAGGTATTCCTATCTCTATGATACCGGACTTTTGCTGTCTTTTTTAAAGCCACATAAGGGAGTTCCTGTTTGCGGCGAGAAGGAGGAAAGATAACTTTGAGAGTATGAATAAAAAATTGTATCTTTTTAACGAAAAAAGTTGTCTATAGAGAATGTAACTTATATGAAGAGCCTACGGGGGTTCTCCCGAATAGCGATGGAGCAGATATGCGGCGATGGTCAACACAAAGAAGATGGACAAGGTGAACTTATTTGGAAGCAAACAAGCAGCGGTATCAGATAAAAAGGTTATATTAGTATTCAAACAACGGGCACCTTTCAGTATCTTACCTCGTCATCACCATAACTATAAGCCGAATGCCTCATCTCTACCAAGCCCAGTAAATCACCCACACACAATCTACTTTTTGCTAATCCTCCCCGCCTTCTTCCCTCCCCCCTTCCTCAAAGTGGGGAAAACAACGGCGTGCTTGGAAGTCTGCCGCCTCTTAATCCTCCCTGCGGAACCCTTCCCCTTCATCTTCTTCAGGGGCCCCGCACTCTTCTCCTTATCTTCTTCCCCGTCAAGCTCCATTTGCTCCCCCCCCTTCTCCCGCGCAGCTACCCCCTCTCAGCACACGGCAGACACACATCGAATGGGGGAAACACACCATCACCATTCACCTGCTCCTCCCCCTCAACCTGCATCCTAGCTTCCTCCCGAGCTTTCGCGGCGGCTAGTAACCGCTCCGAAAGTCGCTGCGCGCGCGCTGCGTCTGCCGGCGCAAAAACGGTCGCACGGAGGCGGGCGTTGTTGCTTTTTGTACGGCCTGTTTTTCGGCATCAGTTTTTTATTCCTGTTTCCTGGCTGCTGGGGGGGAGGGGGACGGACTTGAGCGAGCGGATTTCGCCATTGGGTTTTTGTTTGTGGGATAGTGGTGGATTGGATTGGGTTTTATGGAGGTGAGGTGAAGTGTTGTTTGGATAAGCTTTTTTCCTTTTTTCCTTTTTGGCGGAGGGGCGACCCGTGGTGGGGTGCCAAGGTGGAGGTGGATTGGTTGTCTTCAAAGATGATGGTAAGGGTCTGGCTTGGCGGTGGGACTGGGGATGGTTGTGGAGGGGCGGACCGAGTGCTGTAACTGTTGTTATATCGGGTATCGCAAGAGTTCAATGCGATGAGCTGGTAGAGCGGGAGTAGGCACGCACCCAGTGGTAATATGCTGCCCTGATGAATGTTGGACTAATACACCATACTCAGGTGGAGAATAAGTTACAACGAAAGGTAATAATATTATGATACGGTATCCTCGAGTACGTACAGAACCTTTCATTACCTGGTATCATATCATAGTATATTTTCCATCTTTAGGCCTTTGCAGATGGACCGATGCCCAAAACTAGAATTGTTCGAGAACGAAAGGAGGAGGAACATCCTGTTACAGCGATAACCCAGGAGTCATCTCCCTAAGACACTCTGTTGCAGAAATGCACAGCGAAATATCAGTGGAGCGTAGGGAAGTTCTAGAGAAATAATATGTTACGCTGTTTTGGGTTCTAAATTGAACTATTAGTGCCACGAGGTGCACTGTACATGGTATTTTAATACTAAACACAGTTCAACCCACTGCGTCCGACCACCAAACACCAGCTTTATCATTAACATATCATAAAACCTGCCGGTATTTTATCTAGTCAGATATCCGCAGGAAGCAGAGGAGAAAAAGTTATCTCGGAGAGACAGAAATATAGAAGCCTGATACGCCTATAGTACATACAATGTTGCACACCCTACTCATTACTCGTCTTCCAGAACCATCTCCTTGATTTCCTCTTTCACTAATCCTCCATTTTCTCCACCTTCCGCCGCCACCCCCGGCGCAGCTGTGGCATCGTCCACTCCAGGCACTTTAGTGAAGAGTAGTCCAACCTCATCCACGATGTCGTAAGTAATGTCCTCAGCAATCTGCTCGTTATACCGCTCGCATAAAGGTCTCATCCCAGAAATATCTTCCACATCTGGTGGAGCCAGCCAGTCCGGACCAAAGTTTGTCTCAACAATCGCACCTCTAAATACACTAACAGCGGGGTAATAACCTAACGTCCCGTCGTCGAGTTCTCGTCCGCCTGCGGTAGCTAAAGGTCTCGAGGCGGGGGGTAGGAAGGCAAAGAGGTCCTCCCATGGTGTTCCGACGTATTTGCCGTTCTTGTAGACTTTGATGAATGAATCCGGAAGTGTTTTTGGTGGCGTACAGGCTTTAGCGCCTGGGCTTGGGTTCATCAATTCCTCCATGTCCTTCGTTGGCTGGTAATCAAATTGCTCGAACCATAGCTGGTTCTTGAATCTGATGGGGATACGATCACGTATCAGATCTCGGGCTCTGACCACTGGGTCCTCCGTGAGACCTCTCTGCACATCTAGGCTTGGCAAGCAGATTCGCAATCCGACGACATCTCCCTCCTCAAAATTCTCCTCCAGGAAATCCTTCGGACGGGACATGTGGACCTTCTGCCCTGATAAATCCCTGATCCCATACGAGTAGCCATCAAATCCAACCGGCGCATCCAACGGAGCCTCACGCCGGGCCCACCCAACACGAACATGGCCACCCGACGGGATCCCGCGGACTATTTTACACTCGTAGTACCAGTCCCCTTCCCTAACACCGACATTCGCGCGTGCCATTCTCCACCCCTTAGCGGTTGTGATAGCGCTACCGTTGCGATTTACGTGGACCGCTGCGTTCATGTCTTCAAAGTTTATCCGTGGAGCGTAGGGGGCATACTCTGTATTTCGGTAGGAGACAGTGGGGAGCATGCGACTCGCTTCGCAGGGCGTGTAACGGAAACCTCGTCGGTTCATAGGACTATCAACGTTAGCACGGAGATTAGATAAAAATAGGTAGCGAACGGGCGATTCACTGATCATTCACCGAAAAGAATTCATTCTCCAACTCCGGTATCGGACATGGGGCTACCGGTGGTGCGCGGTGTCCGTAATAATCCTGCTCTTGAGGGGGAGGTAGACGGAAGCGCATCAAAGCTGGCCAGTCATCGCCAGGAGTATGCTTACCCGAGCCGGTACCGATAGGCGAGGGTACATTCGAAGACTCCTTCTTCTTCCAAGAGTCCTTCTTCTCGCGAGGCTCACGAGGGGTTGCCTTCTCTTTGTGCTTCATTAGACGTGGCTGTTCTGTGAGGTCTATGTCAACTGAACGCTTTTGGGGAATTGTTGGTGAGGGAGAGGGAGCTGCATCAGGCATTGCTATGTCGGACATTGTGGGCGGTGACGAATGTTGGGGTGGTTTCAGGCTAAGGGCTTTGAAAGAATGAGGGTGAGGAAGACAGACTGGGAGTGGGTTAGGTCGCGAGTTCATGGGATTCAACCAAACCAGATGATGTCGTTGTTTCCGCCAAGACAGCCTTTCTCGAATTGCACAGCTCATGGTGAGTTGGCTGATCACTCACTAACCGTGCCAAGGTACTGTACTGTACCCGCCACTTTGAAAGCAGCTACGAGTTCCCGACTGTAGAATACCATACAGTACCGTAAAAATTCAAATAATCGAACCGTGTGCTATGTATTCCCGAAGTTCCGCCTTTGTATGATAAAAGGGGTGAGAAACACTGCAAAAAAAAAAGAGCTGTTCAGCCCCTCTGGGAGACATAAAAATAACCAAAAAAAAAAAAAAAACATTCGACCTTAATAGAGGAGGTATCATAACTCCAACGACATAACATACGGTTCGATTATGATATTTGAGTTTTTACGGCATAATAAGCCGGCCCACTAATAAATACACTCGAGTGATATTCAATGAATAAACAAAACAAACCACTACCGAAAGGCTATTCTAGATTAATATTTCCAAAAAAAAAAGTGAATTGACTTGATATCTATCACCTCCTCATTTCTATTAACCCCCCCAACAAAAGAAATATTCATCAGTAGCTGTATCGTGGTCACTGGTTAGTCGTAAGTACCCCCCCCAAAAAATTAAATAAAATAAAAAAAGACCCAATGAGCATAAGAGCAAAACAGGACAAAACTCCCCAAATTGAGTTCCTCTGACCCCCATCTCATTCACACCATACACGATCCACCAACATATCATACCTACAACACATACCCACCAATATAAAACTCAATATATTCCTCATCAACTTCATGCTCGCCCACCTCACTCCCCACCTCAAACCCCTCACCACCACCCACCAGACCAACCCCCCCATCCTCTCCAACAACCCCACTCCCAAAAACAGCAACCTGACTCCCAAAAAACTCATGCCGACAAAGCGGACACCGCACAACATCCGTGCAATAAGCTTCGTACTCTACGAAGCACGCGCCGCAAAGCCCGTGCTGTGCACCCTGAATACTGCACGGGAATCCACGTGTAACCGGATTCTCGTAGCAGATTGGGCAAGTGGTTGTGTCTGCCGCTGTGGGATTCTGGCGCGCGTTGGGGGATGCTGGGGGGTTAGCGTAAGGAAGGGTGGAGGCGGAGGTGGAGGTGGAGGAAAGGTGGGAGTACTCTGCTAGGTTCTGCGCTATCCAGTTCTCTAGCTCTTGGGATTGTGGGGGGGGGCTGTCGTGGAAGGGATATATCTCCGGTGTGAACGTGGGTGAAGGAGGGTGTCGTAGCGGACTAAAAGCGGAAATAGAGGGAACTTCCCTAGTTGGCGAAGGAGGAAAGACAAACGGTGCAAGGGTATCAGTATCAACCCAGGTGGGTGGGAGTGTGGATGGAGCGCTGAGGTTGGTTACCTGATTCAATGGGTGTAGGGGATTCTCTTGCATAGAGCCCGCATCTCCGCCTCCCCCTTCCATCCCCTCGGCGGAACTACCTTCAACCCCAGCCGACGAAGTCTCACCGTCCAAGAACGGTGATGGTGGGGTCGCAATGCCCCAGCCTAGCAACCCACCACTGCTCAGCGAGGACCCACTCGAAGTAGACGAAGAAACATCACTCCAAGCCGGCGCCGCAAAAGAAGTCTGCGTAATACCAGGGTATTCAAAGCGGCAAATTAACTCATTCGCCAACTCGTTCAAATACTCCTCCTCCCCATCCTCCAAATCGACATACCCAACACCGGCCCCCTCAGGCATCGCCACATAAGCATACTCGTCATCCGATCCACTACGTGCTTCAGTCCCAATCTCCGCCCAAAAGCTCCTGATCGCGTCGGTCTCTTCGGGGGCTATATCCCCCAATGTCCGCTGAGTGCCCGTTCCAGCAGTAAACACCGGCCGGGGGCTCCCAGTCGCAATCCTTCCAGGAGCGCTGGAATAACGGGTAAATCGCTGCTCGACAACGGACAAGGCGCTATCCCGACCTTCAGATTGAACACGGGAGTCGCGCCATGAATATTGACCTATGCTTTCTTGTGCTGACGCGGGTCCTTGGCTGGGTCCACTGGAAGAGCGGATTGGCTGGGATGGGGATGAAAGGGCGGAAGTGTTGGGTGTTGTATCGTAGGAGTCAAAGGCGGAGGGGGGGTCGAAGTGGAATGTGAGAGCGGCTAGATGCGGGTGGGGCTGTGGGGGTCTTCTGGTGATGGGGGAGGTAGAGATACTGAATAGATCTCTGACTTCCTGACTGAAGGTCTGGAATACCGACTCGCTAACTTGTGTTCGTCTTACCACCTCTCTAGGAGTACCAGCTCTTGAGAATTGAGTTGCGGTCGTTGCAGTGGAGACGTTCACAGCGTCCAGCCACCGGGACACCATCCCTCCGGTCGAATTTCCGGGGGAATTGGAATCACGGAGCCTTTCCCCCCTGGCTCCTTTCTCTTCTCCGGAATAATTATCAGACATGATTAGCCTTCTCGTGACGTTTTTGATAATTTTAGGAGGGCGCGCGCGCGCGATATATACGAATAGTCAATAATAAGTTTTCCACCTAGTAATCGTGAGCGGTGAGCGGGATGCGGTATAATAGTCTTGTCGAGCCATCTTTCCTGATGCTTATATATAATTCCTCCCCCATCCATGATCCATCTTGAAAAGCACCCATAGAATTTTCAAGTCTCATCGTTAATCCAAGACCAGGCTATGATACCTGATAGGGTACCGAGAATGATAGGGCTAGCGAAACCAACATCTCCCCCGGAGGGGAGATGGCACTACACCTGAATATAAAAAAAAGGTGGCTCGCCCAAGGTAGGTTGCGGTTCCTGCTACCCTATAATTCTCGGCACCCTATCAAGTAGCCTACTCGAGAGTCTGACAACATTGTTTCAAGATTCATCATGTAATATCACTCGCGGCCACGTCCTAACAACCTTTCTTAGCGGGGGGAGACAAGACTTGTGGAGTGGATTTATAGACTAAACTAAGGTTTTAAAATGGGGGGAGTAGATGCGGTGGTGTCCCAAGCTTAAGTTCATTACCACCGAGGGCCGGGACTGCCAAGAGAACAAAGAAAATTGGTGCTCGGTAACATCTATGATTTTTTTGAAATCTTATTTTACCCTATTTCCAAGACACTTATTTCATAAAGTGTTTTGACCTAATTGATTCAAAACCTTCCTAGTATTATATGATAATATACTATTATGATAATAATTATTATCATAACTTTTTTCCCTTCTTTTTTCCATAGTATTAATGCACATTTTTTTCTTTCTTATGAATTATTTTATTTCTTAACTGTTATTTTCATCTTATTATTTCTTAGTATTTCTTGAAATCTTGGAGAGATAAATTTGAAGACTTAAAATATGATATATGAAATTAATTTGTATATATAAGGCCCTGCTCAGCATGTATCAATTTAAATAAATCATGATAAAGGTTGAAAATAGGATATATCCTGAAATAGAAAAATTGTATTTTCTGAAAATATTGGTGCTCGGTAACAACTATGATTTTTTTATATTCTGATTTTACCCTATTTCCTAACAGTTATTTCATAAAGTGTTTTGACCTAATGGATTCAAAAATGTCCTAGTATTATATGATAACATAATAATATTATAATAATAATTATCATAACTTTTTTTTCTTCTTTTTATCATAGTATTAATAATCATCATTTATTTCTTCCCAATAATTTCACATTATCTCAACTGTTGTGTTCATTTTGTTATTCCTTGATATTACTTGAAATCTGGGAAAGGAGATAAATTTGAAGACTTAAAATACAATATATGAAATAAATTTGTATATATTCTATTGTATTTCAATTGTACAGTATCTTTGTAGAGGTTGATTACCTTACATCCTATTTGTATCTTATAAAATTCACAATTTTAAAAAATTGAAATACAATTTTAAAAAATTACAGCTTTTGTGGCGAGCCGAGCACGGCCCAATTTAAATTAATCTAGATCACATAAAAAATCACGTTAAAGTGGAAAAATCATGATTTTTGTGGCATGCCGAGCAGGGCTTACGTTTTTCCTAAATATTTAGACCCTGCTTGGCATGTACCAATTTAAATAAATCATGATAAAAGTTGAAAATAGGATATATCCTGAAATAGAAAAATTGTATTTTTCTGAAAATATTAGTGCTTGGTATATAACAACTATGATTTTTTTATATTCTTATTTTACCCTATTTCCTAATAGTTATTTCATAAAGTGTTTTGACCCAAGGGATCCAAAAATGTCTCAGTATTATATGATAACATAATAATAATTATTATAACTTTTTGTTTCTTCTTTTTTCCATAGTATTAATACTCATCATTTATTTCTTACCAATAATTTTATATCTCAACTGTTGTATTCATTTTATTATTCCTTGATAATTCTTGAAATCTGAGAATGGAGATAAATTTGAAGACTTAAAATACAATAATATATAAAATAAATTTGTATATATACTATTGTATTTCAATTGTACATTATCATTGTAGAGGTTGATTATCCTATATTCTATTTATATTTTATAAAATTCTTAATTTAAAAAAATTGAAATACAATTTTAAAAAATTGGAATTTTTTATGGCAAGCCAAGTATGGCCTAATTTAAATTAATCTAGATCACATAAAAGATTACATTAAAGTGAAAAAATCACGATTTTTGTGGCATGCTGAGTACTGCCCAATTTAAATATATCTAGATCACAGAAAAAATCTCATTAAAGTGGAAAAATTATGATTTTTGTGACAAGCTGAATAGGGGCTAAATATGTGTCAATAAGAAAGGGATGAACAATCTCAATTTAAGATTAATGATACCTATATTTTACAAATAGCAAGTTCCAATATGATTGTGATAGAGAGAAAACATTTTATACTTGACTTTTTAAGTATAACATATTCTGCCAATATCTTACTATTGATTATGGTAATCATCCTATGTAACCGGTACTGGTACTCGGTAAAGGATTTTGTTTTATGTTTTGTTTTAAGTATCGCTTTGATACTTGACTTGTTTGAAGTATCATTTTGATACTTAGTTTGTTTTATGTTTTGTTTTAAGTATCGATCAGGTACTTATATTGTTTTACCAAAGTGGATCACTTGATACCTTTGTTTAGTTTTGTTCATGCTAGACATGAACAGATTTGTGTATTTAAAGACCGTCCTATTCCACGATAGAAAGGACAGACTTCGACAGACAGTAGTATTTCAATATACTTAGTTGAACGGTTACTCTTTTGTTTCTCCAGTACACCTCTGAAGCCTCCTTTAGTTCATACAGCTCTCGCCTCCTCTCTGGAAGAGCAGGCCACCTGTCAACTATTGTACAACTATCGAAACGTGATTAGCACCTAGCGAATATGTTACATCCTACTCCTGTTCGTATTAGTTCTCTAACAAGTAACAACTTCCTACCTTATCTCAAATCAGATATCAATAACTCTGAGACTTCCTCATCTACACGATTTTTGTAGATCTTGTTTGTTGATATATTCCTTAGTCTGGTTGTATGATACAAAAATTGTAAGACCTCTTTGTCACATATGTAGCAGGAGATGTTTATACATGTAGGTAAGAGTATATTGATCTTAATAGTATAGGAAAGACTTAAGACCCTGTTTGGTGGGAACGGAAAGCAGGTCGACCGTTTAGTTTCGAAATGGTTATACGAGGATAAACAGTTGCCATCTATATGGGAACGGTTGTACCTATAGATGGTGTTTGGATGTACTGACCATTCATTGCAACCGTTCATTGCAATAAGAAAATTCTCCTTAACTGCAATAACAAAATTTTCTCCTTCACCCAAATAGGAAAACTTTCTCTATTCAGCAATGATCATGGAACTTGAACTATAAAACGAACCAGAGGAGGAAGCTCAGTCCCTTCTAATGACCCAGTCACACAAATTGAGCAGAGTTGTAATTGGTATTTTGATTATCTCAAGTACGCGGCAAGGATGGGAAGCAAGAATTTCTTACATATAAAGATGACTGGTACGAATTGAGGTATAAACAGGGAGTTTGGAGAGGAAAAAATGGCTGTAAACTGCAGCACCAATGGCTATCTGCCTGTGTCTTTGAATGATAGCATCTTGTAATTTCTTCCAATTAGTATATGTAGCTATAGTATTGGTTTGTTGTTTTCTGAGTTTTTTTTTTTGTCCAAGATATTATTTCATATGTTAAGTTGAATTTAGGTATTTTATAATTTTATCACTATAATAATATAAAATATTATAGAGGTTATTTCCATTTTTTTTTAATTGCCAAGCGACTCTGTACTGAAATGGTTGGTGTGACTATTTCTGAATAGAACAGTTGCCAATCTTCCAGGTTTGCCAAATACCAGTTCGGTTCTTCCATTTCAAAATGGAAGGTGAACAGTGATTTGTATAGGGGATCGGAACGGAACAGTTGTATCTAAACAGGACCCAAGTGGTTGTGTGAGAAGTTCACTCAGGAGGTTCCTAGATCTCACTATTTATATGAACTCCTCATCCAACCCTAACCCTGTGTGACTCATACTTCTGCGTCACCATATTTTATGACTCAAAAGTATAAGTCATATGAGATTCTCAGCTGACTCTTATGAGTTAACTACGCAACATACCTTAACCAATCATAATCCTCATATTAAATCATATGCAATAAGTGTAAAACTTATGACTCATAAGTATGAGTCACGCACAAAAGTTATAACATCATATGACTCACAACTGTAAGTTATGTGAAAACCTTATTCTACGTTGCTAATCTACCTTGCCACAATCCGGTTTGTAACAATTATGCTCTAAATTATAGTTACTTATTAAAGTAAAAAAAAAGTTCGAGCTTGCCAAACACCAATATTTTAACCAAAACTCGGTTCTTTTATTCCGTGTCATGCTAAACAGGACCTTAGATCCTGTTTGATATGTCAGAAAAACTAAGGCCCTGCTCGGCATGTACCAATTTAAATAAATCATGACAAAAGTTGAAAATAGGATATATCCTGAAATGGAAAAATTGTATTTTTCTGAAAATATTGGTGCTCGGTAACCACTATGATTTTTTTATATTCTTATTTTACCCTATTTCCTAACAGTTATTTCATAAAGTGTTTTGACCTAATAGATCTAAAAATGTTCTAGTATTATATGATAACATAATAATATTATAATAATAATAATTATAACTTTTGTTTTTCTTTTTTTCATAGTATTAATAATCATTATTTATTTCTTCCCAATAATATCATATCTCAACTGTTATGCTTATTTTATTATTCCTTGATATTTCTTGAAATCTGAAAAAGGAGATAAATTTGAAGACTTAAAATACAATATATGAAATAAATTTGTATATATTCTATTGTATTTCAATTGTACATTATCTTTGTAGAGGTTGATTATCCTACATCCTATTTATATCTTAGGCCCTGTTCGGCATGTACCAATTTAAATAAATCATGATAAAGGTTGAAAATAGGATATATCCTGAAATGGAAAAATTGTATTTTTCTGAAAATATTCTTGCTTGGTAACAACTATGATTTTTTTATATTCTGATTTTACCCTATTTCCTAACAGTTATTTCATAAAGTGTTTTGACCTAATAGATTCAAAAATGTCCTAGTATTATATGATAACATAATAATATTATAATAATAATTATCATAACTTTTTTTTCTTCTTTTTTTCATAGTATTAATAATCATCATTTATTTCTTCCCAATAATTTCATATCTCAACTGTTGTGTTCATTTTGTTATTCCTTGATATTTTTTGAAATATGGGAAAGGAGATAACTTTGAAGACTTAAAATACAATATATGAAATAAATTTGTATATATTCTATTGTATTTCAATTGTACAGTATCTTTGTAGAGGTTGATTACCCTACATCCTATTTGTATCTTATAAAATTCGCAATTAAAAAAAATTGAGATACAATTTTAAAAAATTGTAATTTTTGTTGCAAGCCAAGCACGGCCCAATTTAAATTAATCTAGATTGCATAAAAAATCATATTAAAGTAGAAAAATTGCGATTTATGTGGCATGCCAAGTAGGACCTTATAAAATTTACAATTTTAAAAAAAGTCACAGTTTTTGTGGCGAGCCGAGCATGGCCCAATTTAAATTAATCTAGATCACATTAAAAATCACATTAACGTGGAATAATCACAATTTTTGTGGCATGCCGAGCAGGGCCTAAGGTCCTGCTCAGCATATACTAATTTAAATAAAGCATGATAAATGTTGAAAATAGGATATATCCGGAAATGAAAAAATTGTATTTTTCTGAAAATATTGGTGCTCGGTAACAGCTATGTTTTTTTTATATTCTTATTTTATCCTATTTTCTAACAGTTATTTCATAAAGTGTTTTGACTTGATAGATTCAAAAATGTCCTTATATAATATGATAACATAATAATATTATGATAATAATTATCATAACTTTTTCTTTTTTTCTTTTCATATTATTAATACTCATTATTTATTTCTTACCAATAATTTCATATCATAACTGTTGCGTTAATTTTGTTATTCCTTGATATTTCTTGAAATCTCGGAAGGAAGATAAATTTGAAGTGTTAAAATACATATATGAATTAAATTTGTATATATTCTATTGAATTTCAATTGTATATTATCTTTGTAGAAGTTGATTATCCTATATCCTATTTGTATCTTATAAAATTCACAATTAAAAAAAATTGAGATATAATTTTAAAGAATCATAATAAAAGTTAAGAATTGCATATATTCTGAAATGGAAAAGTTGGTGCTCAGTAACAACTACAATTTTTTAAGACCCTGCTGTTAGGTGGTAGCCGAGGTCAATCTTATCGGTTGAACTAGGACCTGAATCTTTGATCGGAGATTGTCTAGGAAGACTCGTAAGGTAATAAAGAATAAAAGAATAAAGATTCGTAATTGTAAACTTATTATATTGTTAAGGTCTCTTCTCCGTTACTTGATTCCTCTAACTAACCCGGAGACCTTAAACCTATTTATACTAATCTACCGGTACTTAGTATTCCTATACTAACTTGTACCGAGGAGCTTTTGACTTTAGTTTCTACTAAGTGTGAACACTGTTTGACCCTGAAAGTTCGTACACCACTTCATCCTTAATTGAGACGAGATATTCATTTTGAGAGGATAGCGTCCTATCTCCCAATAATCTCTTTACGATCTCTAGGCTTGAATGGACTAAGTATGCAAATGTAGTCTGAATGGCTATCATTCTAATCGTCCCTTCTGATCAAGAACTAGCTAAGTTCATTGTCAGAAACTGGTGCATAATTAATATATGCTTGCATGAGTCTCGACACGCCAGTATCATAGAAAGGCTTCATGCATCTCTAGTCTTCCAATCCAAGTGTGGTTCACCTCGGACCTCCTGCCTCTAAGAGGGACTCCTATTTGAGACATCCGATATACACCTAATCTTGAATGGGTATTGATAGTTTCTGAAGTAGTTTGGTAGTGCCAGATATCTTCTATCTAATTGATAGAAAATCCCTTGGTTGGCTACTTACTATTGCGAGTGGTCTATATGGTTTGCGGTTAGGAAGTTATGAACTGGAAATTATTATCTTAATTCCTATATAGCTTTGCGGTAACCATCTTATTGAGTCACTTGACCTTTATGGTCAGAAGTGTGACATTACCACTATGCTAGGTCTTATATGCCTAACATTAGATCCCTCCTTTTAAGGCTTCGCCTCGAATGCCTTTTATTATAGTTCCTCTCAGGACCTGATAAGGTCAGGATAAAAAACCTCCTGTATTTGCTTGGCCACAGTAGGAAAACCTTTTCCTCATCGTCCTGCTTCTGCCCTGCCTGGCATTTCCGGATTATCTCTGTGGAATTCTTCTACCAATTCTTCAGCATTTCCCATGCCTTTGGCTGGCTCCCTGGCGTTCTCATCTTAGGAACAACCTTGCCATTTTACCAGATACCATAGTTCTTTTAACTGTCAGTATTGGCCTTGGATTTTCTTTCTGTAAGTGCCGACCTGGCTCCTTACGATTTTTTCTATTTCCCATTGAATATCTCCTTCAACTTCCTCAGGGTCGTGAGGTGGTTGCCTCCAGTTTTCGAAAACCGATTCGCGATATGGTTCAAGTAGCGATACATAGAATACTGGATGGATTTTCCACCCGACTGATATATTGAGTCGGAAGCTTGGATTGCCTTTCTTTTCCAGGATTTGAAAAGGACTGTATAGATTAGGACTAAGTTTCTTGGATTTTTGTCGTGTACGAATATTTTTTGCATTTTGCATAACCTTGTCTCCAACTTTAAAATCTGGTTGTTTAGTTGCTTTTCAATCGTAGTATTTAGCCATAGCTTCCCGAGTTTTATCTAGTGATTCCTTAGCTTGTTCGTGTATTGTCTTGATCCAGTTTGCATATAGTGAGGCACCGGGATTTTGGACTTCGCGTTCTTTCATCCATTCCGTCTGAGGATGAAAACCGTAGTTTGCGTAGAAAGGAGACATTCCATAAGTGTTTGTCGTCGAGCTGTTGTAAGCATATTCAGCAACTGGCAGTAGTTGGTACCAGTCATCCTGATCGTAGTTGACGAAACTTCGAAGGTAGCCTTCCAGCACTTGGTTGGTCCGTTCTGTCTGTCCGTCAGTCTGAGGATAATATGCTGTCGACATTCTCCTTTTGATGTCCAAGCTCTTGTATAACGATTCCCAGAATTCTCCCGTAAACTTTGAATCCATATCTGAGATGATTTCAGTTGGTAAGCTGTGTAGCTTCCATACTTCTCTTGTGAAAGTATTCGCGACGTCTTTAGTTATCGCACTTTCTTGTAGGTCGAGGAAATGTGCCATTTTAGTAAACTGATTGACTACTACCATGATTTGGGTGAATCCTTGAGACTCTGGTAACTGAGTTATGAAGTCTACTGATATGGAGCTCCAAGCGGTATATGGCATCTGTAGTGGTTGTAGGAGTCCGTACTTAGCGTGTCTTGGTGATGAATTGTGTTGACACTCGTCGCAAGACCTTACATAGTCGTTTACCCAGTCAGCTAGCCCTTTCCAGTAAAAGTCCCGCATAATTATTTTGAGAGTTTTTTCTTGTCCGAAGTGTCTGGCTATTTTTGCATTATGGCAAGCTTGGGCAGTTCTGGAATAGAGGGGCTGGTCCTTTGGCACATATAAACGTTGTCTGTAGTAAAGCAGGTCCTCGTTTATTGCCCAATCCTTTGGAAGTGTTTTTCCATCATCTCGTAATTTCTTTAGTTTTTCTCTTTTGTCTTTCCAGTCTTAGTCCTTATCGATGGCTAAGTGAATTGTGGCTAGAAAGTCTGGATTAAATGTCTTCATGCTTGCTTTTGATAATATAGCATTAGACATTAAGACTTTTTCCGGTATGTCGTCAAGATTGTACCAGTATTCGTTGTCGCTAGCCGAAGCCTGAAGGTGGGTTATGACTGGCTCTTGTTCTTTGACAACCAGGGTTCGTACAGCGGTATCTGTACTTCCCAACCCTGTATTGCCTCTTTCCGTGTCGTCAAGCAGGTCTATCTCTATGAGATCTGCGGTATTGATTTTTTCTACTACAAGTCGGGCCAGTCGATCTCCTACTTGTATTTGGCAGTCCAGATCCTTATGGTTAAATAGGAGGACTTGTAATTCCCCTCTATAATCTGCGTCAATGACTCCAGCTCCTGTGGAAATTCCGCTTCTGACTGCAAGACCACTCCTAGGTACTATTCTACCGTATGTTCCTTCCGGTAGCTTGACTGCAATGCCCAACTTTATTAATAGTTGTTCCATCTTTGGTATGATCGTGTCGTCCATAGCATATAGATCGTGTCCTGCTGCCATCCTAGAATCTTTTGTCGGCATTCGTGCTTTTGAATTCATCGTTCTGATCTGGATCGCTGTCTCATCTGATGGTAAATCTTGGCTTATGTCACTCTTAGGGTTCCAGACATTGAGGTCTTCGGATGACTTAGTATTCTGAAGTGTGACAATCCTTATTATGATTTTATCTTTTTCCGCGATTGTGATCAATGAAACCAGAATTCCTTCTGTCTCAAAATTTTGTGGTTTCAAAATTGTTTGTTTGCGATGCGTAGCTCCCTCTTCAGAATGGTACTCTGGCCATTGACTTAGTGTATCTGGTTTACCTCCTCTGGTTCCCGGGTGATAGACAATTTTAATGTCATAGTCAACGAATTTTTGGGTCCATCGGATTTGTCTGCTACTCCAGACCTTTGAGGTGAGGAAGTACTGCAGATTCTGGTGGTCAGTATATACTATAATAGGTTTTTCAGTACCGATTAAATAATGCCGCCATTCTTTAAAAGCTTCCTGAATTGCCAGAAGTTCCTTATCGTGTATTTCGTAGTTCCGCTCTGCTGAGTTCAACTTCCTTGAGTGGAAAGCTATAGGGTGTAGCCTTTTGTCTAAAAGTTGAGATAGCACACAACCTAAGGCGAAATCGCTTGTGTTAGTTTCAACCACTATCTCTCAATCCGGAAAAAAGTGGTGTAGTATTGGAGCCGTCGTGAATTTAAGCTTTAAATCTTCAAAAGCTGCATTTTGTTTGGGTCCCCACTTGAAATCCTTTGGATTTCCTTTTAGCGTCTCGGTTATTGGTCCACAGATGGCTGAGAAGTTTCTAATAAACAGTCGTTAGAAATTAGCAAATCCAATAAAAATTTGTACTTCTTTTACTGACTTCGGTGGTATCCATTCCATGATTGATTCCACTTTGCGGTTGCTCATGGATACTCCTTTTACTGCTACTATGTAGCCGAAAAATTCGACGGATTTGACATAGAATATTGACTTTTTAACTGATATGGCAAGTTAGTATTCTTGGAGCTCTTTTAGAACCTTTTTGACGAGTGTTATGTGGTCGGCCTCGTTGTCTGAGTAAATTAATATGTCGTCCAAGTAGCAGACCACTTGTAACGTTCCTTGCTTGTAGTTAACTAATAGCGACGGGCAACGATACTTCTCTTCTTTGTTCCTATCCGGTTTGATATAACAGTTCTTAGATCCGTTGATCTACGTTATCGCCGTTCGTCGAATAACGCCTGTTAAATCCTAACTAAGATAGCTTCGCCTTATATAGGCTCGTGAGAAATGTGTCGGATGTGCAAACGTGATAAAGAGCGTAAAGATGTTTTATTCGTAAAGTAATAGGTAAGGAAATTACTTAGAACATTCAATCTAATTTATTTATACTTGTACCGCCGACTCCGGCATACGACAAGTCCCCGCCGGCACAGGGTTAGCGCAAACCGGAACTACCACTAACTACAAACAAACCAAACCTCCAACCCCGTACCTCAAACATGCCCGTGCCATGCCCATAACACGAACACTAAATACAAAGCCATCAACGGTAAAGAAAGTCCTCCCCGAAGCGACACGGTAGACCCTCTGGTATGGGCTCAACCAAGCCAAGCAGCCGAAGCCACAAGACCTCCTCGCGTAGCCGAAGCCGAGCAAGGTACCAGTCCTCCAGGTTTCCCGTACAAAAAATCAAAATTCACTACCGCGCGGTCTGAATACCGTCCCGCAAACCCTCCCCCACAGTAGAAAACCAACAACAATTTATCAACACAGGCGGCACCAAGGCAGAGAGGTCGTGACCGACATGTCCACAACTCGCATCCGCATGCCAGGCCGTCGACCCTATGAACCCACTTTGCCAAGTGCCTCCGAAGAGCGTAATGGTGAGGAAGACCTGTACCCGCTGCCCGTAACCCCAAAACAAAACAATAAACAAAGGAAATACATAGAGGTGGTGACAGACCAAAGAGGTCAGTAGGGCATATCTCCTACCCATGGTGCCATGCCTCCGCCCGCCGTGCCCGTAACCAAACCAAAGAAACCAAACAAGCCCCACAGAACCCAGCATGCAAGACCCAAACAAGTCCAACCCAGAGGTCGCAACCCACTATCCGCACAGGTGGCCATCAGCCCGCCGGTCCGCCAGGAAACTTTGCAGCACTCAGCAGTTTAACCTTGACAGCCCAGGCAGGCTGGAAACACTTAATTAGACCTCGCCCAACCTGACGCAGGCCCGACCGGTGCTTGCAGGTGCCTCTCCCCGCCAAGTCAGCCCCCCCCAAGCCCCACACACCAGGCACCACAGCTCCCATCCAGCCCCCTCAGCCCCTCGGGCAGATCAACCGCCTGACAGCCACAGGACAGCATATACCCGACCCCACCGGCAGCCACTGGTCTTGGCCACACAAGCAGAGCCCCTACCCCCAGCACTGACAGCCGAGGGGGGCCACCAGGACGAACCCAGGGCCACAGCGTAAAGGACCACCACCCGTAGGCAGCGGCCACAGCCCCAACCCGCCCGAACCAAGGTCCAGTCAAGTCGAGAAGAAGACTAGGGAACCCGCAGGCCCCCCAATGTGGGCCCCAAAGGGCCGCACCGTAGACTGACGAAAGGTGCCCAAACTGACGCTTCAGAGAGGGCGGGTACCAGGATAGGAAACGAGACAAACGGAAGGTAAGCCCCACTTGCAATGGGTGTGACCGCTAACCACCATCCGTAACCACACCGACCCCTGCACTAGACCAAGCGTGGCCCGGCAACCAATCGCCCCACACCACCCTGGGCAGAAGTTCATCCGCACCAGGAGGCAAAAGATTTCAGGGTCAAAGCCATCCCCACGTAGAAGTGAAGAGGTGACGCCTGACTGAACCACCGTAATGCCACTTGTAGCGAGAACAAGGGAACGGCGATAAACGACATCGTAGGATTCCGATCGTGAGAATAGTAGACGAAGGGCGGGGCCGGGGAGGCCGCCATCCCTTATGGAATGATGCGACCGGTACGACGTGTTGATACTTGGGAAGGTCATCAGTCTAACCCAAGGGCGTTTTGTATCGTGAACACTAAGGACTCTGTTATAACCCAACAAGAAACATGAGCTGGCCCAAAGAACGACACGGGTGTTTCCCCCCACAGCAATGTTGAAATCCCCCATCCTCCGAACGCGAAACTCTGCGAGTAGACGAGCAGACAGAGAAGCCGAAGTCTTTTTACCGAAGGAGGGCTCGTAGACGCCAAAGGTGAAGAGGCTCGAAGCGAAATCATCGTGAGAATCAAACAACAACCAGGAGGCGAGAACAAGTAACCACGACGCTCCACCACACAATAACCTCAACACCAGAGACCCCAGGAACTACTGAGCGAACTCAGATATCTCCCCCAGAATCTGAGGATCAGAAAGCTATCATGGGCGCGAAAGGAACGCTACTGAGGCGGAGCGAAGATAGAAGTAAGGAAATTACTTAGAACATTCAATCTAATTTATTTATACTAGTACCGCCGACTCCGGCATACAACCAGTCTCCCCCACGCCCCAAAACTACAAAACTAAAATACGCTACCACGGGCGCAATACCGTCCCGCAACCGCTCCTCCCAAACATAAATCCAAAAATCACTACCCCAGGGGCTCACGGGCGCTCATGGCGACCAGCAACATCCCGGATTAACGCGTCTTCCCCTTCCCGCAACCCAACCACCAACAAAATACCAACACAACTATTCCGCCTCCAACACAATCTCGTCAACATACTCAACAAAAGAAACATAAAATCTGTCCCAACATCCACGCTTCTTCCGATAGTGCTCCCCCATCCTATTAACCTTACCAGCAACCCGCCGCTGGTCGCAAAAGGGGCACCGTTCCCGCTCGATAAACCCAGACAGCCCAGCCCACCTGAGTACGATGGCCGTCCGCAAGGAAAGCGTGAGGTCGTCCCAGTCAAGCCAGTGTTGTTGCCAAAACTGGTCAATGCTCGCCGAGAGGCAGCCCGGGTTGTTATCGAAGTGAGCAGAGAAGGAGGGTCGTGTGGAGGTGCCTTAGTAGGTGATCGCCATGTCGCAGCTCGGACATCGTGTAGCGACCGAGTTCGGAAGGAAGAACCACTTGGTAGGAAGATGCTTACTCGGAAGTATGCACTCCCCCCCAGGATGTTTCTTCTCGCAACGCAAACATGTATCGGGCGTCCCTATCCACACTCGCCTCCCGTCCCTCTCCACCGTCAGTGTACCATCAAACGGGTTACCTGCGACTACCAACTCCCCGTCCACCTCCCTAATATGACGGGGGATCCCCAGTCCCAGCCACCCGTGTTCCAACCACCAGTCCTTCCATCCCGCGATCGCCGAGTCCTTGAACAAGTCCTCCATCGCCGGCCGTTTCCAACCGTACCATTGGCAAGAAGTCCAATGATGCCTCTCCGCGCGTCCCTCACACTCGTCATGCCCGACCAGGCCGGTACCGCTGCGAATCCTAGTCAACACATAGGAATCCATCGTTGTCAGCCCGCGAAGGTGTCTGGGGGCCTTAGGCCCACGAGCATAATACCCGTGGCCTTCATCGACATGCCAAGCCTCCCATTCCTCCTTCCTCAACTCACGGGCCAACGCAGCGTGCCCTATACCAAAGCTGACCCCTTCCCACCAGAGAGGTTGCAACGGCAGGCGCGTACTCTCCTTGGCCTTCCTGTCGACCAGCTCGTTGCCCTGGATGCCCATGTGCCCCGGAACCCAGCCAATGCGTGGACGCACAGCCTCCATCAAAGGCGCCATGACTTCCCACATCTCGGCCGAGTCCCCCTCGGGCAACATATTCTCAATCAGAAGCAGGGCGGGAACGCAGTCCAAAAACACATGTACCCCTCGTCCCTCACACATACCACTGACCTCTCGTAGGGCACAGACCACGGGGAACAGCTCGCATTCAATGATGCTCCAGGACGGTGGCACTGAACACCCCCCTATCCTAAGCGAGACCTCCCGTTCGAACACAGCCCAAGCGATACCAGCACCCTCAGCCATCTTGGACCCGTCGGTGTACACCACCAGATCCGAGCCACCACTGAGCTCCTTGACTTCCCCGGCATGCCTAAGGGCCATGGCTTCCTTCCCCTTCCCGATCCTAACCATGGGACGGTAGGAAAGCACCTTGTCCGAATGCTGTCGGTGGGCCACCATGCCTTCCTCCGTCCAGCCCAGCCTGACCTGCCCGAACCAGGGATGACCCTCGCAATACCGGTAGTTGATGAACCGGCTGTAGCACCTCCGTTGTAAGTACCTGCCCTGAATAGCGACAGGCGTAACCCCGTACTCTGCCCGCAAAACGTTGTTGGCCAGCTTCATAGGAGTTCGGAACACGGAGCGGAGGCAGTCGTTGACTTGGACCTGAATCTGTTTCACATACGACGGGTAGTCGGTTACAAACTCAAGTCCGTAATAAACAGTCGGAAGGTAGGCTGCTTGCACTAAACGGTAAGTCTCCCACGCTCCCAACCCCCCAACACTCCCAAACCTCCTTCCCAGCGCCGCAATCCTCCTCCGCACACCCAATCCCCTATCCAACCAATAACGTACATGAGAAGAAAAGTTAAGAAATACATTGAACCTATATCCAAGCACCCGCAGGTCCTCAGACGGCAACACTATTTCTCCCAACAACTCCATTTCCTCCCACGCCCTATCACCAAACCCAATCCACTGCGTCTTCAACGCACTAAACCCCATTCCTCTGTCCCGCGCAATACGGTCACAGTCGCGCAATAATTCCCCAGCATGGTATCGCGCAGCATCAAAGGACTCAGCTGCAACCATTATAACCCCATCATCTACGTACGAGGCCACCAAGTGCCGGACACCAGGGGAGTAACGCATCCGTGGTGTGAAAATGTCAGCCACGTAGGCGCCGAACAGAAAGGGGGAGAGTGGCGACCCCTGGGGGACCCCCTTACTAACATGGTAAACTCGGGAAACACATCCATTGAACCGGAAGCGAATCGACCGACAACCCGTCCATCTCCGAACCCATTGACACAGGTTGGGAGGGCACCCCCGGGCCACCAGGAAATCGGACAGGAGGTTGATGTCGATGTTGTCGAACCCTCCCTCCACGTCCATCGACAAAATCAGACGCTTGTATCCCTCATTATGGCGGAGGAATTCCTGAATGACCGCCATGGCATCGTGGATACCCCGCCTCCTGCGGGAGCCAAACTGTGTCTCGCCGAGGTCCAGACAAGCGGCGAGCCTGAGTAACACCACCCTTTCCGCCACCTTAGCCATGGTCGGGAGTAGGTGTATCATGCGCCAGGATTTGACAACATCATACCGCGGCTTGTCGAGCTTGGGTATGAGCACCACTTCTGCCCTATGCCAGTCCGGAATGTCATGTCGCAGCCCATAGTCAACGAGGCGTCGCAGTGTCGTGGCATCCCGCCTCTTCCAAAACCTTAGGAAGGGATAGCCAATATCGTCTTCGCCGGGGCCTGTGTTTGTAGGAGATCTTGCCAGCGCCGTTTCCATCTCTTGGGCACTGTCCATCTCAACCCTACTTTCAGTCCATCGGGCGGGATCACCAGGATCAAGCTGTTGTGCAATCAGGTCGCTTATCTCGGCGTGTGTGGTAGCCAAGGAGCCGTCGGACCGTACCATTGAGGGCAGCGTGCGCTTGGCTTCCAATTTTCTTGCCAGCCTGAAGATGTCGGGGTCCTTGCTCTCCGCCAGTCTGGTCCTAATGTGGTCGAACCGTGCCCTCAACAGGCAAGCCCGGTAGACACACCTTGCCAGCCTAAAGTCCTCCGTCCGCTCCGCCGTGCGCTTGGAGTATCTTTTTAGCCGAGCCACATCCAACCTCATCCTTTCCAACTCAGGTGTCCACCACTCGCACCGGCCTCTGCCAACGGAAGCCCGCAGGAGTGCGTCCACCACACTTCTCACTCCTCCCCACAACTGCCCATCATCCACCTCTTTCAGGGCGTCCAGCTCTTTCCCAACCTTTCCCCATACCGCCTTCTTCCAAGCAGGCCTCCTTCTCATGAGATTGTCAGGCAGGTCCACATGGAGCCGGATAGTCTGGGCGGCGTGTTCGCAGCCAACCACATCAAGGTATCGGTGCTATAGGTATGGTCGTCGGTACAAGCAGAGGTCGATCATCGATATATCGCGGAATGTCGGCCGGTCAGGTGGAGTCATGTTCAGCAACCGTGGTGCCATCCACTCCCGTAACCACCGTCCACAATGTTCCTGTCTGGCCGTCTCCGCCTGTGGGTCCCAATCGCGATGTCTGGCATTAAAATCCCCAAATGCGATATCCGGTTCCCCGACGTCCCTTAGCCCTGACTGATATTCGGCCTTGGTGTGTGTAGGTGGGATGTAGACGCCTGCTAGCACCCTCTTCTCACCCTTCTCCCAAAACCCAACCTGAGCACAGGCGCCCCCATGCCCAACAACATCAAACAGCCCGCACAAATGCGAGCGAACAAAAACTTCCACCCCCGATCCAACAACAAAGGAAAACAAATCCCAACCATCCACCTCTACCGGCACCTGCTGTCCCTCCGAGTCAACCGGAGGTTCCAACACAAAAAACAAATCAACAAAAGAAAACAAATCAAACGCCAGCGCCCGATTCCTGCCGCTCCTCCCCACGTTCAATGCTATCGCTGTGATACGCATTAAAAGGGGGCCTCAACAGATCCGCTCGGGCCACAGGGGCCAAAGTCACTCAGAAAACCCTCAGAGTCCTGAGCGAACCACATAGTGTCGCCCCTCTTGGGAATGGGTTTCTTCTTCTTCAAAATGCCACGCTTGGGGGAGGGGGAAGGGGGGGGTGGTTCAGGCTCCTTACCCTTAGCCTTGGCAGACTTCTCCCGCGGGACAGCCTCCTCTTCCTCATCACTACTCACCTCCACTACCCTGGGAGTCGGTGACCGTCCCCAGCTCCGGCGTCGTGGCCTTCTTCTCCTTTCAGGTCCTTTACTCTCAGCGTCGGGCACTTCAGAAGACGAAGCTGCGGCAGTGGCCGTCGTCGTCGTGGGCGGGGAGGATACGGGAGTCCTAGAGTCCGTTTTTAAGGCAGGACACTTCTCATACCCAGCAAAGTGATCGGTCCTATCGCACAACCAACACATCCTGCGGGTATGTCCACATGCCTCCCCCACACCTCCAGGGCACCCTAGAGCCTTACACATGTGCTCCCGGGACAGGTGCCCCCCGTAGCAGAATCGACATCGGGAAGGAAGGGCACAGGTGGCCTGAAAGTGGCCCACCTGCAAACACTTACCACAAACCTTCGACGTTCGGTGCTCAGTGAACACCCTAACATTCCGGGTACCTCCCCGAAGGAAGATCCTCCCAGCCTCCAAAGCAGCCTTAGCCGCCTCATTCTCCTCCACCACAAAGCGAATACCGCAAGACACGGCGTTGGCCGGTCTCATGGCATGAATGGACCCCATGATGTCGGGGCGGGACACGGTGACTATGCTGGGGTTACCTAGCTCCAATTCAGTGCGTAGGCCATCAGAGGCCCATTCCCCAATCCACCCATCAACCTTCCAGATGGAACCACGGCCGGTGTCAGAAAGGGGGACACCCATCACCATGATCTTGACCTTCTTCACATCCTTCTGGAAAACAAATTCCGGGAGTGATAGCTCCTTCAACAGTGCAAGCCGGGCCTTGTCGAGCCGGTCTCCGAGCTCGGCAGCAGAGTGGGCCGCCAGGGTGAGGAAGATACACCCAATCTCGTTCCGAATATGTCCAGCACGAACGTAAGGGCAAGTGCCCCTAACTTTTGGCGAGTTGGACAGGGTGACATTGATGCGGGCACGGATGGCCTCGATTGTCACACCCTCTGGTAATGCCACTTCCTTGCGGGTGGCGAACCGCATTGTAACGTGCCTCCCCCTGGCATCTGGGGTAGGCGACGACTGAGGTGGAGCCGGCTTTGGTGGCGACCCCTGCTGACTGGCGCTGCGAGGTGGGCCTTCGCGAGAGATCAAGTTCGGCACTACGTTATAAATCCTCCTGATGGCGCCCGGCCCCGACGAAAGGGTTTGCACCATGGGTACTGAGGCGGCAGCAGCAGGGGGTGTAGCCTGTCCGTCAGTAGTAGTCTTCCCCTGAGTCTTGGCCGGGGTCGCCGACGCTTCCTATCTGGCCTGAGCCGCCATCTTTCTCCTCCTCCTGGCAGCACCACTCAGGCGCCTGCCCCTCTTCCTTTCCCCCTTCTTCCCATCCTCCTTCTCCTCCTCATCCTCCCAGCTCACCTTCTTCTCCTCCGCAGTTTTTCCAACCTTCAGGACCACCCCCCCATCACTGGAAGAGCTGCCACTGCTGGTGCTGTGGGAGGAGGCCGCCGAAGCGGGCCGAACCGGGGCTGTCTTGGCCCTTAGTGGGATGGCGGGTTTGGGCACGTAGGCCATCTTTTTTACCATATCCACAAAGGATGTTTTAGTAGCAGGGGCCACCGGAGCAGCACCCTGGCCCTTGGCAGGGACTTCAGTAGACTCCTCTGAAGAGGAGCAGGGAACAGGGGTAGTCCCTGAGGACTCAGGAGTCACAGAGGGAGAGCGACGGCGGGGGGCCAACCTACCTTTCAGGGTGGCAATCTCCTCCTCCTGCCGGCCAACTATCTCCGTCAAGGTCCGGACCGCATTTTCCAAACGATGAAAGCGACGTCCCACCCACATGATAGGGACCGTTTCCACAATCTCACCCTCCATCCAAGTTCGGACGTCCTCCACAGTGTCAGGCTCCTCGGACCCATCCGCGCTGGGGAGAGGCGACAGGAGAGGCTGGGTGTTTCCAGACCGGATATCCTCAAGGCCCTCCAACATGGACCCCACAATACTACCAGACCTAGGAGCGGGGGAGGGGGACTTACCAGCCGCCATCATCTCATCCACCTCGGCCATGATCTGGTCAGCCCTCGCCATGGCCGCATCAGCATCCTCTGGCTGGGTTTCCGGCAACGGCACCTCCAAGGGAGTATCCGTGCTGCGAGGGATGCCCAGTGATCCTTCCAAAATACCCCCAGGCGACGTAGGAGGTAGAGAATCGTAGTCAGGAGGGGACGAGCCAGGCACAGGCGTACCCGGAAGACTGGGGGCGTGAATGCTGTCGCCCAGACCGGTCGCTTCTGAGTTTCGACCTTCCTCCAGAGCCATAGGGGTGTCCCGAGCAATCACCTCTGCCGAAGGTACCACTTCCTGGGTGATCAGCAAAGGGGGGGACGAGGGGGGAGAATCCTCAATGGTGGAAGGGACTAGCACAGGGGGGGCCAGGCGCTTCCGGTGGGTGTCCAGGACATGGGAAAACTCCTCATCCGGGACAATTTGCTTCTTCCGACCTTCGTAGACGTCAATCGCCTTCATGAACCGGGGCTCAAAAAAGGGACTAGGGGCCGGGGCGGTGCGTTTGCATGGGGAGGAGGAGCGGGCACGGCGTAGCGCTCCCTTTGCCGGGGGGGCATAGTCCTCATCGGCAGGGTCGTCCAACTTGAACTTCCCGGTGGTGTAGAGGGCCATTTCTCTAGAAGACAGGCCAGACAGGAAAGAGGGGGTGGAGGCAGTGGAGGCTCGCTTAGCGCGATCCCGAGCCACTATCCTATCGAATGCTGCCCGATGGGCGGAGGGAGAGGTGGACCATGAGCTGGCCTCAACCGTGGTAGTGGTCGAGGCTTGCTTGGCCGGCGGGAGGAGGGATGACTCCGGGATGACAACGTGCGAGTCGGTGGGGGGAGAGGGGGTGGGCACGGTTGGTGTGTACACCGAACCGTGATCGGAGTTAAACCGATTGAAAAGGCCTGTGGTAGAGGCGTTGTCCAAGCCACAGGTGGCTGGACAACCCTTCCCAAATAGGCAACCCTTCACAAACGACTCCACCTCGTTCATCGTGACAAGGGCGGTTGCGGCAACCGACCCTCTCACCAAATCATCCAACGCCGGGTTCACCGCGTTGGGGCAGCCATGTTCATGGGCGAAGGACAAAAAACCATAATCCCCGCCAGGCGCAGCGTACGACCGTGTAGTTGTAGGGATGAGGCCACGGACAGCCTCAGAAACGGGCGCAAGAGACAAAGCGACGCGAGCCGTCTCAAGCGAGGAGGAGGGGTTGGAGTCGAACCGAACGGGGGACGACATCCGCGAGTTGGGGACAGAGTCCGAGGAGGAGGAGGCAGACGAAGTCGCCATCCTCACTCAAGCCTGTGTCCAGAGACTACCGGGATCAACCACGGATATCTCCCTCTGGAACACCTTCTCAAGCGAGAACAACTATTCTATCACCCAACCGCCCGACAAACGAAGATGAAAACGATGTAAACCGATGAAGTTATCGTGAGCGAGGCGAAAGTGCGTTGCGTGAGGTCGAAGCTCGCTACCGAGGCGGAGCGAAGATAGTAGTAAGGAAATTACTTAGAACATTCAATCTAATTTATTTATACTAGTACCGCCGACTCCGGCATACGACCAGTCACCCCCACGCCCCAAAATCACAAACTAAAATACACTACCACTGGCGCAATCCCGTCCCGCAACCGCTCCTCCCAAACATAAATCCAATAATCACTACCCAAAGGGCTCACGGGCGCTCATGTCGACTAGCGACATCCCGGATTATCGCGTCTTCCCTTCCCGCAACCCAACCACCAACAACATACCAACACAACTACTCCGTCCCCAACACAATCTCGTCAATATACTCAACAAAGGAAACATACAGTCTGTCCCAACATCCACGCTTCTTCCGATAATGCTCCCCCATCCTGTTATCCTTCCCAGCGATCCGCCGCTGGTCGCAGAAAGGGCACCGCTCTCGTTCGATAAACCCAAACCGCCCAGCCCACTTGAGTACGACGGCCGTCCGTAAGGAAAGCGCGAGGTCGTCCCAGTCAAGCCAGTGCCGCCGCCAAAAACGATCAAGGCTCGCCGAGAGGCAGCCCGGGTTGTTATCGAAGTGAGCAGAGAAGGAGGGCCGTGTGGAAGTGCCTTGGTAGGTAATCGCCATGTTGCAACTCGGACATCGCGTGGCGACCGAGTTCGGAAGAAAGAACCACTTAGTGGGAAGATGCTTGCTCGGAAGCACGCACTCCCCCCCAGGATGTTTCTTTTCGCACCGCAAACAAGTATCAGGCGTCCCTATGCACACTCGCCTCCCCTCCCTCTCCACCGTCAGTGTACCATCAAACGGGTTTCCTGCGACCACCAACTCCCCGTCCACCTCCTTAATATGACGGGGGATCCCCAGTCCCAGCCACCCGTGTTCCAACCACCAGTCCTTCCATCCCGCGACTGCCGAGTCCTTGAACAAGTCCTCCATAGCCGGTCGTTTCCAACTGTACCGTGGGCAAGAAGTCCAATGATGCCTCTCCTCACGTCCCTCACAATCGTCATGCCCGACCAGGCCGGTACCACTGCGAATCCTAGTCAACACATAGGAATCCATCCTTGTCAGCCCTCGAAGGTGTCTGGGGGCCTTAGGCCCACGAGCATAATACCCATGGCCTTCATTAACATGCCAAGCCTCCCATTCCTCCTTCCTCAACTCACGGGCCAACGCAGCGTGCCCTATACCAAAGCTGACCCCTTCCCACCGGAAAGGTTGCAGCGGCAGGCGTGTACTCTCCTTGGCCTTCCTGTCGACCAGCTCGTTGCCCTGGATGCCCATGTGCCCCGGAACCCAGCCAATACGTGGTCGTACAGCCTCCAACAAAGGTGCCATGACTTCCCACATCTCAGCCGAGTCCCCCTCGGGCAACATGTTCTCAATCAGAAGCAGGGCGGGGACGCAATCCAGAAACACATGTACTCCCCGTCCCTCACACAAACCACTGACCTCCCGCAAGGCACAGACAACGGCAAACAGTTCGCATTCGACGATGCTCCAGGACAGTGGCACAGAACACCCCCCTATCCTAAGTGAAGCCCCTCGTGCGAACGCGGCCCAAGCGACACCAGCACCCTCGGCCATCTTGGACCCGTCAGTGTACACCACCAGATCCGAGCCGCCACTGAGCTCCTTGACTTCCCCGGCGTGTCTGAGGGCCATGGTTTCCTTCCCTTTCCCGATCGTAACCGTGGGACGGTAGGAAAGCACCTCGTCCGAATGCTGTCGGTGGGCCACCATACCCTCCTCCTTCCAGTCCAGCCTGATCTGCCCGAACCAAGGATGATCCTCGCAATATCGGTAATTGATGAACCGGCTGTAGCACCTCCGCTGTAGGTACCTGCCCTGAATAGCGACAGGCGTGACCCCGTATTCGGCTAGCAAAATGTTGTTGGCCAGCTTCATAGGAGTCCGGAACACTGAGCGGAGGCAATCGTTGACGTGGACCTGAATCTGCTTCACATACGACGGGTAGTCGGTTACAAACTCAAGTCCGTAGTAGACGGTCGGAAGGTAGGCTGCCTGCACCAAACGGTAAGTCTCCCACGCCCCCAACCCCCCAACACTCCCAAACCTCCTTCCCAGCGCCGCAATCCTCCTCCTCACACCCAACCCCCTATCCAACCAATAACGTACATGAGAAGAAAAGTTAAGAAATACATTGAACCTATATCCAAGAACCCGCAGGTCCTCAGATGGCAACACCATTTCTCCCAACAACTCCATTCCTTCCCACGCCCTATCACCAAACCCAATCCACTGCGTCTTCAACGCACTAAACCCCATTCCCCTGTCTCGCGCAACACGGTCGCAATCTCGCAACAATTCCCCAGCATGGTATCGGGCAGCATCAAAAGAGTCAGCCGCAACCATGATAACCCCGTCATCCACATATGAGGCCACCAAATGCCGGACACCCGGGGAGTAACGCATCCGTGGTGTGAAAATGTCGGCCACGTAAGCACCGAACAGAAAGGGGGAAAGCGGTGACCCCTGGGGAACCCCCTTGCTAACATGGTACACCCGGGAAACACACCCATTGAACCGGAAGCGAATAGACCGACAACCTGTCCATCTCCGAACCCATTGACACAGGTTGGGAGGGCACCCCCGGGCCACCAGGAAATCTGACAGGAGGTTGACGTCAATGTTGTCGAACCCTCCCTCCACGTCCATTGACAGAATCAGACGTTTGTACCCCTCATTATGGCGCAGGAATTCCTGAACGACCGCCATGGCATCATGGACCCCCGCCTCCTACGGGAGCCGAACTGTGTCTCGCCGAGGTCTAGACAAGCGGCTAGCCGGAGCAGCACCACCCTCTCCGCCACCTTAGCCGTGGTCGGGAGTAGGTGTATCATGCGCCATGACTTGACCACATCATACCGCGGCTTGTCGAGCTTGGGTATGAGCACTACCTCAGCCCTATGCCAGTCCGGAATGTCATGTCGCAGCCCATAGTCAACGAGGCGTCGCAATGTCGTGGCATCCCTCCTCTTCCAAAACCTTAGGAAGGGATAGCCGATATCACCTTCGCCGGGGCCCGTGTTCGTGGGAGATCTTGCCAGCGCCGTTTCCATTTCTTGGGCACTGTCCATCTCAACCACACTTTCAGTCCACTGGGCGGGACCACCAGGATCAAGCTGTTGTGCAATCAGGTCGCTGATCTCGGCGTGTGTGGTAGCCAAGGAGCCGTCGGACCGCACCATCGAGGGCAGCGTGCGCTTGGCCTCCAACTTTCTTGCCAGCCTGAAGATGTCGGGGTCCTTGCTTTCCGCCAGCTTGGTCCTAATGTGGTCGAACCGAGCCCTCAACAGGCAAGCCCGGTAAACACACCTTGCCAGCTTAAAGTCCTCCGTCCGCTCCGCCGTGCGCTTGGAGTATCTTTTCAGCCGGGCCACATCCAGCCTCATCCTTTCCAACTCAGGCGTCCACCACTCGCACCGACTTCTGCCAACGGAAGCCCGTGGGAGTGCGTCCACCACACTTCTCACTCTTCTCCACAGCTGCTCATCACCCACCTCTTTCAGGGTGTCCAGCTCTTTCCCAACCTTTCCCCACACCGCCTTCTTCCAAGCAGGCCTCCTTCTCATGAGATTTTCAGGTAGGTCCACATGGAGTCGAATAGTCTGGGCGGCATGCTCGCAGCCCACCACATCAAGGTACTTGTGCTGTAGGTACGGCCGTCGGTACAAGCAGAGGTCTATCATTGATATGTCGCGGAACGTTGGTCGGTCAGGCTGAGCCATGTTCAGCAACCGAGGTGCCATCCATTCCCGCAACCATCGTCCGCAGTGTTCCTGTCTGGCCACCTCCGCCCATGGGTCCCAGTCTCGATGCCTGGCATTAAAATCACCAAACGCGATATCCGGTTCCCCGACGTCCCTCAGCCCTGACTGATATTCGGCCTTGGTGTGTGTAGGTGGGATGTAGACGCCTGCAAGCACCCTCTTCTCACCCTTCTCCCAAAACCCAACCTGGGCACAAGCACCCTTATGCCCAACCACATCAAACAGCCCACACAAATGCGAGCGAACAAACACCTCCACCCCCGATCCAACAACAAAGGAAAACAAATCCCAACCATCAACTTCTACCGGCACATGCTGCCCCTCCGAATCAACCGGAGGTTCCAAAACAAAAAACAAATCAACAAAAGAAAACAAATCAAACGCCAGCGCCCGATTCCTGCCACTCCTCCCCACGTTTAATGCTATCGCCGTGATACGCATTAAAAGGGGGCCTCGACAGATCCGCTCGGGCCACAGGGGCCAAAGTCACTCAAAAAACCCTCAGAATCCCGGCGAACCACATGGCATCGCCCTTCTTGGGAACGGGTTTCTTCTTCAAAATACCGCGTTTGGGGGAGGGGGAAGGGGGGGGTCGTTCAGGCTCCTTACCCTTAGCCTTGGCAGACTTCTCCTGCGGAACAGCCTCCTCTTCCTCATCACTGCTCACCTCCACCACCCTGGGAGTTGGCGACCGTCCCCTGCTCCGGCGTCGTGGCCGTCCCCCCCTCTCAGGTCCCTTTTTTCCAGCGACTGGCACTTCGGGCGATGAGGCCGCGGCATCGGCCGCTGTCGTCGTGGGTGGGGATGACACGGGGGTCCTAGAGTCAGTTCTCAAGGCAGGACACTTCTCATATCCAGCAAAGTGATCGGTCCTGTCGCACAACCAACACATCCTGCGGGTGTGCCCACACGCCTCAGGGACACCCTAGAGCCTTACACATGTGCTCTCTAGACAGGTGCTCCCCGTAACAAAATCGACACCGGGAAGGAAGGGCACAGGTGGCCTGAAAGTGGCCCACCTGCAAACACTTACCACAAACCTTCGCCGTGCGGTGTTCGGTAAACACCCTAACATTCCGGGTACCCCCCCGAAGCCAGATCCTCCCAGCTTCCAAAGCAGCCTTAGCCGCCTCATTCTCCTCCACCACAAAGCGAATACCGCAAGACACGGCGTTAGCTTGCCTCATGGCATGAATGGACCCCATGATGTCGGGGCGGGACACAGTGACTATGCCGGGATTACCTAGCTCCAAGTCAGTGCGCAAGCCATCCGAGGCCTGCTCCCCAATCCACCCGTCAACCTTCCAGATGGAGCCACGGCCAGTGTCCGAAAGGGGGACACCCGTCACCATGATCTTCACCTTCTTCACATCCTTCTGGAAAACAAATTCCGGGAGTGAAAGTTCCTTCAACAGCGCCAACCGGGCCTTGTCAAGACGGTCTCCAAGTTCAGCGGCAGAGTGGGCCGCCAGGGTGAGGAAGATACACCCAATCTCGTTCCGAATATGTCCAGCTCGAACGTAAGGGCTGACACCCCTAATTTTCGGTGAGTTGGACAAGACGATGTTAATACGATTTCGGATAGCCTCGATCGTCACTCCCTCCGGTAGGGCCACTTCCTTGCGGGTGGCGAACCGCATTGTGATGTGCCTTCCCCTGGCATCCGGGGTAGGCGAGGACTGGGGTGGAGCCGGCCTAGGCGGTGGCCCTTGCTGACTGGCGCTGCGAGGAAGGCCGTTGCGGGGATCATGTTAGGCACCACATTGTAGATCCTCCTGATAGCGCCTGGCCCCGACGAAAGGGTTTGCACTGTGGGTACTGGGGCGGCAGCGGCGGAGGGTGTAGCCTGTCCGTCAGTAGTAGTCTTCCCCTGAGTCTTGGCCGGGGTCGCCGATGTCTCCTGGCCGGCCTGAGCCGCCATCTTTCTCCTCCTCCTGGCAGCACCACTCAGACGCCTGCCTCTCTTCCTCTCCCTCTTCTTTCCATCCTCCTTCTCCTCCTCATCCACCCAGCTCACCTTCTTCTCCTCCGCAGCCTTCCCCACCTTTAGGACTACCCCCCCATCACTGGAAGAGCTGCCACTGCTGGTGCTGTGGGAGGAGGCCGCCGAAGTGGGCCGGACCGGAACTGTCTTGTCCTTCAGCGGAACGGCGGGTTTGGGCACGTATGCCATCTTCTTCACCATGTCCACGAAGGACGCTTTAGTAGCAGGAGCCGTTGGAGCAGCACCCTGGCCCTTGGTAGGGACTTCAGTAGATCCCTCTGATGAGGAGCGGGGGATGGGGGTAGTCCCTGAGGACTCAGGAGTCACAGAGGGGGAACGACGGCGGGGGGCCAACCTACCTTTCAAGGCGGCAATTTCCTCCTCCTGCCGGCCGACTATATCCGTCAAGGTCCGAACCGCATTTTCCAAGCGATGGAACCGACGTCCCACCCACATAATGGGGACCGTTTCCACGATCTCATCCTTCATCCAAGTCCGGACGTCCTCCACAGTGTCAGGTTCCTCGGACCCGTCTACGCTGGGAAGAGGTGACAAGAGGGGCTGGGTGTTCCCAGACCGGATATCCTCAAGGCCCTCCAACATGGACCCCACAATACTGCCAGACCTGGGAGCGGGGGAGGGGGACTTACCAGCCGCCATCATCTCATCCACCTCAGCCATAATCTGGTCAGCCCTAGCCATGGCGGCATCAGCATCCTCTGGCTGGGTTTCCGGCAGCGGCACCTCCAAGGGAGTGCCCGTGCTCCGGGGGATACCCAGTGACCCTTCCAAAATAGCCCCAGGCGACGTGGGGGGCAGAGAATCGTAGTCAGGAGGGGACGAGCCAGGGACAGGCGTACCCGGAAGACTGGGGGCGTGAATGCTGTCGCCCAGACCGGTCGCTTCCGAGTTCTTTCCTTCTTCCAGAGCCATGGGGGTGTCCCGAACAATTACCTCCGCCGATGGCACCACTTCCTGGGTGATCAGCAAAGGGGGGGACGAGGGGGGGGAATCCTCAATAGTGGAAGGAACTAGCACGGGGGGGGCCAGGCGCTTCCGGTGGGTATCCAGGAGATGGGAAAATTCCTCATCCGGGACAATCTGTTTCTTCCGACCCTCTTCAACATCAATCGCCTTCATGAACCGGGGCTCAAAGAAGGGACTGGGGGCCGGGGCGGCGCGTTTGCGGGGGGAAGAGGAGCGGGCACGGCTCAGCGTTCCCTTTGCCGGGGGGCATAGTCCTCGTCGGCAGGGTCGTCCAGCTTGAACTTCCCAGTAGTGTAGAGGGCTTTTTCACCAGAAGACAGCCCAGACAAAAAGGAGGGGGTGGAGGCAGTGGAGGCTCGCTTAGCGCGATCCCGAGCCACAATCCTATCGAACGCCGCTCGATGGGCGGAGGGAGAGGTGGACCACGAGCTGGCCTCAACCGTAGTGGTGGTTGAGCCTTGCTTGGCCGGCGGGAGGAGGGATGACTCCGGGATGATAACCTGCGAGTCGGTGGGAGGAGAGGGGGTGGGCACGGTCGGTGTGTACACCGAACCGTGATCGGAGTTGAACCGATTGAAGAGGCCCGTGGTAGAGGCATTGTCCAAGCCACAGGTGGCTGGACACCCCTTCCCAGATAGGCAACCCTTCACAAAAAACTCCACCTCTTTCATCGTGACAGGGGCAGTTGCAGCAACCGACCCCCTCACCAAATCATCCAACGCCGGGTTCACCGCGTTGGGGCAGCCATGTTCATGGGCGAAGGACAGAAAACCGTAATCCCCGCCAGGCGCAGCGTACGACCGTGTAGTTGTAGGGATGAGGCCACGGACAGCCTCAGAAGCGGGCGCGAGAGACAAGGCGACGCGAGCCGTCTCAAGCGAGGAGGAGGGGTTGGAGTCGAACCGAACGGGGGACGACATCCGCGAGTTGGGGACAGAGTCCGAAGAGGAGGAGGAGGCAGACGAGGTCGCCATCCTCACTCAAGCCTGTGTCCAGAGCCTACCGGGATCAACCACGGATATCTCCCTCTGGAACACCTTCTCAAGCGAGAACAACTATTCTATCACCCAACCGCCCGACAAACGAAGATGGAAACGATGGATCGTATCGATGAAGTTATCGTGAGCGAGGCGAAATGCGTTGCGTGAGGTTGAAGCTCGCTACCGAGGCGGAGCGAAGATAGAAGTAAGGAAATTACTTAGAACATTCAATCTAATTTATTTATACTTGTACCGCCGACTCCGGCATACGACAAGTCCCCGCCGGCACAGGGTTAGCGCAAACCGGAACTACCACTAACTACGAACAAACCAAACCTCCGACCCCGTACCTCAAACATGCCCGCGCCATGCCCACAACACGAACACTAAATACAAAGCCATCAACGGTAAAGAAAGTCCCCCTCACCCCCGCATCCGAAGTACCTCTGGTATGGCACAAACCGCAGCCCCCGTAGCAAGTCCGCATCATTCCTGAACAAGGAGTACGAGGGGCGAACCCACGAATACCGAGATAAACAGGCGACAGGCAGGACCCAGGCCGAAGCCCAAAGCCGAAGGGGTGTCCGACAAAGGCAAGTTCCCCGTACAAAAACAAAAATCACTACCGCCCGGTCTGAAAACCGTCCCGCAATCCCTCCTCCACAGTAGAAAACCAACAACAATTTATCAACACAGGTGGCGCAATGGCAGAGAGGTTACGACCAACTTGTCCGTAACTCGCATCCGCACGCCAGGCCGTCGACCCTATGAACCCACTTTGCCAAGTGCCTCCGAAGAGCGTAATGGTGAGGAGGACCTGTACCAGTTACCCGTAACCCCAAACCAAACAACTCAAACAAAAGAAATACATAGAGGTGGTGACAGACCGGCAAGGTCAGTAGGGCCTATCTCCTACCCGTGGTGCCATGCCCCCGCCAGCCAAACCCGCAACCGAACCAAAGAAACCAAACAAGCTCCACAGAACCCAGCACGCAAGACCCAAACAAGTCCAACCCAGAGGTCACAACCCACTATCCGCACAGGTGGCCATCAGCCAGCCGGTCCGACAGGAAGCTTTGCAGCACTCAGCAGCTTAACCTTAACAGCCCGAGCCAGCCGGAAACACTTAGTTAGACCTCGCCCAACCTGACGCAGGCCCGACCGGTGCTCGCAGGTGTCTCTCCCCGCCAAGTCAGCCCCCCCCAAGCCCCACACACCAGGCACCGCAGTTCCCATCCAGCCCCCTCAGCCCCTCGGGCAGATCAACCGCCCGACAGCCACAGGACAGCCAATACCTGACCCCACCAAGCAGCCACTGATCTTGGCCACAATAGCAGAGCCCCCACCCCCAGCACCGACAGCCGAGGGGGGCCACCAGGACGAACCCGGGGCCACAGCATAAAGGGCCACCACCCGAAGGCAACGGCCACAGCCCCAACCCACCCGAACCGAAGTCCAGACAAGCCGAGAAAGAAAACCAGGGAACCCGCAGGCCCCCCAAGGTGGGCCCCAAAGGCCCACACTGTAGACCGACGAAAGGTGCCCAAACTGACGCCTCAGAGAGGGCGGGTACCAGGATAGGAAACGAGACAAACAGAAGGTAGGCCCCACTTGCAATGGGTGTGACCGCCAACCACCATCCGTAACCACACCGACCCCTGCACTAGACCAAGCGTGGCCCGGCAACCAATCGCCCCACACCACCCCGGGCAGAAGTTCACCCGCACCAGGAGGTAAAGAATTTCAGGGTCAAAGCCATCCCCACGTAGAAGCGAGGAGGAGACACCTGACTGAACCACCGTAACTGCCACCTGAACCGAAATCAGGGGAACGGTGATAAACGACATCGTAGGATTCCGACCGTGATAATAGTAGACGAAGGGCGGGGCCGGCGAGGCCCCCGTCCCTTAAGGAATGATGCGATCGGTACGACGTGTTGATACTTGGGAAGGTCATCAGTCTAACCCAAGGGCGTTTTGTATCGTGAACACTAAGGACTCTGTTAAAACCCAACAAGAAACATGAGCTGGCCCAAAGAACGACACGGGTGTTTCCCCCCACAGCAATGTTCAAATCCCCCATCCCCCGAACGCGAAACTCTGCGAGTAGACAATAGACAGAGAAGCCGAAGTCTTTTTACCGAAGGAGGGCTCGTAGACGCCAAAGGTGAAGAGGCTCGAAGCGAGATCATCGTGAGAATCAAACAACGACGAGGAGGCGAAAACAAGTAACCACAACGCGAAACCGCCAAACAACAGAACCTCAACACCAAAGACCCCAGGAACTACTGAGCGAACTCAGATATCTCCCCCAGAATCAAAGGCATCGAAGGACCATCGTGGTGCGAAAGGAACGCTACCGAGGCGGAGCGAAGATAGAAGTAAGGAAAGTACTTAGAACAAAGCGTGAAGAGCCTATCTTCCTCGGTCGTATCGACCTCCTTATATAGTGCTCTTCCGCCAACCTTAACCCTGATGACTCACAAGTGTGAGCCTCGTGAAAAGCCTTACCAAAGTCATATGACTCAAATGAGTCATACGCGCTAAACCCATGACTCATAATCGAGTCATGTGCGAAATCCTGAGCTACCTGTCACATCCGTGACACCACTCCTCGATCAAGAAACTCGTGAAGCACTTCGTTCATCATTTTCTGAAATGTCGCGGGTGCGTTTACCAATCCAAATGGCATTACATTATATTCATAATGTCCATATCGGGTTCAAAAAGCTGTCTTCCATTCATTGCCTTGCTTCATTCTGATAAAGTGATAACCATCTTTGAGGTCAAGTTTGGAGAATATCTTTGTTCCGGCTACTCTGTCTCATAATTCTGATATTAGTTGGAGAGGATGTTTGTTGAGGATAGTGAGTTCATTCACGTTTCGGTAATCCACGACGAGTCGCATTTTACCATCTGGCTTTGGGACACACAGGATAGGTGCTCCATAAGGAGATTTACTTGGTGATATTTTGCCTTGAGCCAACATCTCTTCCAAGTATTCTCGTAACGCTTTTAGCTGTTTTGCTGATAAAGGATATACTGGTCCCCATGGCTTGCCCTTTTTCTCGTTTATTTCGATTTCGTGATCATAGGTCCAGTGGAGTGGTAACTTGGCCTCTGTCTGTGGCAGGAAGAGCTTCCTAAATTCGTGATAAACCCGTGGTACAGAGGTTAATTCGACTGTCTCTTGATCATTCCTCATGTTGATCCTCCCTATTCTCACTGCATCTTCATTCATTGCCACCATCTCGTCGTATTCAAACATGTCTGTGATCCCCTCATCTTCCTCCACACAATTTTCACAATATTTTGCATCGAAGGACCACTTCTCCGGGTCTTCGACATTAGATATTGGGTGGTCGGTCTGCCACCAACCAAACAGTATAATCATGTCCTAGACTCCTAGCTTAGCAATCTCGCATGTCACTTCAGAAAGGTACTTGTTTCACCTGATTTCCAGCATAAGAGGATAGGTATAAAATTTTCCTCTGGAAGGGGCTGCAGTACCATTAAAGCCATAAATTTTTACAGCTTCTTGCCTTTCGGTAAAGGGTAATCGATGTTGTTGAACTAATTGTTGGTTTATGACGAAGACATTAGATCCCGAGTCTAAAAGAACCGTAATCTTTTGCCTTTTACAATCGATAAAAAGGTTTGCACTACCTTCAGGGCAGGTATATCATTTAGGTAGCGATGGATATAATTTACGCCTTCGGGGCTGATCCCGTTCATCATCGTTTTTGTGTTTAGGCATTGTGTAATTAGGGTGTTTGTTACTATGCCTGCATAGTTTCGACCATTTAGGTCTATTCAGACAAACTATCTTTTGTTAGCGTTTTTAATAAAGATAGGAATAATACGTAGCCTTTGGCATTTCACCAATACACTTTCGTGTACGACCAGTTTTCTGGGTGGATGCCAACAATTTTTTTTTTTTTTTTTTTTTTTTTTTTTGATGTGTGGCTCCGGTTACCACCTAGTCTGAGGTGAGCTGAGGTCTGGTTGCCTCTTAGTTCTGAGGAGAGGTCCGGTTGCCTTGCTTAGAAAAATTTTGGCCTGGTTTTCTGGTTACTGCGCAAGGATCAATGCCAATTGCAACCAGTCAACTGGCCATGAAAAAGGGCCTTGCTTCACACTCCTTTCTGCTCCTTGGACTCTAGGTGTCAGGAGCAGTCCTCTGTGCCATCTACCTCCTCAACTACTCTGGGGGCAGTAGGGAGGCCTTGAGGCTCTATGGCTACGGTCCTAGCCACTCTGCCTCAGGCAGTTTGGTGCATGGTATCGGTACCTAGTGTCCTCCTCACCCTAACCCCCAGGGTGAGCTGAGTAATCACAATCGTAGATTTATTTCCCAAAAAGGAAATTATTTTCCAAAAAAGGAAATAATTTTTCGAATTTTTTTAGGAAAAATTCCACCTTTTTCAAAAAATATTTTGTATCGCTTCCTGCCTGCCTTTGTATAGGTTTTCTTAGAATGTTTCTCAGGATCGGGAGTGCGCATAACTTTCCAACTGTTAGGCGGAAGCCGACTCTAACTATATCTTGAGAAGGCTTAGGCCTGAATCTTTTTGTAATAGAGGGAGATTGTCTAGGAAGGCTCGATAGTCGTTCTTTTCGTTTATGACTACTAAGAACTCGCGTAATTTGATAGGGAAGATATTTTATAAAGATTCGTAGGTAAAACAATGTTATATTGTTAAGGTCTCTTCTCCGTTGCTTGATGATGTCTAAAAGCTTGGGAGGCACTTCGATATTTATATCCCGCGTCTGAGTGTTCGCGGACTACTTCTAATCCTCCTATAACTAAGTACCTTTCCCAAGATTGTATGCTAACGTCTCATAGTCTTAACAAGTGCGAACACCGTTTGACCCTGAACTCTCACACACCATCTTCATTCTCATAAATTCTTTTCCGTCTAATTGTAGGATGCGTGATTATCCTCGAATGACTAGTCTTCGATTTATAGAGATGAGTAGACTCCTTTCTGAAACTGCAGTCGTCTTGACTATCGTCCCAGTAGTCTCTTCCGATTTTCACATAGTGGCCAGCGTATGTGTCGGGTACCTATGTATAATGCAGGCTACATAGACGGTGCACCAACACTCATAAGTCTACCGCCTATTAGGTCTTCTGAGTCTGAGCAGCTTTCCCTCGGTCCGCCTCGCCTCAAAGAGAATCACCTCTCGAGGGATCCTGTTTCCAGGACCAACCAATATACAGCGGCCTTCAGATAGGTATTGGTGTCATATCTATCTCCTATGGCCTCCGGGGCTCTGTAGGAGTAGTTGCGGATTTTCGAACCGAAAACGTCCTGTTACTTTCGGCCCGTAGTTAGGATACCTAACTTTGAAGCCTAATAACTCAATGCACCTCATACGGATTTCCTCCGTTCTACTTCTCAGAGGTACCCAGAGGTGCCCTCTTATATATCCTGTGAACAGCTTCTGGTCGGACAGACGGCAGCGACGTATATGGCATTATGAAGTGGACTTACTTGAGATAACATTATAGTCATGGGACGCAACTCTTTGAAATCTTGCTAAGGACTTGCGGGCCCCAGAGCCGGACTGGAGGGGGGTGTTAGGCTTCGATAAATGAGGGTCTGTGTGCAGTTACCCTACCGAGAGGTCTGTGCATTTTCTTTATACTAACATGAGCTCCCTCCTACAAGGTCTCGCCTCGAGCACCTTTTCTTAGTTATATTTATTTAACAAAATTCCTTTTAAGACCCGATGTGGTTAGGGTAAAAAACCTTCCGGCGTTTGCTCCACCGTAGTAAAACCTTTTCCTCATCGTCTTACTTCTGCCTGCCCTGGCATCTCCGGGTTGTCTCGATGAAACTCTTCGACTATTTCTTCAGCATTTTCCATGCCCGTAGCGGGTGCCCAAGTATTTTCATCTTCCGCACAGCCCTGCCATCTCACAAAATACCACCGCTCCCGTACCTGCCAGTATCGGTTGCTGATCCTTTTCCTATATGTCCGTATTCGCTGCGGGCAATTTTCTTTATTTCCCATTGCAGGTCCCCTTCAACCTCCTCTGGTTCTCTGGGAGGTTGTCTGCGTTCTGGATGAACCAATTATCGATATGGTTCAAGTAGGATATGTGAAAGACAGGGTGAATATTCCATCGGTCGGAAATGTTTAGTTTAAACGCTCGGTTGCCTCTTTTTTCCAATATTAGGAACGGCCCATAGAGTTTGAGTGCTAGTGTAACGTTCCTAGCTTGTGGTTAACTAATAGTGACGGGCAACGATACTTCTCTCCTTTGTTATAATCTTAGTAGATATAACAGTTCTTAGATCCGTTGAACTACGTTATCACCGTTCGTCGAATAACGCCTGTTAAATCTTAACTAATATATCTTCGCCTCACGTAGGCTCATGAGAAATGTGTCGGATATGCAAAAGTGATAAAGAGCGTAAAGATGTTTTATTCGTAAAGTAATAAGTAAGGAAATTACTTAGAACATTCAATCTAATTTATTTATACTTGTACCGCCGACTCCGGCATACGACAAGTCCCCGCCGGCACAGGGTTAACGCAAACCGGAACTACCATTAACTACGAACAATCCAAACCTCCGGCCCCGAACCTCAAACATGCCCGCGCCATGCCCACAACACGAACACTAAGTACAAAACCATCAACAGTAAAGAAAGTCCTCCTCAAAGCGACACCGTAGACCCTCTGGTATGGGCCCAACCAAGCCAAACAGCCGAGCCGCAAGGCCTCCTCGCGTAGCTGAAGCCGAGCAAGGGACCAGTCCCCCAAGTTCCCGTACAAAAACAACAATCCACTACCGCCCGGTCTGAACACCGTCCCGCAAACCCTCCTCCACAGTAGAAAACCAACAACAATTTATCAACACAGGCGGCACCAAGGCAGAGAGGTCGCGAGCAACATGTCCACAACTCGCATCCGCATGCCAGGCCGTCGACCCTATGAACCCACCTTGCCGAGTTCCTCCGAAGAGCGTAACGGTGAGGAGGACCTGTACCCGCTGCCTGTAACCCCAAACAAAACACAAATAAACAAAAGAAATACATAGAGGTGGTGACAGAACGAGAAGGTCAGTAGGGCCTATCTCCTACCCGTGGTGCCATGCCCCCCCCGCCTTACCCACAACCAAGCCAAAGAAACCAAACAAGCCCCACAAAACCCAGCACACAAGCCCAAACAAGTCCAACCCGGAGGTCGCAACCCACTATCCGCACAGGTGGCCATCAACCAGCCGGTCCGCCAGGAAGCTTTACAGCACTCAGCAGCTTGACCTTAGCAGCTCAGTCTAGCCGGAAACGCTTAATTAGACCTCGCCCAACCTGACGCAGGCCCGACCGGTGCTCGCAGGTGCCTCTCCCCGCCAAGTCAGCCTCCCCCAAGCCCCACACACCAGGCATCGCAGTTCCCATCCAGCCCCCTCAGCCCCTCAGGCAGATCAACCGCCCGACAGCCACAGGACAGCCTATACCTGACCCACCAGGCAGCCACTGATCTTGGCCACGCCAGCAGAGTCCCAACCCCCAGCACCGGGTAGCCGAGGGGGGCCACCAGGACAAACCGGGGCCACAACATACGCGCCAGCATCCAAAGACGCCGGCCACAGTCTCAGTCCGCCCGAACCGAAATCCAAGCAAGCCGAGAGGGAAAAACCAGGGAACCCGGAGGCCCCCCAATGTGGGCCCCAAAGGGCCACACCGTAGAGTGACGAAAGGTGCCCAAACTGACGCTTCAGAGAGGGCGGGTACCAGGATAGGAAACGAGACAAACAGAAGGTAGGCCCCACTTGCAATGGGTGTGACCGCCAACCACCATCCGTAACCACACCGACCCCTGCACTAGACCAAGAGTGGCCCGGCAACCAATCGTCCCACACCACCCTGGCAGAAGTTCATCCGCACCAGGGGCAAAAGATTTCAGGGTCGAAGCGATCCCCACATAGAAGCGAGGAGGAGACACCTGACTGAACCACCGTAACTGCCACGAGGACGTAAACTCAAGGGAACGGTGATAAATGACATCGTAGGATTCCGACCGTGATAATAGTAGACGAAGGGCGGGGCCGGCGAGGCCCCATCCCTTGAGGATTGATGCGACCGGTACGACGTGTTGATACTTGGGAAGGTCATCGATCTAACCCAAGGGCGTTGTGTATCGTGAACACTAAGGACTCTGTTAAACCCAACAAGAAACATGAGCTGGCCCAAAAAAACGACACGGGTGTTTCCCCCCACAGCAATGTTCAAATCCCCCATCCTCCGAACGCGAAACTCTGCGAGTAGACGAGCAGACAGAGAAGCTGAAGTCTTTTTACCGAAGGAGGGCTCGTAGACGCGAAAGGTGAGAAAGCTCGAAGCGAAATCATCGTGAGAATCAAACAACAACGAGGAGGCGAAAACAAGTAACCACAACGCGAAACCGCCAAACAACAGAATCGCAACACCAAAGACCCCAGGAACTACTGAGCGAACTGAGATATCTCCCCCAGAATCAAAGGCATCGAAGGACCATCATGGTGCGAAAGGAACGCTACCGAGGCGGAGCGAAGATAGAAGTAAGGAAATTACTTAGAACATTCAATCTAATTTATTTATACTTGTACCGCCGACTCCGGCATACGACAAGTCCCCGCCGGCCCAGGGTTAACGCAAACCGGAACTACCACTAACTACGAACAATCCAAACCTCCAACCCCGTACCTCAAACATGCCCGCGCCATGCCCACAACACGAACACTAGATACAAAGCCATCAACGGTAAAGAAAGTCCTCCTTGCCCCCGCATCCGAAGTCCCTCTGGTATGGTACCAACCGCTGCCCTCGTAGCAAGTCCGCATCATTCCTGAACAAGGAGTACGAGGGGCGAACCCACGAATACCAAGATACACAGGCGACCGGCAGGACCCAGGCCGAAGCCCAAAGCCGAAAGGTGTCCGACAAAGGCAAGTTCCCGGTACAAAAACAAAATTCCACTACCTCCCGTCTTAATACCGTCCCGCAATCCCTCCTCCACAGTAGAAAACCAACAACAATCTTATCAATACAGGCGGCACCAAGGCAGAGAGGTCGTGACCAACATGACCACAACTCGCATCTGCATGCCAGGCCGTCGACCCTATGAACCCACTTTGCCGAGTGCCTCCGAAGAGCGTAACGGTGAGGAGGACCTGTACCCGCTGCCTGTAACTCCAACAAAACACAAATAAACAAAAGAAATACATCGAGGTGGTGACAGACCGAAAAGGTCAGTAGGGCCTATCTCCTACCCGTGGTGCCATGCCCCCGCCCGCTGTTCCCACAACCAAATCAAAGAAACCAAACAAGCTCCACAAAACCCAGCACACAAGACCCAAACAAGTCCAACCCAGAGGTGGTAACCCACTATCCGCACAGGTGGCCATCAACCAGCCGGTCCGCCAGGAAGCTTTACAGCACTCAGCAGCTTGACCTTAGCAGCCCAGTCTAGCCGGAAACACTTAATTAGACCTCGCCCAACCTGACGCAAGCCCGACTGGTGCTCACAGGTGCCTCTCCCCGCCAAGTCAGCCCCCCCCAAGCCCCACACACCAGGCATCGCAGTTCCCATCCAGCCCCCTCAGTCCCTCGGGCAGATCAACCGCCCGACAGCCACAGGATAGCCGATACCTGATCCCATCAGGCAGCCACTGATCTTGGCCGCGCCAACGGAGTCCCATCCCCCAGCACCGTGTAGCCGAGGGGGGCCACCAGGACGAACCCGGGGCCACAACATATGCGCCAGCATCCAAAGACGCCGGCAACAGTCCCAGCCCGCCCGAATCGAAATCCAAGCGAGCCGAGAGGGAAACCAGGGAACCCGGAGGCCTCCCAACGTTGGCCCCAAAGGGCCGCACCGTAGACTCACGAAAGGTGCCCAAACTGACGCTTCAGAGAGGGCTGGTACCAGGATAGGAAACAAGACAAACAGAAGGTAGGCCCCACTTGCAATGGGTGTGACCGCCAACCACCATCCGTAACCACACCGACCCCTGCACTAGACCAAGCGTGGCCCGCAACCAATCGCCCCACACCACCCCGGGCAGAAGTTCATCCGCGCCAGGAGGCAAAAGATTTCAGGGTCAAAGCCATCCCCACTAGAAGCGAAGAGGTGACACCTGACTGAACCACCGTAACTGCCACAAGGACGTAAACTCCAAGGGAACCGTGATAAACGACATCGTAGGATTCCGATCGTGAGAGAGAGTAGTAGACGAAGGGCGGGGCCGGCGAGGCCCCCGTCCCTTAAGGAATGATGCGACCGGTACGACGTGTTGATACTTGGGAAGGTCATCAGTCTACCCCAAGGGCGTTTTGTATCGTGAACACTAAGGACTCCGTTAAAACCAAACAACAAACATGAGCTGGCCCAAAGAACGACACGGGTGTTTCCCCCCACAGCAATGTTCAAATCCCCCATCCTCCGAACGCGAAACTCTGCGGGTAGACGAGTAGACAGAGAAGCCGAAGTCTTTTTACCGAAGGAGGGCTCGTAGACGCCAAAGGTGAGAAGGCTCGAAGCGAAATCATCGTGAGAATCAAACAACAACGAGGAGGCGAAAACAAGTAACCACGACGCTCCACCACACGACAACCTCAACACCTAAAGACCCCAGGAACTACTGAGCGAACTCAGATATCTCCCCCAGAATCCGAGGATCAGAAAGCTATCGTGGGCGCGAAAGGAACGCTACCGAGGCGGAGCGAAGATAGAAGTAAGGAAATTACTTAGAACATTCAATCTAATTTTATTTATACTTGTACCGCCGACTCCGGCATATGACAAGTCCCCGCCGGCACGAGGTTAACGCAAACCGGAACTACCACTAACTACAAACAATCTAAACCTCCGGCCCTATCCTCAAACATGCCCGCGCCATGCCCACAACACGAACACTAAGTACAAGTCCATCAACGTAAAGAAAGTCCTCCCCGCCCCCGCATCCGAAGTCCCTCTGGTATGGTACCAACCGCAGCCCTCGTAGCAAGTCCGCATCATTCCTGACCAAGGAGTACGAGGGGCAAACCCACGAATACTGAGGTGTACGCGACAGGCAAGACCCAGGCCGAAGCCCCAAGGCGAAAGGGTGTCCCAAAGGCAAGTTCCCCGTACAAAAAAACAAAATTCCACTACCGCCCGGTCTTAATACCGTCCCGCAAACCCTCCCCCACAGTAGAAAAACCAACAACAATTTATCAACACAGGCGGCACCAAGGCAGAGAGGCTGCGACCAACATGTCTACACTCGCATCCGCATGCCAGGCCGTCGACCCTATGAACCCACTTTGCCAAGTGCCTCCGAAGAGCGTAATGGTGAGGAGGACCTGTACCCGCTGCCCGTAACCCCAAACAAAACACAATAAACAAAGAAATACATAGAGGTGGTGACAGACCGAGAAGGTCAGTAGGGCCTATCTCCTACCCGTGGTGCCATGCCCCCGCCCGCCGTACCCGCAACCAAACCAAAGAAACCAAACAAGCCCCCACAGAACCCAGCACGCAAGACCCAAACAAGTCCAACCCAGAGGTCGCAACCCACTATCCGCACAGGTGGCCATCAGCCAGCCGGTCCGTCAGGAAGCTTTGCAGCACTCAGCAGCTTAACCTTAACAGCCCGTGCCGGCTGGAAACACTTAATTAGAACTCGCCCAACCTGACGCAGGCCCGACCGGTGCTCGCAGGTGCCTCCCCGCCAAGTCAGCCCCCCCCCAAGCCCCACACACCAGGCACCGCAGTTCCCATCCAGCCCCCTCAGCTCCTCAGGCAGATCAACCCGCCGACAGCCACAGGACAGGATACCTGACCCATCATGCAGCCACTGGTCTTGGCCACAGCACAGAGCCCAATCCCCCAGCCCGTGAGCCGAGGGGGGGCCACCAGGACGAACCGGGGCCACACCATACGCGCCAGCATCCAAAGACGCCGGCCACAGTCCAAGCCCGCCCGAACCGAAATCCAAGCAAGCCGAGAAAGAACCAGGGAACCCGGAGGCCCCCCAATGTGGGCCCCAAAGGGCCGCACGTAGACTGACGAAAGGTGCCCAAACTGACGCTTCAGAGAGGGGCGGGTACCAGGATAGGAAACGAGACAAACAGAAGGTAGGCCCCACTTGCAATGGGTGTGACCGCCAACCACCATCCGTAACCACACCGACCCCTGCACTAGACCAAGCGTGGCCCGGCAACCAATCGCCCCACACCACCCCGGGCAGAAGTTCACCCGCACCAGGAGGTAACAGATTTCAGGGTCAAAGCCATCCCCACGTAGAAGCGAAGAGGTGACGCCTGACTGAACCACCGTAACGCCACTTGTACCAAGAACAAGGGAACGGTGATAAACGACATCGTAGGATTCCGATCGTGAGAGTAGTAGACGAAGGGCGGGGCCGGCGAGGCCCCCGTCCCTTAAGGAATGATGCGACCGGTACGACGTGTTGATACTTGGGAAGGTCATCAGTCTAACCCAAGGGCGTTTTGTATCGTGAACACTAAGGACTCTGTTAAAACCCAACAAGAAACATGAGCTGGCCCAAAGAACGACACGGGTGTTTCCCCCCACAGCAATGTTCAAATCCCCCATCCTCCGAACGCGAAACTCTGCGAGTAGACGAGTAGACAGAGAAGCCGAAGTCTTTTTACCGAAGGAGGGCTCGTAGACGCCAAAGGTGAGAAGGCTCGAAGCGAAATCATCGTGAGAATCAAACAACAACGAGGAGGCGAAAACAAGTAACCACGACGCTCCACCACACACAACTCAACACCAAAGACCCAGGAACTACTGAGCGAACTCAGATATCTCCCCCAGAATCAAAGGATCAGAAAGCTATCGTGGGCGCGAAAGGAACGCTACCGAGGCGGAGCGAAGATAGAAGTAAGGAAATTACTTAGAACATTCAATCAATTTATTTATACTAGTACCGCCGACTCGGCATACGACACAGTCCCCCCTCGCCCCAAAATAAAAAACTAAAATACACAACCCGGGCGCAATCCCGTCCCGCACCGCTCCTCCCAAACATAAATACAATAATCAAACCAAAGGGCTCACGGGCGCTCATGTCGACTAGCGACATCCGGATTACGCGTCTTCCCCCTCCCGCAACCCAACCACCAAACAACATACCAACCACAACTACTCCGCCCCCAACACAATCTCGTCAATATATCAACAAAGGAAAACATACAGTCTGTCCCAACATCCACGCTTCTTCCGATAGTGCTCCCCCATCCTATTACCTTCCCAAGAAATCCTCCGATGGTCTGCAAAAGGGGCACCGTTCCAGTTCGATAAACCCAGACAGCCCAGCCCACTTGAGTACGAC